>CM028363.1:36883036-37220536 GCA_016624345.1 Platycodon grandiflorus
AACATCAACTGTCCTTTCCTATCATTTGTAAGCACATAAACAAAATAGCATTTACAATACATAAAACAAAACAATTCTTACATCTTTTCCAAGCATTTTGTTTTTTAGCATTTCAACTCAAGCTCAAGCCTTTCACTTTCTTTTTAGAGATAAATTTCGCTCTTTCTTTGGACAAATTACCTATCTTCGAAATTTTCATTTGCAAATCATGTACCTCATCTTTATGTTCGTTGATTACCTCAATCGCTTTCTTAGGAACCGATCAACCCATTCAAAGTACCCACAATTCTTTTGGGGGTCCTACAAATAATTGGACAATTGAACATATCGTTAATATTATAATCCCTTTTACCGCATAAATGATAAAATAAAAGTCGATTACCTTGTAATTGGACATCCATTAAACCTCATTCCTGGGTGTTTTCTGTCAATGACGTCCATTCTGAGCTCTCAAGCCACATCTACAAAATTTATTACGAGATTTGCTGCTTTGTCGTTCAACCGAGCCAATCGTTGAAGATGAAGCCATGAATTTTGTTCCAAATATATATATATATATATATATATATATATATAGAGAGAGAGAGAGAGAGAGAGAAAGAAAGAAAGATTTAAGAGAGAGAGGAGAGAATAAGAGAGATAGAATAAAGAAGGATTATATAATATATATTAATATACAAAACCTAATTTCCCGCCAAAGGAACTCAAATAAATTCCAAGATATAATATACGCTTGTGTCGTTTAAAGGTTTATGGTGTCGTTTAAAAGTCTATTTCCACAACAATATTTTCTTATCCAAGCTGTATTCATTAAAATTTAATCAAAATTAATCATGATTAAAATTCGAAGATATAATATACGCTATGTCGTTTAAACGTATTATGTTCTGCTTCGTGTTTCGTTAAGACATGTCGTTGTGTTTCGTTAAGACACGTCGTTGTGTTTCGCTAGGTTAAAACATGTCGCTGTGTTTCGTTAAGACACATCGTTGTTTCGCTAGGTTAAAACATGTCGTTGTGTTTCGTTACACACACGTTGTGTTTCGCTAGGTTAAAACATGTCGTGTGTTTCGTTAAGACACGTCGTTGTGTTCGCTAGGTTAAAACATGTCGTTGTAGCCACAAGACACATCGTTGTGTTTCGCTAGGTTAAAACATGTCGCTGTTTCGTTGGACACGTCGTTGTGTTTCGCTAGGTTAAAACATGTCAAGTAGAGCCATACATCGCTAGGAAAGCCAGCTAGGTTAAAACATGTCGTGTGTTTCGCTAAGACACATCGTAGTGTTTCGCTAGGTTAAAACATGTCGTTGTGTTTCGTTAAGACACGTCGTTGTGTTTCGCTAGGTTAAAACATGTCGTTGTGCGTTAAGACACGTCGTTGTGTTTCGCTAGGTTAAAACATGTCGCCAGAGCCATGGCGACATCGCCGTTGTGTTTCGCTAGGTTAAAACATGTCGTTGTGTTTCGTTAAGACACGTCGTTGTTTGCTGGTTAAACATGTCGTTGTGTTTCGTTAAGACACGTCAAGTGTTTCGCTAGGTTAAAACATGTCGTTGTGTTTCGTTAAGACACGCGTTGTGTTTCGCTAGGTTAAAACATGTCGTTGTGTTAAGCAAGACACGTCGTCAGCCACAGTTAAAACATGTCGTTTGTGTTTCGCTAAGACACGTCGTTGTGTTTCGCTAGGTTAAAACATGTCGTTGTGTTTCGTTAAGACACGTCGTTGTGTTTCGCTAGGTTAAAACATGTCGTTGTGTTTCGTTAAGACACGTCGTTGTGTTTCGCTAGGTTAAAACATGTCGTTGTGTTTCGTTAAGACACGTCGTTGTGTCGCTAGGTTAAAACATGTCGTTGTGTTTCGTTAAGACACGTCGTTGTGTTTCGCTAGGTTAAAACATGTCGTTGTGTTTCGTTAAGACACGTCGTTGTGTTTCGCTAGGTTAAAACATGACGGAGTTAACGGAAAAATACTAACGATGAAAAGAATTTGTTAAAGGACTAATTATTAATCAATCATAGTCAAAGGACTAGTAATGTCATTATCCCTTTAAACTTCTAAACGATTAAATAAAAAATTAAATGATCATTTATTAAACGTTAAATATATTGCTCAGCTTGAAACAACTAATTTTTATAGCATTTAAACATCTAATAAAATATTTTGAAAGAAGTTTTATAAAAATATTCGAGTTTTTTTATAAATCTTCTTTCTAAATATTGTTTAAACGGTTATACGTAAACGTTTAAACGTTAATTCCCGCCAAAAATTATGACTTTTATTTCCGCCGAAAGGAATTCAATAAAATGCGAAATAATTAAACAAAAATATATAGAACGTTTAAACGTTTTGTGTTTTTAACCGATAATTTACGTTTTAACATTCCCTTTGGGTTTTGGGATTACACTTTGGGAAACTGGGAAATAAATGAGCATATTAAACACATATTTTAAACTAACCGTTTAAATTGATAGAATAAACGAGTAGATTAAACGGTTATTTTTAAACTATTCCACTTAAACCCATTTGAAGTTTATCTTTTAAGGTCATTATTGGAATTTCACTTACCCTCTCTTTGGCTATTACCAAAACATTACCAAAAACGATTAACGAGAGAGACGCACAGCAACTTTACCAAAACTGAGGACCTTTGTTCGACCTAGGGTTTGTCTTTCATCACGATCGTTGATTGGCATAATCAAGCAAAAGGAAATGGGGACATTGTGGAGTATTCGACAAAGAGGCACCGTAATCGACCCAGATGAGCTTTACCGTAAGTATTCCATCTAACTTTTACCATGTATCGAATATTCAAAAATATCCTCTCGTTTTTCCCAAAAAAGTGAAGATTCTCTCGTAAAAGTGCTTAGTTATTTGCCAATTATTGTTATTGTCGGTCTTTGAGGATGCATTTGGGAAAAAGAATTGGTCGTGTGTGTGTGGTCCAATTTGCATATATTTGTTTATGGTAACAGTGTGGTCCCTATGTAGTGTCATTATTCAGGTGCCGTGGTGGTCCAAGATATTCGTAATTGAATATATATATATATATATATATATATATATGTACAAAGGGGTTTTTCTTGTTTGGCCCCTTTGGGGTTTGTTTATAATGATTCTAAGATGTAATTTACATTTTCGGTTGAAAATTCCATGTTTTTTACATTGAAGATTCAAGATGGGGCTACATTGAATCCAATACCGAGAGGGTTTATAAGGAGGGTTATATTGACTTTGTTGATTGTGTGGATGGGAAAACTATCGAATGGATATTAATAGCATGCTTAAAAGTTGGGGTATGTTGATGAAGAGGATGACATCATGTTCTATCACTATTTACACTGTTTGTGATTTGAGCAATGGCTTGAAACCATTAGGGAGATAAGGATGTGATTGAATTGATTAAGTATGTGAAGCACCACAAAGTGATTGATATGTACATTGAACATAGATACTGTGATTGATTCATTTGTTGATAATGTATTTGCATCCGGGTCAAGTTCTGTGGTAATTGAAGACCTAGATGATCAACAAGCTATGCAACCGACAACCCAGGAGAGAGGGTTTGAGACATAGGGTTAGTGGCAATGTGAAACTTATTAAACATATTGAGCATGATACCGATAATGATTTGGATACTAATGCCGATAGGGTTAATGAGGTAGGTGATGGACCAATTAATTTGGATCATGATGCTAGGGTTAATGTGCAGTAATGGGCCATTTGATTTTGAATTAGATAATGTCGTGGGTGAATGAGCCGATGATGATGATGATGATTATGATGATGATGATGATGATTGATGCCGAGGAAGATGAAGAAGATGATGGAGCCTGCTTTTTCACCACTGTGGCGGAAAGAAAGTTCAAATTCCCTGTGTACAAGAAGGGTAAAACAGAGTTGTTGATTCGATCGTGATTCAGTACTATGTAGGGTCCAGTATGCCGACTCAGATGAACTAAGGAGCTTATCAAGCTCGAGATGATGAGGAAGAGTTTATTGCCGAAAAGGGATTGTTATCCCGACTTTCATATTGTTACCGATTTAAATGATCCAAAATTTGAGATTGGGATGAAGTTCAAGATGCTCAAGATGTTAGAAGCAATAAAGAATTATTCAATTGTGAATAGAAGGAGACTAAAATTTCTCAAGAATGACAAGGTCGAATTAGGGTTAGATGCATAGGAAATGCCGCATGTCCTTGGCTTTTGTTGGTTTCTTATAATCAAGACTCATGTCAGGGTAGTTGCAACATATAGGGATGAACATATGTGTAATTACGCCACAAGATTAAGTATGCAACATCAAAATGGGTGGCCAAGCAAGACATGGAAACTATAAGAGGTAATCCAAGATGGCCAAAGGAGTCTTTGAGAACAACAAAGGAGAACGATCATCAACTTGATATCTCTAGGAAGCAAGCATATAGGCCAAAAAGAAGCAATGAACTTGGTCTTTGGGACTCACGAACATTGAGAAAAAGAGGAACCGAAGAGAGGCCAAGGTCGATATGGGTGCAACTAAGTTGGGAAGAAGGAGTATAAAATTGAGATGCAATAGGTGTGGACATGATGGACATAATATTAGAAGATGCACAAAGGAAGGAGGAATTGGTTGCCAACCAAAGCCAAAAGAGAAAAGAAGAGCATTGTTGAAGGAAACCAAGTGTAAGAAAACTATGTTTTCTCGATTTTTTTTTGCTTCATTTTTTTGTTTTTGGTTTGGAATTGTTTTGCAACAATTTTTCACTATTTATCTTATACAGGGTGGAGCCAAGCGGCAGAGAAAGAAGAGCATTGTTGAAGGCACATCACACCTACTCAAGGCACATCACAAACCGATGTGTCAACAAGCCGAGAGCAAGAAATGAAAAGGCCAAAAGTAGAAAAGGGTCAAAACACCTATGTTAATATTTAGTGTAGTTGGGAATGATGTATTGAAAAGTTGTCAATTTGAACATTGTGTTGATTCTCAGTATTTGGGGTTGATGAAAAATGACTATGTATTACGGGGTTATTCGGGTATGTGAATGATGATCGCCATGGGAATGAACATATGTATTTTGGGGTTGATGTAGTTTACATGGTAGTTTTTGAACATATGTATTTTGGGGTTAATGAATGCAAAATTACCGTATTCTGGGGTTATTCTGTGTTCATACACTCTGTTTTTTTATTGTTACCTGTTTTTCTTTTCAATTTATTATATCGTTTATTGCAACAATGTCCAACAAATTTCGTGTTCATACACTCGGGTTATTCATCATGATGTCTTCATTACAGTTGACCTACCACACCTACATCGATCTCCCATGGCCGCGACTCTCTTCTCTCTTTATCGATCGCTTTGGCCGGTGGGGTAGTTAGGTTTTAATGGGGAGAATGGAGGGAGGGATTCGCGCCAATTACAATTTTGGAATTCTTCACCGGTCGAGAGGGTAAGTGAAATTCCAATAATGACCTTAAACAAAGTCAAGGGACTTCCAATGTCATTATCCCTAAAAACTAATATTTTAGTAAATATGAATATGTTCGAATCGCGATGTACGTATGTTTGCATCGCGATTTACTTAATGTTTGCATCGCGATTTACTAATGTTTGAATCGCGATTAAAGAATGTTTGAATCGCGATTCACGAGGTTGACATCGCGATGCACTAATGTTTGCATCGCGATTATGATGAACTTATTAATCATCGCGTTTTGGAAATTTTAAACATGCGATGAACCAAACTACAAACTAATTTAAGCCATAAATAAAACAAGCGCGAAACAAAAACGTAACGTTTCATCTCACTTCCATTGTCCGCACAAAAAAATTTCATCTCACTTCCATTGTCTACACCAAAGAACTCTCTCCGAAATCGAGTGTTAACGTATAAGAGAATTATTTCTTCTCCACGAACCGAATACACAGACAACAAAATGGCCAAAACGACGAAGGAAACTCGACAAGTGTGTATTTCTTCTACATTATTTGAAAAATTATGAAATGCTTTTATTCAATTTGTGAGTCCGTGTTAAAATACTTGGGAATCGCGATTCTAGGTTCTTAAGACTCGGAAATCGCGATTCTAGGGTTCAATTTATTCTAGGGTTCTTAAGACTTGAAAATTATGTAATGCTTTAATCAATTCTAGGGTTCTTAAAACAGAACTTTTAGGGCACTAGCGTATAATATATGAATAATAATTCATAGTGTGTGCATGGAAATACAACAAAGGGGACATATAAAAATTATGTAATGTTTTAATCGATTTCGGGTTCTTAAAACAGAACTTTTAGGGCACTAGCGTATAATATATGAATAATAATTCATAGTGTGTGCATGCAAATACAACAAAGGTGACATATAAAAATTGTGTAATGCTTTAATCAATTCTAGGGTTCTTAAAACGAACTTTTAGGGCACTAGCGTATAATATATGAATAATAATTCATAGTGTGTGCATGGAAATACAACAAAGGGGACATATAAAAATTATGTAATGCTTTAATCAATTCTAGGTTCTTAAAATGAACTTTTAGGGCACTAGCGTATAATATATGAATAAAGACACATAGTGTGTGCATGGAAATACAACAAAGGTGACATATAAAAATTGTTTGGATTTGTATTCAAGATGATTTCTATGCATATTGGTTTACTTTCTTCTCGTTTCAATAAATTTACTTTTGGTAATAACATGGAATATCCTGTTGTTATGCGCTTCAAACAGAAACAAACCGCACCATTAAAATACGATGCGCCTCACACTCGAATAAACAGATTAAGACATTTCAATTCGGTGACAATCACCTACAAGCCCTGAATAAAACACCGTTTTGGAAACGATTGAAGCCGTATCCAAGACAAAATTATAGAAAACATTGTACGGTGGATAGTTCCGATCGCAATGATTGTAAGCTGTTATGTAAAGGATGAAAAGTCTTTCTTGGTTGGAAAGAAAGACCTAGAGCTTAAAGCAAGGCATGCAAAGCTTCGCTTGGAATCAATGACGGGAGGAGGAAATCAAAATTAACTTTTACAACATTGAACGATCTGATTTCCTCCTAAGGCACTTCCCCGAAAAGGAATCAAGGAAATCAAAAGACTTCAAGCTTAGCCCAACCCTTATATGTAATCGGATTCGAGCCATTATGCCTAGTGAAGATCAAAGGGAAATTAACGACGTTGCAATTTTGACGACCCCGCTTGTTCTTGCAACCTTCCTTGTCCCAACAACTAGCTACATACCATGGGCATATATCAATATAATATCGGACTCGACAAAATTTCAACCTACAATTGGTCGACCATATTGTCGACAAAGTTGATAAATGCCTTAGAAACTAGAAAGGATGACAACGTGGAGAAATGCGTGTCGCCGCTACCGGTAACTTTTTACACTCACTTGTAACTAATTTCAAATTTCCATATACAAGGTCCAAGGATTTGTTTGTACTAACAAGAGGGTTGAATTTGCACATGCAAGTATTGGTTATGCGAGCGAAGCAACATCATCAAACCAATTATAGAAGAGGATATCCCAAGGTTCCTCAAATGGGATCTATCCGGATGTCAAACATTTTTAAAAATCAGATTTCAACTCATGAAGAAAAAGTAAGTGTATAAAATGTGCCTTTATTATCTAGTTACAAATAACAAACAATGCATTTTCGATGCATCTCCCTAACATTGTATTACATTTACTTTCTTGCTTTTGCGAAATTGCATCATTTCCCAAGGCAACACCAACCGAGAGAGAAACATTTCGGGAATCAAGACACATGATGAAGAAATGTGTGTGATGAGGATGCTCAACTTCAAATTCGGGAGTAAAAGAAACAATTTTTGACACCGGCCTCTTTCAAACCGAGATTGATGATACGCAACAAGTTGAAAACAACCGCTGCGTGAGTATAAAAGAGGAGCGATCAAGCAATTGTCCACAATTGAATCAAAGGACAAAGAAATTCAAGAAAAGGACAATGAAATTGAATTGTTGAAAACTCAGTTGCTTGAAGAGCAAAATAAAAGCAAGTCGCTCAACGCCAGCCTGGATGAAAGTTCCTCTCAACTATATGACAATCACAATGAAATAGAGAGGCTACAAACTGAGTTGACTGAAAAGTATGCTGAAATAGAGGCTAAATATGCTGTAATAGAGGCTAATGATGCTGAAATAGATTCTCTCAAATCTGAATTAGCCAAGCTTCTGGAAAAATCATCCGAAAAGCATACGGATGAATTGAATTTGAAGCTACGTCAAGAAATAGCAAGCTTAAGAGTTGAATTCAGTGCGAGCAAAGAACAAATGCAGCTGCTCCAAACTGAGTTGGTTGAAAAATCAAAGACACTAGAAGCTAAGGCTACGGAAGTTGAAAATCTGAAACATGAATTAGCAAAGCTTGAACAACAATCAACCGACCGGCCCAAGAGCAACAAGCGCCATGAATTTGAAACTTCTTCAAGCCGAAACCGAGGTTCAAGCTCTTAGCAACAAACTATCAACAATGGCGTAAGAGATGGAGATGCTAAGGGCACAACAAGAACAACCCCAAAGAACAAGCGAAACAGATGAAACCATCCGATCGATTCAAGGACGTACAAACCACGTCAAAGAAAGAATCAAGAAGATATCAAACAGATGATGATTCGGATGATCTTGTTAATGCCGCTGAGTCTAGAAAGAAAAGTGCCCGTCTCCTTCTTCATTGGCCAAAGGCGTAAAAGAACGAGGCATCCGCAAGAGGAAGAATAAAGGGATTCATGCGGGGACAAAGGGATGATATTCCCTTTATAAGAAAAGAAACACAGATCCCCAACTACCACTAAACGATGATCATGAGCCTGTTAAGGTCATGGCGAAAGAAGTGAGGGATGCTATGATCTATATTTACCAAAGGCATGGGGGAGAGGAGTAAGTGAAACTAATATTGTTAAATTTCAAAATATCAAATTATTCATGCTTCGATAATACTTACGTCAATATGGTTTTTGTTCGACATATTAATATGCTCCTCACATTATGCGCATGTCTTGGACAAACTGGGACATTATCCCAAGAATGGACCTCGAAGTACACGCCCATCTTACACAACGATAAACTAGAAAATTTTGTATGTATTGTACTTATGAAGCTGTTGATATGTGATATTTTATTTTCGTAAAGAATAACTAGTTTTCTTTGTTTACAAAGACATCGACACATGGGCACATGTCGTAAAACAAATCCTCCAAAAGAAAACCCGCATTGGAACTGTTTTTACATCGATAGCCGGGTAAGAATCATCCTAATTCCTTAACGTATAAGATTATTAATTGATTGCTGAAAACTAACATTGAAACTGTAATTTAGAACTATGTTGTAAGAGGTGGGGTAGAGTTCAGACAAGTCGTAGAAGAAAAGATAGACAACGTGTTGAGAGAGGCAATGAAAACTGATGATGAGTTATTCATCTTCCCTATCAACACACTCAGGGGAAATGAACAGACGGAGTCGTGATCACCGGACACTACCGGTTTCTCGTAACCATTAATGTCCTGGACCCTCTACAACTCTTACATCCACCAAAGGCAAAGAAAGATTGGCATTTGGAAAGGGCAAAGAAACTAGTGAGTAATCTACGACTATTTAATCAAAATACAACCGAAAATAATCACGCATTAACTATTTTTTTGTTTTTGTTTTTTTTTTTTTTTTTTTTTGTGAATATTTTACTTTACGTGTAAACCACGTTGAAGGAAAGATGCGTGAAATAATAAAAGAATTGCCCTGGATAAAACATCCAAAAGATTCAAAGGATTAGCCGAAAACGTCAAATGTCCGATAAAAACATGTGCGTAATCACCCCAACAAGCGCCAAGCATCAAGATTGCGCCATCGTCGCATGTTGATTGAATATCTATTAAACGGGACATCAATACCCCAACAATATGACATTCATCACCGCAACAAATACAGAGCAAGAATAGTTCGGGGATGATGATAGCAGGGGGCACATGAAGAAATAAACGGCTTAATCCAATTTTGTAATAATTGTAAATTTTGGAATTTTGTAATTTTTGTATATATATATATGATGAGTACATGTAATTCACATTGGTAAATTTTTGAATGATTTATCGCGATGAATTAATCGAATGACTACACAATGTGTTTTGTACTTTAGTGATTTTTGAATGAAATTTGAATTCAAGATGGTTGTGGTGTAATGAATGGTAAATTTACTAAATTTTCATAATTTTAAGTCAAGTGTACATGTAATTTATGTAAAGAATCGTGGATGCAAGGTCTCATAATCGCGATGCATGATTTCTAAATCGCGATGCATGATTTCTAAATCGCGATGCATGATATATGAATCGCGATGAATTAATCAGATGACTACACACAAGTTTTGTACTTTAGTAAATTTTGAATGAAATTTGAATTCGAAGATGGTTGTGGACGTTGTGGTGTAACCAATTTACTAAATTTTCATAATTTTAAATCAAGTGTACATGTAATTTTTGTAAAGAATCGGGATGCAAGGTCTCGTAAATCGCGATGCATGATTTCTAAATCGCGATGGATATATGGATCGCGATGAATTAGTTTTGCATCGCGATGTATCTCATTCGCATCGCGATCAATTAATCAGATGACTACACACAAATTTTGTACTTTAGTAGATTTTGAATGAAACTTGAATTCGAAGGTGGTCGTAGTGTAATGAATGATAAATTTACTAAATATTCATAATTTTAAGTCAAGTGTACATGTAATTTTTGTAAAGAGTCGGGATGCAAAGTCTCATAATCGCGATGCATGATTTCTAAATCGCGATGAATCACATGTGCATCTCGATTTATGAATGTTTGCATCGCTATAATCACCTTTTGAATCAAAGACATGTCAAGATCCCAAAAAACGTAACATAATATATTAACTATAAAAACTAACTACGATCTAATTATAAACAAATTATATTACGGTCTTTATGGATCTAGATCTAAACAATAAAGGTCTCAGCCTAACTTCTTCCTCCATTTCATTATATTACGTGTCTTTAGTGTAGGGAGTTCTCACATACGCCGATTGTTTTCTCTGTCTCTTCACTCCAGCCTCCGAACATTCCCGCATTCGAGCTCTTTTCTTGTCCTTTTAACTCTAAATCCTCCTTGATTGAGCTCTCCTCGATTCCGAATTATCCACGGCGCTTCCTCGACATTATCCCCACGCCGGGCGCCTGCTCGCTCCACAGATCCTCGCAGAGTCCTCTCGTGGCTCAGATCGTCCCCATCTCCACTTGATCCTCATTGTGTGTCTCCACACAAGCCTCGTGGTTCTCCCTGCCCATTCCCAAAACATCCTCCCTCATAGACCGATGTCCGGCTAAAACACTATCACCCTTAGGGCTCGACCTCTCCCTCCTTTGCACAATCAATGCATCAACCTTTTGGTCTAATGCATCGACCTTCGGTCTAATGCATCGATCTTGCTCCCCAAAGACCTCTCCAAATTTGCCACGAATCCAAAACCTCCCTCATCAAATCAATGAAAAATGATCCGGAGGGTACCTCTAGGGCATCAGTAGTGGCATCAGATTGGCATCTATACGTGCATCCCTACGAGCATCTCCCACATTGATTTCAGTTGACGCACGTCGAAGGTGATGCTTCTTCTCTCTTGGAGATTGGTGTTCAGTGCAACGTCTTCATCCGCCTCATTTGCCTCATCTCGCCTCTTCCTCAATATAATAATCAAAATTTTGTGCCCACGTCAACGGATAATCAAGAACGTAAGGGAGAAGAGATTCTTCGAGGTCGAGGTCAATGGCATGAAACCACCATCCCGCCAATTCACAAACAACACATATAAGTGTATGGGTGGGGTGTGTAATTTCTTAATAGCTTAAGGGTGTAAGTGATGTGTTAATTTTTTTTCGGCAGCTAAGTTGGTTATAAGAGAGTCGTATATATACTCTCTATCTCTCGTAAAATGGTATGAACTTTCCTTTCTACAATGTATTTCTTTTTCATAAATCAATAAGAAAATTCTCTCAATTCTTCATCTCTCTCAAATCATATCAACAAACAACAACAAAAATATGAAAGTTCTCTTAATTCTTTACCCGTGATGTCTCCAAAGAATGCAAGAACCTTATCATATTTGGCATTTTCGCAAACTTTCCCACCATCTTCCACTTACACATCCTAGGCTGTTTTGCTCCGTCTCTTGCAAATTAAACGCCTTTCTTATGCCGGAGAAGGACTCAAATGCCCAAACCTACGGAAAATTGTATGTTAGAAACATGATATGAGTATAAATAGTTGTTATTCAATCAATAACGATTTTAAACATTTACCCGTAGTGCATATGTGAAGCCATAGTACGATACATGGTTTGCGCGACCTTCAATTTTTCTTGTCATCCAACTAGGAGGTGATTATAAGTCCTTGTTCCCCATGGATATCTATTGAACACCTCTAAGTTGTCGACAATATCCAAAACCATTGCGTCAATTTGTGTCGTGTTTTCCCGAGCTCTCAAAACATATTCATATACAAGAGAGAGCCCAGCCTTGTATCGGTCCTCCTCATTGTTTGCCCGATTCAAATGCCTCCATCAATTCTTTAGGCTTGATGGATTTTTTCACTCCACCAAAATATTCATTCCTCGCCTGTTTCCACCAGGATTTCCGAATGAAATTTTCCTCAATACCGGGTGTAATCCATTATGAGGGTATAGTCCGAGAAGCCAAATCTGATCTTTTACCCCCAATACAAAACCGCACTCGTTTAAATCATTGATTGGTTTAATCCTCATCATATTTAGTGCATGGGTAAGTTTGCCCACCATATTCATATTATCCCGCATCTTGTACAAGTTTCCAAAGCAGATGTCTTGAATAGATCTTTGTGTGCATCGTCTAATTTGTTATACACTTCATCTACTATGTGTAGTCTACACCGCAAGTAACTTTTGAGTCGAACCATTTTGAACGCTCAAGAAGGAATGCCATATTGTCCGCAATTGAAATATAAACTCGTAAACGTAAAAGACGAAAACAATTCATTTTAAAATTTTTACAAAAAGTGCAATCAAAAGAACATAAAACCTAAACCAAACATAGAACTGAAATAAATTGCCAAAAATAAAGTTGCAAAAAATAAATTATAAACGATAACCGAACGAGGGTTAAACGTTTTGGAAGAATTATCTTTTGTGATTTTACGGATGTTGAAGTGTGAGTTGGAGTGTGCTCGATAAGCGAAATGCAAATAGAGGAAAGGGTTTTTGTTGTGGTCTTTCGAAGAATTACCTTTTGTGATTTTACGGATGTTGAAGTGTGGTCGTAAACCCAACCGAAGAAGATTCGAACTATGGAACTCGATTCAAGCACAAACGGTTGAGTTGAAGTAGTTGTGAACAAAACGATGATCGTTTAGGGCAAAGGGTTTAAGGTAAACTGTGGTCTGAAAATAGAAGGAAATTAACTTAAGTAGTTGTGAACAAAACGATGATCGTTTAGTATGCGTTTAAACGGTCAAAATGTTCGTTTAGTAATTGTGTATTTTAACACGGACTCACAAATTGAATAAAAGCATTTCATAATTTTTCAAATAATGTAGAAGAAATACACACCCGTTGTCCGAGTTTCCTTCGTCGTTTTGGCCATTTTTGTTATTTTTGTATTCCGTTCGTGGAGAAGAAATAATTCTCTTATACGTTAACACTCGATTTCGAGAGAAGAAGTTGCGGTGTAGACAATGGAAATGAGATGAAATTTTTTTGTGTGCACAATGGAAGTGAGATGAAACGTCTGTTTTTTTGTTTCGCGCTTGTTTTATTTATGGCTTAAATTAGTTTGTAGTTTGGTTCATCGCATTTTTAAAATTTCCCAAACGCGATGATTAATAAGTTCATCATAATCGCGATGCAAATATTAGTACATCGCGATGTCAACCTCGTGAATCGCGATTCAAATATTCTTTAATCGCGATGCAAACATTAAATCGCGATGCAAAAATTAGTGAATCGCGGCGAACATATTCATATTTACTGAAATATTAGTTTTTAAGTTGTATTAAGTACATATTCATATTGTTGTATTAAGTACATATTCATATTTTTGACAAAAAAGATAAACTTCACATGGGTTTAAGTGGAATAGTTTAAAAATAACCGTTTAATCTACTCGTTTATTCTATCCATTTAAACGGTTAGTTTAAAATATGTGTTTAATATGCTCATTTATTTCCCCGTTTCCCAAAGTGTAATCCCAAAGCCCAAAGGAGACTGTTCTGACAAACGGTAGGAAAATTTTAATATGTTCAATCACATTCCTCTAATCAAGAAACTCCTTCATCTTCTCAAAACTTCGAAAAGATGTATAAAATGATAACCTACATTCAAAGCTCTCTAAATATATTCATTATCTCTTTAGCTTTTCTTCATCTTCCTATCCAACTCTTCGTCGTCACAAAAACATACCAACCTTCATCATGTGTTCGCCAAATATACTCAATTCGTACATCGACCCATCTCCTATAATGAAATGCGACAACGAATCATGATCTTCCTAGCCACTCCTCAAGCTACTCCTCAACAAGTGATCCGTCGACCTCGCTCAATCGGCCGACGAGTAAGAAATCGTTTGCGAGATCCAAGGAACAATGTGTCAAATTTCATTCCATGGATTCCTTCACCAAATCATGTAACACCCAATGCAACAAACAGTCCCTCACCACTCACTCCTCTAATGCCTCACCCGAATCATCCTCAACCCAAGAAGAGTCTCAATCTGCAAATGTCAACACTGCTTTCGACCCACTATCAATGCTCCCTCCAACCAAAGACTAAAAACCTTCATCTTCTACCCTATTTCAATGAAACGTTCGTTTTTGTGTTTCGCGCTTGTTTTATTTATGGCTTAAATTAGTTTGTAGTTTGGTTCATCGCATTTTTAAAATTTTCCAATCGCGATGATTAATAAGTTCATCGTAATGCTATTATTACTGAATCGCGATGCAAACATTAGTGAATCGCGATGTGAACATTCGTGAATCGCGATGTGAACATTTGGTACACGTTTAATCGTTCAAGGCGTTTAAACTGTCAAACTATTCGTTTAAACTTTTGGTCAGCCCGTTTGGTACACGTTTAAACGTTCAAGGTGAACTTACTTTCCTTTAACCGTTTGATAAACCTTTTAATGAACGTTTAATCGTTTATTCAACGTTTAGTATTAGTTTAAACGATCAAATAGCCGTTTAGTGATCGTTGTCGATTAAACGACACCGTAAGTCACCGTCTTAACTGGAATGGGCATTTTTGGAAGTTCACTTTTACTCCCTTTTGTTCTCTTCCTTTTAAAGGAGCTGACCAGTCAAAGGCCATATAAGTTGTTTTGTCGGGTCAGGCGGCCATACTTGATATATGCCACAACCGAATACCCAAACCCAAACCAAATTTAGGGTAGTGAATAGTGTAACCCCAAATTCCCCAAATTTGGTATTGGTGGGATCCATAGCATATTTTGATTTTTAATGAATTATTAAATGCTCAAAATTATTAATAATATGATATTATTAATTTAAATATATTTTTAATTAACTAATATCTAATTTTAGATATTATTATTAATAAAAAATAAATATTAATAATATTACTTATTTTATTTATCAAGTGGTATGATTTTCGTTACATTTTGTATTGATTGTAATAATTTTTTATTGTATTTTCACGTACTTGTATATTTATTAAATTATATAATAAATTTAATTATAAAATTACTAATTTTTAAATATTATTAATGACGTAAATAATATTATAAATATAAAATTATGAAATATACTATAATAATTAATTGTGCAATCCTAATAATTATTATTTAAAAGATTAATAGCAAATTAATATACATGTTGATAAATAAATAAAGGGATAATGACATTGGAAGTCCCTTGACTATGGCTGATTTCACCATTAGTCCCTTAACAAATTTTTTTCATATTTTTGTCCCTTGACTATGAAAATCAGACACAGTTGGTCCTTTTGGTGGATGCCATTAGTATTTTCCCGTTAAGTCTATCACGTGCCTCTCACATGACTTTGGTTAAGGGCATTGTTGGAATTTCAACTTCATCTTCAACCACACCCACACCCACACACACTCTCTCTCTATCTCTCTCTCTCTCTCACAGACACACCAATGTTCTTCTAGGAATCATGCACCGATGCACGCCTCAATCAAATAATTGAAGAACCCAGTATATTAGTCATGATCCAACACACAGAAAGAAGCCCTAAAATACGAATCTAGGATTCCAAAAGAAAATTGGACTTGAAGATGAAGGCAATTCCGTACCATTCGGTCCTGTCCTAAGATTGAGTTGCTAAAACAGAATTTATTTGACTTTAAAGACCCGATTCGAGCTTCAATTCTCAACCGTTGCTGCTCCAATTTCAACAAGTTCTTTACAATTTTCTTCTTCTTTCTTCACTAATCAAAACCTAGTTATGATCTTCTCTTCATTCTTTTTCTCAGACTTTCTCTTTCTCTCTCACTCTTTCTGAATTCGAGCTCTGTTCATGCTCTGTTTGTTAAGTTTTTTGTCTGCTCTTTTCTGTTCCTACTTTCCCAGTTCATTTGTAAGAATTTACTGTTTGGTTTCTGAGAAAACGGAAGTAAATTAAAAAAAATTAAAAAAATCCCTTTCGGAGAGAGTAGATAAATGTCTCCCCTCATTTACAATCATTTTGAGTTCCTTCCTGATGTTGCATAGCAAAACAGAGAGATCCAAATCAGACCATATTCTACATCCACGAAAGTGATAAACTTTTTCATCACTAATAGCCATCATTAATAAAAATCAAAAATTGATTTAATGTGGTTTCCAAACCAGTTACCGGAAAATTAAAAACATAACAAAAATATACGGAGTAACATTTTTGCAGAGAAAGCAGGAATCTAAGAAACGGGGTTGTTGTTCTTCGAATCTTCCATCATAGAACCTTCCAGATCTAGGGGAAGACACAGAGGAGAGTGAATGAGAGAGGTTTTTGGGCTGCTCCTTCTCGGTGGTGCAGTGGAATATAGTGGCCGCGAAAGGAGGTGGTTCTGGTGGCGGTGGTCGGAAAAGCCAACCGTTTCCATCTCTGCAATGGAGGCAAGACCGTTGTCTTCTTCAATGAAACAAGGCCTTCTTGTAGTTGTGTAGTCCATTAAATTGTTGAGAATTGAAGGAGGTTGAGAGAGAGAGAGAGAGAGAGAGAGAGAGAGAAGTGAGACTTGGGAGTGGGGGAATGGAAGGTGGGTGAGGTGGGAGAATCCATGGACAGAAGATAGATAGGTATTTTGGGAGTGGGGGAATGGAAGGTGGGTGAGTTGGAAATTACAAAGGAAGGAGCAGGAGGGGTGGAGGGAGAGGGAGAGGGAGAGAGAGAGAGAGAGTGAGGGGATACGGGTAGGTTGGTGGTTTGTGTGTTTGTGTGTGTCTGTGAGAGAGAGAGAGAGAGAGAGAGAGAGAGAGAGAGAGAGAGAGAGAGTGTGTGTGGGTGTGGTTGAAGATGAAGTTGAAATTCCAACAATGCCCTTAACCAAAGTCATGTGAGAGGCACGTGATAGACTTAACGGAAAAATACTAACGGCATCCACCAAAAGGACCAACTGTGTCTGATTTTCATAGTCAAGGGACAAAAATATGAAAAAAATTTGTTAAGGGACTAATGGTGAAATCAGCCATAGTCAAGGGACTTCCAATGTCATTATCCCATAAATAAAAAGAAATAAAAATAAAATATGCTAAGAAATATTCTATTTTGGGGTAAGATTTGTGGATGTGGGTTGGAGTTGGAATAATGTTTGGTGTTGAAATTGACCAAATTTGGGGTAATTTTTGACCAAATTTGGGGTTTTGGGTTGGAGATGGTCTTCCCATTCGTTCTGAAAAATATCTTAAGAAATTGGGGAATTTAAGTAGACTTTGGTTTTTGGAAAAGTAGCCCCGCCCGCCTTCCTCATTTTGATAATCTGTATTTGAAATTGAGCTGTAATGGCTGCTTCCACTTCTTCTTCCTCCCGCATCCCACCATCACTTCACGATGTGTTCCTGAGTTTCTGCGGCGCTGACACCCGGACTAGCTTTACAAGCCACCTCTTGGCAGCTTTGGATCGGCAAGGCTTTTCGACCTTCCGAGACGACACCAAGATTAGAAGAGGAGAACACCTTAGTTCAGAACTGCTGAAAGCCATCGAGGAGTCTCGAGTCTCGATTGTTGTGTTTTCAAAGAACTACGCGGCTTCGAGATGGTGCCTAGACGAACTAGTGAAGATAATGGAGTGCAGGAGGGATTTTAACCAGATTGTTCTTCCTATATTCTACGATGTTGATCCATCGGACGTCAGGGCACAGCTCAGGAGTTACTCCGAAGCGTTCGCCAAGCACGAGAAATGGTTCAAAGAAGGGACGCTGTCAATGGAGAGGATGAAGATAATGGGGCTGGAGGGCTGGAGGGCTTTGAAACAAATTATGTTGCCTATATTTTACAATGCTGATCCATCTCACGTGGTGGAACAGGGTGGCTGTCATTCCCAAGATTTCGACGAGCACGAAGATCGGGGGGTCAAAGAAGGGAGGCTGTCAATGGAGAGGGTGGAGAGATGGAGGGCAGCTTTAACTGAGGCTGCCAATTTGTGTGGTTTTGATTTACAACATTATGGGTAATCTCTCTCTCTCTCTCTCTCTCTCTCTTCTTTAATTTGCCATTTTTAAAGTATCTAATGTTGGATTTTAAGTAAATTTTTGGTCAAATTCCTTGTACCATAGCGACAAATGTCTGATTTAAAAATTTAACAAAAATTCTACATTAGATTTGAGTGTCATGTTATTAGGTGTAATATTTTTAGTAATCTTTAGGTAAATGTTGTATTACCCTTTAAAGTATTGTTAGAATCAGAAACATTAATTTGTTTTCTCACAAACGTCAAAGTGCTTAGCGCGCACAAAAGGTATCCAAAAAAGAATGTAAGATATTGTTCAACACATTGGGGGCTATTTGAATCTATGTTTGGCAAGAACTTAAAAAATGATTAATATACTTAAGATGTCCTTGTGAAATTCCCCATATGTAAAAAAACTAAAAAAATAGTCACATTGTACTTGTTTTCGGACCAATAGAGTATTTCGTCTCAAAATGACAATATTTTTTTATTTTTTATTTCTTAAAGAATTATGAAAGTTGATTATTGATTTTACTAATACATATATATGTGTTTGAGTAGGTTCCTTTTGACCGTTTTACAGATACTAATTTGTAAAATGGGGCATCACTCTCTCACAGTTTAGCCCACCAACACATGATAAGTCGGGTCAGAAAAATCCGTTTACAGAAAATATCTGTAAGACGGTCTTTTCTAAGTTTTTGCCTATGTGTTTAGTGTCCATATTATAGCATTATAAATCAACATTTCACTAAAATCTTATTGTTGGCTCAAATAAATTTAGTAACTCCATAAAAAATTAAAATTAAGATTCTTTTGGAATCATTTAAAAAAATTAAAATAAAAACTTATTCTGTTTTGAGATGGAGAGTAATAGTATTCCCTCCGTTGTAGTCAAAGATTTTATTTTTTATTTTTAAGAGTCAACATGTGACTAAACTAAATTAAAATTTTATATACTTAACTTACGTTTTAGGAAATAAAATTTTACTAGTTAAAAACTACATTAAGAATACTATAGATTACAACTTTCATAACTTTATAAAAATAAATAAATCTATATAAATTATCGATCAAACTTTAATTAAGTTGACCAAAAAAAAATTAAAAGTGAATTTTTTGACTGAAATTGAAATGGAGGTGGGAGTACTTCACAAGACAAACCATTTTTATCAAACCAGCTTCACCGTATTTACGGGAATCACGTGACACAATATTGGTGCAACGGTTTGCAGCGAAGAAACTATTTAGTGGACATACAATATCACTTAATTAGTAAAGATTTAAATATCAATTTAGTCACTTTATTTTTACCTAAAATTTATTAAGTTTATTGTATTTTTTTTTTTACACTTTGATCACTCTACTTGGTCAAGAGAATCAATAAACTCACTCAATCAATGAGTTTATTGATTGGAAAAGTGTAATTAAAGTGTGAAAAAAAGAAGTAAGTGAGCTTATTGAATTTTTGGGAAAAGTAAAGTAACCAAATATTGTGATCTACAATCAACTAAAATTACGTGTAGCTATAGCTAATGTGGTACTCTATAACCAATAATATGCCTCAAAAATTAAACCTCGTTTTTGTATAGTAATCCGAATAAACCAAATCATTATTTTTGTGACCACTTGTTACTTCTAGAGAAGTGTTAAAAACCTAGGTTTAATTATCAATTTGGTCACCGTACTTTTCAACTTTTTTTAGTAAGCTCACTCTACTTACTTTTTCTCCTAATTAATTACTGTACTTGGCATTTTGAGTCACGTTCATCACTCCGTCCAATTTCGTGGATGGAACTCTCAATTTTTTTCTAAAAACCCGAAAATGCCCTTATTCAATTGTACTACTAGAGCTCCCCGGCTGCTGATTCGTGTGATTGCTATCGAACAACTCATATATGTAACTCTCAGCCACCCCTTCTTTCCTCAACGGTGTTCCAAATCCGGACCTCAAATGCAACATCAATCCCTTCAAATACATTTCGGCATAAATTGCACTCGCGTCGCCTCATTAGTCCCACCGAGCTCGGCCAACCGTCTCCGTCACAACTACCGGAATGTTCTCGTGCCCCGACACCGTCATTCGCTACGACGGCGTCCACCATCATGTCGAAAGCCATAATTAGTTTAGGAAAGCCACGAACCGTAGCTCGATCGCAAATCCGGCATTTGGAGCGAAATTACCATCAATCCGCTCGGACTTGAAGTCATGATCTGTTTGAAGTTGCGGATCCACGTAAGTATCTCACATCTTCGTGACGTTGGAATTCAAACCGATCGAACTTGATCGTATATATGAATCTTTGATAGGAGTAGATTTGGCGGATGGAAAAAGATAGGCAAGCTGCGATGGTGGAGATGGAGTCGATGAAGACGATGGAAACATGTAGAAGAAAAATGGAGGCGGTTGGCGTTGGAACTCGATGTGGACAATAAGATGGAGGCTGAAGTTGAATTTTGGAGTTTCTTAATCAAATAAAAGAAACTTATCTAAGTATTTTAATGTTCCGTACGCCGGTGATTAAGTCGTCGCGGTAGTTGTACGCATGCTCCTGAAACAGAGCGTAACCGATTGGGATCTCTGGGCTCAGCCGGTACACATTGTAGGGTTGAAGATTTATGAAGAAGGAGGAGTTCGTTTCGCCGAGAAATTGGAGTAAAGGCCTGATGATTTGGTCGTTGACCGACTCTTGGAACTCGGCTGAGAAAGGCGGGAAGAAGGTGGTCATGATGTTGACGAAGGAGAAGGTGGTGGAGACGGGGATTGTGCGGATTCCGAGGTCTTGGAGAGAGAGGTGGACGTTGCGGATGGCAGGGATGAGGTGGTCGGAGGAGAGGTCGTCCGCGAGGATGTTGGTGCCGACGGAGATGGCGGTGATTCTACCACGTGCACGGCATGGGCATAGCTAAAGGGGCAGTAATGTCTTTTTATGCGATTCCGTCCATGGAATTAACGATAGTTAGCCTGGGTGACCCTTTTAACTCAAAATGCCAAGTACAGTGATTAATTAGGAGAAAAAGTAAGTAGAGTGAGCTTACTGAAAAAAGTTGAAAAGTACGGTGACCAAATTGATAATTAAACCTAAAACCTAAATAGCTCATTATATACAAGGAAAATAGTTTGCTGAAACATATTCATATTAGTAATATACCTTTTAAGTTATTACAATTATAATCTTTTTTAGTGCATCACAATAACTTGTACGAGGAATTCAATAAGTTGTTATACTCTTGCTTGGTCACAAATGAAGATGTATGTATCAAGATTTTGAAGTTAATTTGACCAATTTTTAGGTTAATAATTTTTAAAAAAATTTGTGCAAAACAAAATAATAACTTTTGGCCTGTACACTAAATTTCAATAAATCACGCGATTTCTAGTTGCAAAAATGTAAATAAGCCCTTATCACATTTTTCTTAAGAAAAAGTTATATTTCCTAAAATAAAATGTCAACCATCTTCTAGGACGGGAGTACTCCGTCCCAATATGGATATCCCTCTTTAGCTGCTTACGAAAATTATGAAATTTATTTATTTTTTATATATTTTACAAGCACATATATATAAATGTCCTTAGTCTCCGTATAAAAGCATTATTAATGTGTATTAGGATATGATAGTTGACAAAAATAAATTTATTAACTTCATACAGAAATCAGAGACTCATTCGAAATCAAAGATCTTAAAAGGCATATTAATTTTGGAATGGAGCGAGTAATACACTATCATACAAACCAGTTTCCCCAAACTGCCATCAGTGAGCTCAACCGTATTGAAGGGGATGGACGTGCCACCGTAGGAGAAAATAGACTTTTTAACACTGTACTTTTACTTCTGTAAGTTTCTATAGTTTGCGTTACAATGACAATGTTCTTGTATGATAGGTAAGAACAATGTCATGTTTTTTAAAAGAAACAAAATCTTGAACAAGAGTTGAAGTATGTAGGTTAAAATCTGGAACTGGAATTATTCTTTTTGGAACAAACAAAAGTAGAGAGTGAGATTTTTACTTTGTGGACAAGAGTAGATGATACAATCTTCTCCCTCTGATCCTTGAGGGAAAATTCATTTTAAGATTCTCAAATTTTGAATTTGACAGGGATGAGACAAAGCTCATTAAAGAAGTTGTTAAGGATATTCACAAGAGATTAGATCAGCTATATTTCCATGTTGCTACCCATCCTGTTGGAATCGAGTCTCGCGTGCAAACACTCAAAGCACTATTAAACTTGGGATCAAATGATGTTCGCATAGTTGCAATTTGGGGTGTTGGTGGAATAGGCAAGACAACAATTACCAAAGCTATATTCAATTGCATTCGTAACAAGTTTGAAGGGAGCAGTTTTCTTGCGGATGTGAGTGAGACTTCAAAGATATTGTCTGGGGTGGTTAAGTTACAAGAGCAACTTCTTTCTAATATCCTAAAGATTGAAACTTGCTCTTTGGACAACTATCATCAAGGAATTAAGGTGATAAAACAGAAATTATGTCATCGAAGGGTTCTTCTTGTTCTTGATGATGTTGATCATGTTGAGCAATTGAAAATGTTAGCTATAAACCGTGATTTCTTTGGTCCGGGAAGTAGAATCATCATAACAACACGAAATATGACTTCATTAACTTCTCTTCAAGTGAATTTGGTTTATTCGCCTAAGAAGTTGAATGAACATGAGTCTCTTAAACTCTTTAGTTGCAATGCTTTCAAAACAGATTATCCGGAAGAAGACCACCGAGAAATATCAAATGAAATAGTGGCTTATGCTGAAGGGCTTCCGCTAGTGCTTGAAGTTTTGGGTTCGTTTTTGATGGGCAAAAGCACACTTGAATGGAAGAGTGAGTTAGATAAATTAAAAACAATTCCTAATGGTGACATTCACCGAAAGCTCAAAATAAGCTTCGACTCTCTGGATGACAAAAATAAAGAGCTATTTTTAGATATTGTATTTTTTTTCATTGGAAGGGACAAAGATTTTACGGTCAAAGTGCTTGAAGACTCTGGATGCTTTCCAGAAAGTGGAATTGGGGAACTAACTCGTCGATGCCTTGTTAGAATTGATGATTGGGGAAACAAGATGCTCAGGATGAATGGTGTGCTCAGAGACATGGGTAGAGAAATTGTCCGCCAACAATCATTGATGGAGCCTGGGGAACGTAGCAGACTGTGGTACAAGGAAGAAGTACTCCAAGTACTAAGAGATTGCAGTGTAAGCTATCATATGATGTTTTTAATACATATGGAATATTTGAGCTGGAAAATAGCATCACTGATTCACCGTATATATTGTGTTTTTATCATCATTTTAACTTCATTTTTGCAATATGCTATCTGATTAGGGAACAAAAGCAATTGAAGGACTCTCATTAGAATTGCCCCCGCTAAACAATGAACATGTTAATACAAAGGCCTTTACAAGCATGAGTAATCTGAGATTGCTTCATCTCAATTATCTCCATCTAAGTGGCACTTACGTAACTACGTTGAGAAACCTGAAATGGCTTTGTTGGCATGGCTTCCCTTTGGCATATATACCCGCTACTTTGTACATGGAGAATCTGGTTGCTATTGACTTGCCATATAGCAAACTAAAACAAATCTGGAAAGGGCCCAAGGTATGAAACTTTTTTCCTCGTGTTCAAACTTTGATTATATCTTGTTCATCTTAGAGATGACATTTTTTCTTTTTCTTTCAGAGACTGGACAAATTGAGATTCCTCAACCTAAGTCATTCCTATCATTTAACCAAAACTCCAAACTTTTCTGGACTGAAAAGCCTTGAGATGTTGTTGCTTAATGATTGCACGAGCTTGGTGAAGGTGCACAACTCCATCGGATGTCTTGACAAACTCCTCATGTTGAAAATGACCAATTGCATAAACCTAAGTAATGTCCCGTCCAGCCTCTTCATGCTAAAATCTCTTGAAAAACTAGATTTTTCTGGATGCTCCAAACTTGGGGAGCAATGGCTTACAAAACGTCAAGAATACATTCCTATCTCAATGGCCTCTACACATGAATTAAGTTTTCTGCGGGAATTAAATCTAGCATGGTGCAACATGGAGTATGTACCCAGTGGAATTGGGAGCTTGATTACATTAAAAAAATTGGATTTTTCTGGAAACAAATTTTGTAGCCTCCCCTCTAGCTTCAACCATCTTTCTCGTCTCCAAGATCTTTGTCTGAACAATTGTGTCCAACTTAAATCACTTGTGAATCTTCCAAACAATCTCATGAACCTAAAGGCAAACAATTGCATATCTCTGGAAACTACATCAGTTCGCATAGATTTGCATGGTATCATTTTGGAGTTTAGGAATTGCTCCAAATTGGACAGTAAAAGTCTTAGCAATAATTTGAAGAGAAATTTCCTCCGGGGGCACCAGGTCTCTCTCTCTCTCTCTCTCTCTCTCTCTCTCTCTCTCTCTCTCTCTCTCTCACACACACACACACACACACACACTTTTCATTTAGTCCCGGTGTGGTGGTGATGTACATATATACATGACTGTCGACCATCAACCATAAAGGGTTTCATTGAAATTTATGTCACGCTAATGAGTGCGTTAGTTTTACTTTCAAACATTAAGGGTATGTTTGGGAACCCTAATGCCATAGCTTGGAAATGGAATTGGAATTAGAAACACAATTTGAATTCCGTAGAGCACAAATTGTTCATCCAATTCCAATTTCAAAACATGACATTGAGTAGCTAAACATAACTTAAGTTATGATTAGTCCATACTGTCTAACAGAAAAAATTCATGATATTATAATATGCAACAGGTACGGCCTCCACATGACATTTACGGTTTCATTTATCCTGGTGAGGAGCTTCCTAATGACATCCAGTTTCAAGGTATTGGAACAAAATGCTTGTCCTTTGTCGTGCCTCCACTTGTAAGTAAGAAAATCATAGGTTTGATTTTATGTGGAGTTGTTTCATTCAAAGCCTCCTTTGGTTTTTTTGAGATTAAAAATAAAACCAAGGGTAACAGTAGATGTAATTATTTTATGTGGACATTCTGGAACGGGAGGCTGGGGAAGTATGAATTTCTTATTAGAGACCATGTGTTGATCAACTATGTACCACTATGCTACAGCAACCGGGAATTTACCTTGGAAGAGGGTGATGAGGTGGACATGAGTTTGTATGATGACGACTGGGTCGGGATGAAAAGATTTGGGTTAAGTTTGATTTATGAGGATAATGACAAGTATCTGGAATCAAATACTGTGCAAGCTAATTAGTTATTAGAGGTCCAGTGTTCAAGTTCCATTAGAGTACCTTTGGTAATTCAAGTACTCTTAATGGAGAGATTGGATGTTCAAAGCCTCACCAGAGACATTAGCCACTCCAAATGCCCATATAATCTTAATTGTAACTTTTTAAATGCATTAAATAATAACAATAAGGGTTTGGTTAAGATTTAAGTCTTTTCCAACCTCTAAAAAATAGTATTTTGTTATTTTTCCTTTCTTCATTTTGTTATTTTAAAAGTACTGATGCATGCCTTTTATACGTTTATTCTTCTCACCAATATTACACATTATTTTTACAACATTTAGCTCTTTCAAGTTCTGCCAGACTAGTCCTTAAGGGGTAGCCCAGTGGTAGAGTTGGGGTTTCACAGAGTGTGAGGTCTCAGGTTCGATCCCTTCCCATTCCCCCTTATGACATAAGAAGAAAAAAAAAAAAAAAAGTTCTGCCAGACTATGCATTCAACTTCTCCAATAAAATATTATTTCTAGGACTATTAGTCAGGGTTGAAAATATTTGATATTGTAGTCAAAGCAATTCGAAAACAATAGCCTTATAGTCTTAATTTAAATGGTATTTCTACAACATTTAGATTAATTTAGTAATATATATATATATATATATATATATATCTCTCTCTATATATATATATATATATATATATATATACACATACATATCATTAGTATTCCAATGCATGTCGCACTTTGTTCCCACGTGTTCGGCCTGAAGTCAGTTCCAATATCATTTTGTCACGAGCCAAGGTCGAGAGCGTGGCTGATGAGGAATAAGATAAGACAAAAATGTATAACTAATAAGGCGTGTCCACGCCTTATGTGGATGAGATAGAATCGCGCAATATTGATAAGGCGTGGCCAAGCCTTATCCAAAATGAGCTATTGTCCTAATGTTCATATTTTTAGCTCCTGTTTCAATTAGGATTCTTGTTTCCTATTTTAATTAGTATTAGAGATCTCCTAGTATTGTTAGTACTTTCGTATTTTATTCCTAGAATAATTAGTTCTATTTTAATTAGCCCTATTCCTAATAGGTTAAGGATTTATTTTATTGTCTTCTATTTAAAGCCTTGTTTTCTTTCCAAGAGTACACATTATTATTATCAATAAAATTGCAGCAGCCGTGTTTGGCTTTAGTGCGTGGAGTTTGTTTTCTTCAATCCGTTTGAGCGAAATATCGAGCAAACGTCCATTCGTACGTTACTACGAACAAGATTTTACTTTCGTTCTCGCTTCCGTTCTGTGTCAGTTGGTATCAGAGCGAAGGTTCACACAATTTTTCTATAAATTGTGATCCTATATCATCATCAATCTCTTCATTTCATCAATCTTTTCAATCCCTGTTGTTCACCATCACACAATTCTTCTATAATTTTTTTTCCGTGGTCGCGATGTTTTCCCCAAAACACTATGCAGTTCATCAATCTCATACATGGAACTTGTTAGTTCATCGCAGAAAGCTAGTTACCATCATGTATCAAAGCCTATGATTGATGTTCCGAACCATAACCTCGAACAATGAGTACAAGCCATAAAAGATGATGTCCATGGTATACATACCAAATTGGATGAAATATTTGCTGCAATCCAATTGCGCATACAATAACAGGTAAATGACGCAACAACCCAGCAACATGCCACCATCTGACAACAACCCGCTGCTCATCAAAATTCAGAAAATCCATTACCCTTACAAACATTTGGATGTTATGATAATTTTGACAGCTAGAACATTAACGCAAAGATTCCCACCTTCAATGGCAGCCTAGAGATTAAATCTTTTCTCGACTGGATCAATGCGGTTGAGAGGTTCTTCGAAGTTATGCTTGTCAGCGAAGAACAAAAGTTGGCTATAGTCGCTTATAAATTAAAGGGAGGTGTTAGAGCATGGTGGCAGAGATTGCAAGAAGAACGCTACTGACAACGGCTTCCTTCAGTTCAAGACTGGCTTCTAATGAAAGAATTACTACAACAACGTTTTCTACCCTGAGATTATGTGCAGAACTCATCGACAATTCATAGACAGTCACCAAAGGATTCATACAAATGCAATGTATGCTGAAGAATTCTTTCATTTTTCGCGACCCAATGAATATGATGTCTACAAATTGAAGGAGGAAATCCCAGCCTCAAAAGGTTCTTTCGAATTAGAGAAAGAAAATTAAGAGTCTTTTGATGTAGCACCAATTTAGTTGGCAATTGACTCTTCGTACAAGCATAGTTTGGAACAAATAGAAGAGAATGTCACGGAGTGTAAGTTTCCTAATCTTCTTACACCTCCTATGAATCCAAGTTGCTATAATAAACCACAACCAATTTTAGACAATGTTTCAAAGTCCATCCATGTAGCAACAAAGTTTCTCGAAGTTGCCTCCAACTTCGATGAAAATGAAGAAGTCATAGAGTTGAAACTGAACATGACGATTTCAATGGTGGATATTAAAGGCTTGGACATTAAGAAATTTTCTGCAATAAGGAACATTGAAGAGTACATCGCAGGAGCAAAAATCTATCCAATTTCACATGCCACCAACTGTGACATGTTGGGTAAACCAACTAAGATGCTTCATGACCTTATTAAACCATCAACTATGACATGTTGGGTAAACCAACTAAGATGCTTCATGACCTCATTAAACCACCATCCGAACTTTTATTTCCAGTAGAGCGTCATGACATGGTTGAGTATGTCGATTTCCAAATCTTTTGCTCAAATCACAAAATCAAGCAAAATTGGTCAAGTCAACTTCATGTTCTTCGCACGACAACGATGATGTTTATCAAGAGCTTGCTCATACTTCAACACTTCAAAACTCGAGGTCGAGTTTTCTCTAACAAAGGGAGAATGATGAGGAACAAGATAAGACAAAATAACATAACTAATAAGGCTTGTCTACACCTTATGTGGATAAGACAAAATCGCGCAATATTGATAAGACGTGCCCACGCCTTATCCAAAACGACCTGCTGTCCTCCTCTTCAAATTTTTAGTTTCAATTAGGATTTTTGTTTCCTATTTTAATTAGTATTAGAGATCTCCTAGTATTGTTAGTACTTTAGTATTTTATTCCTAGAAGAATTAATGCTATTTTAATTAGATTTTTTATTTTAATTAGCCTTAGTCCTATAGGTTAAGGATTTATTTTACGAAAAATTGCTGGCCGGTCCACTTTAAAAAAAATTTATTCTCTCCAATCCACCCTTTTTTTTTAACCGCTAAAAGGCACTTTAATAAAATTGTTCTTAATATGCCCCGCAATAACATATACAGTAGCTTCTTCCTAAAAAAATTCCGGTGAATCTTCCTTTCTTCATAAAATTTCTCCGGCCAAACTTCCAGATAATTTCTTCCTAATATTTCTCCGGTAAATCTTCCTTTCTTTATAAAATTTCTCTGGTGAATCTCCACTCCTAAAATTTCTCCGGTGAATCTCTGTTTCCATTCCAATAGCTCATAGTAAAGAAAATTAATTTTTGTGGATAGCCTCTGTTTTCATTCCAATAGAACATTAGTGAATCTTACTTACTAAAATTTCTCCAGTAAATCTTTCTTTGACTGCATCGCGATGATGAAATTAGGCATCGCGATGCATCGCTATGATGGAATTAGGTATCGCAATTGGGTATCGAGTCCTAAAATTTCGCTAGTGAATCTTACTTACTAAAATTTCTCCAGTAAATCTTCCTTTAGCTGCATCGCGATGATGGAATTAGGCATCGTAATTGGGCATCGAGTCCTAAAATTTCTCTAGTGAATCTTACTTACTAAAATTTTCTCCGGTAAATCTTCATTTGGCTGCATTGCGATGATGAAATTAGGCATCGCGATGATGAAATTAGGCATCGCGATGATGGAATTAGGTATCACAATTGGGCATCGCGATTAGACATGCTCATTCGGTTTTTTAAATCAGAACCGAACCGGCTAGAAACCGTCCAAATCGTGAACCGCCGATTTCAGTTTCGGTTCCGGTTTGCGTCTTTTAGGAACCGTGAACCGTCGGTTCCGAACTACCGGTTCCAACGGTTCTAAACCGTTAAAACTTAAAATTTAAAAATTTATTGTACATTTGAATTTTGAGGTAAGACTCTTTTGTCCTCCTTTATAATAAGGCAAGGCTAGTTGTCCCTCTCCTTGTAACTTTTTATTATTATTAATAAAATTGGTCAGGGTACCGTCCCTGTTTTTTATTTATTTTTTGTATTTTGAGTTCCTAAATTTTTATTGTAAGTTTTTTAAGTTCTTAAATTTTTTGTAATCATTACAAAACTATTGTTGAATTTAAGAAAAACTATTTTATTTTGCAAAAGTTTTTCTCAAATCTAAATTCAATATTACAAACTCTATTTTTTCAAGACTATTGCAAAGATTAAAATTTTTAAGTCCTTCATTCTTAAATTGTAAAAAGTTTAACACTTTTAAATTCTTTAATTTTAAATTGTAAAAATTACAATTTGTAATTTTTCATAACTAAAGTTCTAACAATTTCTAATTTATCACTTTTGATAACTAAAGTTCTTAAAGCCTTTACAATTTATAACTCTTGCAAAATTTTAAAAAATAAATAATAAAATAATTATATATATATATAACACCTTTTTTTTTTACAATTTATAATAGTTTTTTAAAAAATAAAAAATTAAAACAAAAAAAAATTTAAAATATAACATTTTAAAATTTTTTTAAAACAAAACCGAAAAATTAATTGGAACCGAAACTCTACGGTTCGGTTTCGGTTTGCCTTCTCACGGTTTGTGGAACCGTCGGTTTCGGACCGGAACTGGAACCGTAACCGTTTTGGGCATGTCTAATCGCGATGATGAAATTAGGCATCGCGATAATGAAATTTCTCCGGAAAATATTTCATTAATGGCATAATCGTCTTTTTACCCCAAAAGTGCCTTTTTTGGTTTTCAAAAAAGTATGACGGACTGGAACGATTACAAATGTCCAAAAAGGGATCAGCCTGTAATTCACCCTTTATTTTAGTGTCTTCTATTTAAAGCCTTGTTTTCTTTCCAAAAGTACACAATATTATTATCAATAAAATTGCAGCAGTCGGATTTGGCTTTAGTGCGTGGAGTTTGTTTTCTTCTGTCCGTTCGAGCGAAATATTGAGCAAACATCCGTTTGTACGTTACTACGAACAAGATTCTATTGTCGTGACTTATGCTCGTATACTGACCCAAAGAGTACTTCGGTACAAAATGCGCACCACAGGCCACACAATAAGTTTTAGTATATTTGTCGTAGCGATTTAGTGAGTTGGTTTAGTAATTTTGGGGGTTCTTTCTTATGATTGAAAAAGAAATAAGAGAGAGATATAGAGAAAGCTGGTAGGACCGATGAAAGAAAAAATCCAGATAACTAATCAGCAAAAAAAAAAAAAACCTTAAAAATGTTGGTCGTGTCCAATGATAATAGTGATTATATATCTTGCAACACACGAGTCAAAAGAAAATATATTAGACTACATCTTTTCCCATAGACATAGAGTAGTATATAACTTATTATAAAAATATAATTGCATACAATTATAGTGAAATACCAAATCAATCCCTTTTAACCTTTCCTCTACCTCCCTCTATAAGAAACAAACCATGCATCCATCATATCGTGTCGACATGCACCACCAGCTTACTGCTTATAACCCTTTTCAATCCCTTTTCAATCTTGATCTACGTTCTTCCTCAATCTTATCTCCATCACGCACAATTTCAGATGAATAGAATTTTTGTCCCCCGGGGCATAGCCGAGTGGTAAAAGGAGGGGGACAAAAGATTCTTGAGGCATGCAGCGTGGGTTCGATTCTTGGTGGAAGCAATTTGCTTTCTTCTGAGGTTGGACCTTGTATGTGATATTAGTTGACATGTTCTCAAACTCTGTATCATTCGGGCACATCCCGCGATTTTCCTGGTAGTAGCAATAAGGGACCAGGACTACTACCCCAGGATTAAACCTGGTTAAAAAAAAAAAAAAAATCACGCACAATTTCAGCTAGTCATTTAATTCAACACAATATCTTTACCTGCAATATATGAAGCCTAATCTAATCTCACAAAATTAGTAAATTTTAAACCCTAATATTTTGTTTTCAATAATCTTACAAATCTAAGCATATATAGTCGTATTTCAATTGCTCTTCCCATCACCAATATTCCTATAACAATGTTACTAATACAGTAGAACCTTTCTAAAGTGATCATCTCTAAATTGATAAAATGTCCCGTCTCAAGTCGGGACCAATGTTAAAATTTAGGGATAATAATGTTTTTGACCAACGTACTATGGTCGAGAAGCAGAATTGACAATCGTACTCTCAAAGACTCACTTTTGCCCTATGTACTTTCATAAGTTGGAAACAATTAACACACCCGTGATCTGCCCATCCAAAAACTTGACGGCAGTCTGACGGCCATCCATAAACTTAACAGCTCCAAACTATCTAACCTTGTCTGTTTTTTCTCTCAAGACCCTTCCATCGCTTCCCCTTATCTATTCGACCCCCAAAATCTCTCCTGGTGTCATCTCCTACCCATGCCCTGTAATCCTCATGTGTACAGACTATGCAATTTCACCTCCATTGCGGTGGGCTCCCAGCTCTACGTTCTCGGTGGATCGCTTTTCGACATACGGTCGTATCCGCTTGACCGTCCCACCCCTTCCTCGTCCGCCTTCCGGTTTGATTTTGGTAGACAGTCTTGGGGTTGTCTTTCCCCTATGCTCAGTCCTCGTGGAAGCTTTGCATGTGCAGCGATCCCTAATTCGAATCAAATTCTTGTTGTTGGTGGTGGTTCCCGGCACAACATGTTTGGTACAGCTAGGAGTAGGATGAGTTCAGTGGAAATGTATGATGTTGGGAGGAATGAGTGGGTGGCATTGGATGGGTTGCCTCGGTTTCGAGCTGGTTGTGTTGGGTTCTTGGTGGCACTGGAAAAGTACATTTGGCCGTCAAGTTTTTGGATGGTCGTCAGACGGCCGTCAAGTTTTTGGATGTGCAGATAACGGGTGTGTCAATTGTTTCCAACTTATGCAAGTACATAGGGCAAAATTGGGTCTTTGAGAGTACGATTGTCAATTCTGCTCTCCGACCATAGTACGTTGGTCAAAAACATAATTATCTCTAAAATTTAATAACCTTTTTATCGTAATAACTATTTTTTTTTTCAAAATAATTTAGTGCTAAATCTCAGTCCCAACTTGAGCATAAAGTGATATTTTTCGAATGAATACATATATTTTTACATACTTAACGAATTTTAAAAATATTTTAAGATATTAGTTTGTACTAGGCTTAGCTTGTTTGATAATTTTTACATCATCTTCATCTTCTAAATCGTCTTTAAATGATCTTTGTGATCACGGTCTTGTTATAACAAAAATATCACAATCGAGTGTAGCATTTAGTAACTTGAATATAGACAAATAAAGAAATAACAACAATTTGTTGATTTGAATATAGACATTAATTTTTTGGTGTATATGTATTTAGTGGCAAAAACCCAATTTTAATTATTTTCTAAAAAAACATAATCCCATCTTATACGATAACCTCTCTAAAATGATATTTTTCTCAATCACAACGACATCACTTTAGTGGGGTTCTCTATACTTGCATCATACTATAGCCTTACTATAGCTTATTAATTACGTATATCTTTACACTTGAAAACTGAGTCGTAGTGTCCCCTCCATCCATTGCAAGTGGGTCAATCTAACTTAGACTACTGCTCTCCCCAAAAAGAGTTGCATTTTGAATATCCAAGATTTACTCGAGTTTTTTCAAATGTAATTTTGACGTAAATTTGTTTATAAAATAATACAAAACATGAGATTTATATACTTTTACTGTTGTTGACTAGCGCTGTGCACGAGCTGAGCCAAGTCGAGTTTTGGAGGTTTGAGCTCTCGAGCATGTGAAAAAGTGGTAGAGTTCAAGGTTTGTCGAGCTCGTGCCAAGCCTTCAAGAATTCGTACGAACATGACTCATATTCGTTCTTGAGCTGTTTGCGAACCACTCGAGATCAGTTGAATTTGGCTCGAAATTGCATTGACTCTAATAGACTCAACTTGTCCACCAATCAAAATTAAAAAGCTCGATCGAGGATTGTTAATCTGTCCCTACTTGAAATCAGGTTTAAGGGAAAAGAATCGCAATTGGAATTGGATCGTCATACCATGTGATCTCAAATTTAGACATACAAATCATGAATGGATTAAGAACATGAAGTTACCAACTCAGATTTGAAACTAGAGGACGAGTTTCTCACAAATTGAAGCAGCACGGCGCATCTTCAACCTCCTTCCGGGTGGTTAATCTTCTTCCTAGCTCATCGCACTACCATGCAACTCAGATTTGAAAGTAGAGGATGAGTTTCTCACAAATTGAAGAAGTACGGTGCATCTTCATCCTCCTTTCGGCCGGTTACTCTTCTTCCAAGCTTGGTGCACAGTTGATGCCGGTTGTCTTTCTATCCCTCTATGATCTCTCTCTCTCTCTCTCTCTCTCTCTCTCTCTCTCTCCATCTTGCCGTCTTATCTAGTGAATTCTTTCTCGTCTCCATTCATGAAAGGTTAGTGGATCTTGTGATTGAATTTTAGAGATGACTATGAAGATAAAGTGCGGTTGTGTTTGTGTTGTAACGACCCAATAGACTGATATTAGGGAAAATTGCTAATTTTAGTTTTAAAAAATGGGTTTCATCATTAATATAGCTAATGTACACTATTATGATGCATTTATTATAAAAATTGTTACTAAGGTACAAGATTCTAATGCATGTGCTGTCTAATAATATATATATATATATATATATATATATATATATATAAAATCCTATTAAACTAATTGAGCCGGACAACGAACACAAGAGTTGGACAATGAATGAGCCGTTTACGAACAAAGCTAGTGAACAAATGAGTGGATCCTTGTTCAAATTGTGAACTTGGCGAGCAAGAACTCGTGTTCGAGTTCGACTCGATCACCCACTCGAGCTAACTCGAGTCGAGTTTGAGCTGGAACCTTGAGTTGCTCGGTTAGCAAAACACCCTTATAGTTTACAAAGATTATAGTTTAATTCACTATAAGAAAGAATAAATATGTTCATATTTGATCTTAGAAATGACCAATTAAATTGACATTATTGGTGAGCCCAAATTGACATTATAGCTTAATTCAGTTCAAGAAAGCATATGTTCATATTTGAGCCCAAGTCCAAGATTTCGTTTTAGAGCACTTGGTGGTGATATTACTTACTCTCATATCGGAGAGAATTTGAGCTGACACAACTGACCAACAGCGGCTCACCGTGCTTTCTTGTTATGTTTTAAGTTTAGATATCACAACCGAGTATTAAGCTTTCTAGTGCCACCTATCACTATATCTTAGACGTGACATTTTGACAAAGTTACATTTTGTCGTGATCACTTTGTACACATGATATCAGTACTTTTGAAGTTTATAACAAACACAGTTCACAAGAAAAAGAAAAAGTAATCAAGTTTAAAGAAAATCAAGAAAATTTCCACAATCATAATGACAATGAATGTCATTACCATCCAAACTCCCAAATATCTCCATGAACATAGTATAATTTTCTTTATATCCTTACAAAAAACAAAACAAAACTTTACACGTTAATAGAATTAATCTAAACCAAGTACATCATTATACTTAGGCAATCATATATATATATATATATATATATATTAATAAAGTAATAAAAGGCAACATAGTAACATTTAATCAAGAAGAAAACAAAACTCTCAAATCATATTTAAAGTTTTACGTTCAAGACAAAGATAGATGCCATTTGAAGATGAACCACGTAAATGCTAGAAAGTAACATGGGTTCCACTCAAAAAAGAAAATCACTTTCAAATACATATATATATATATATATATATATATATATATATATATATATATATTACGACACTCGTCGAATAACGCTCGCCGACCAGACAAATATACATGTATTAAAAGATCAATGAGAGATACACTTTTAGGAATGCCCCTTTAAACGTGATCCCCACCAGAAAATAAATAATTAAATACATAAAAGAGAGGAGTATTAATTAGGGTTGGTGTCTCAAAATAATCTCAGTCATCTAGGAGCAAGTTCAACAATGATACTTTAGCCCATAGGCATCAAAATCAAATTTGGATACCTATTGATTACTAATTACAAGGTATTAAATTATTATCTTTAACAATAGGTATTAAATTTATTATTAATTTTTTATTAACTTTATTGATACTTTATACATTATCAATTATTTAAAGTATGACGGTTGTTTTAATTAATTAATTTTTTTGTTAAAATAAATTTTTTGAAAAAATTATAATCTTCATTTGTCATGATATAAAAACTAAAATAAATTATGAATTAATGATAATTCACACATGCCATATATATTAATTGATTTTTTAATTATTACTGATCAATCAGTCATGTGAAGTCCTAAGAGAGGTAACAAATTAGAACTAAGGTCAAATTTGGTATCCTTTATTTTGACTATCGGAGATGCTAGGACCTTCAACAAAGTATTAAAATTTATATTTAATACCCATTGTTGGACTTCCCTAATCAACAACTTATCTCAACAACAAATTAAGATTTTTTAATTTATTTATTATTTTCTTTTCCTTTCTCACATTAAAAGACGGTAATATGGAATTGGATTAGAATTAATTTTATTTTCGACATCTCTTTCCACTATGATAAAAACTGGTACTTTTTCAATCCAATTAAACATGTACACTTAACTATTAGGAGGGTTAATTAAAATAGTAGCTGAGTTAATTTGCTTTACATATTATTCACACGGATTTGATTTTTGTGTTAAGTATTTAGGAGGTAATTCTCAAAGGTATAGGTCGAGGGTAGGGGAAGTAATTCTCAAATATCTGGGTCGAGGGTGAGGGTAATGCCTTTAAACTCGCCCAAGGAGATAGATTAAATTAAGGTATGCGTAAGTTAACTCGAACAAACCACTTTACAAACCACCGAGAAAAAGATACACTTCAAGTTATTATGCAAATCAAGAAAAATGTTAAATAACTATTAACTTCTTAAAATACATTATCATTGTGTAGTAATAATAAGGTTTTAGTACTTAACAATCTCTATAAAGCAAAATGCGAGGCATGATGGTAAAGGGAGTGGTGGGAAACTGGGTTAGGAGAGAGGGCCAATAAACGTGAGTGCAGATTGGAGAGAGAAAATAACATCTCTTTTAAAGAAAATCGTAAAAAAACAAATTCTTCTTGAATTGATTTAACCAAATATAGAAGAAATATATATGATACAATTTCATAAAAGTAAAAGCTTAGAAAATACAGTTTTATGAGTATTTTCTTTAAAACGGATTTTACTGACCCAACATGTGGATGATGATATTTGGGAGGATTCGAGTTTTGTAGAAGAAGCGGTAAATTTTTTTTATATTTAAATTAATCAACTTCCATGCATAAAATATTGTTCAATAAATGTGTCTGGCCTCTTCTTTGTCTCACGTGTAGGTGGAAGTAATAGAAAAATATATTGTAGGTCGCATTGCTAAAACAAATATTGTTGTCAAGCAAGAGTTTCCGGAAGAAGATTAAGTTTTTGTTACTAAGAAAATAATAAAATAATGTTGCTACATTTCACATCTTTTTTTTTTTTACAATTTTAATATTTCATTATTGATTTTCTTACAAAATAAATGAATTAATAATTCATTAGTTTTGTATCATTTAGTCGTATCCATCCTCTACAAAACTACGAACATATATTAACTTTGAGCACACATTGATTAGATAACATACTTACACCGTGTTATAGGCACGAGCATACAACCTAGTTTTCTTTAAAATGAATTTCTACTAACCCGACTCACTGTGTATTAGTGGGCTGAACAGTGAGAGATTCGAACTTTATATTACAAATTAGGATCCGTAACATTATCTCACATGAGAACTACTCTTTCATAAAATATCAAAGCTCAACTTCACCAAATTGCGTAATTACCTTCACACATGGGAAGAAGACATTCATCATTCCACGGAACAACAATTTGCTTTGGCTAGCAAAAAGTTCCTTTGCAACAGGTAACACAACTAACGATCGAGGCTTTACACTACTTTCGAAGGTCTCTAATTCAGATCTCTTAATTATGGTCAGTTCATGAGAAATTATTTCTCGTAAAATTAATGCACGGGAAAACTGACATAAATCCACCAAACCGACTAACCCGAAAAAACAAAAAAGGGGAAGAAAAAAAGAAAAGAAAAGAAAAGAAAAAGTACCTCCTCAAAGCCCAATACCATGCTTCTTATTTTTTAACCGGAGTAATACATAATTTGGTCCCTTAACTTTTCACCATTTCTTATTTAGGCTCCTGAACTTTGACTTTTTAAATTTGGTATTTGAACTGAACTTTTTGATAATTAGTTAGTCCCTCAACTGACGGTGCCGTTAGTTGAAGAGTTAAATTTTTCTTTGAAAGACCAAAATGCCTCATTCCTAGATGATTGAGATTCCACGTGGATTTAAATGCTTATGTGTGATTTAGCATTTTGCCTTTTTTTCCCTCCTTTTCTTTTTACTCACTTAAATACTTGTACATTAATTTCTTTCAATTTCAACAACGAAAATAAACAAAAAAATCCTTAAAATTCAAATGTTTGTTTATGATTGAGTACTTTAACTCTGTTATTAATCACACTACCTTGTACCAAAAAAAAATTATAATAAAGTTGAATTTTGTGAAAAAAACCCCGGCCCAACTCCCAATTTAAAAAAAATAATCACTCTTTTCTTCTCCTTCTCAGTTCATCCCTTCTCATCTCTCTTGATTCATTCCCCAATCAATTCCTCCCCTCCCCGAAACCCTAATACCATCTCTCTCACACACAATACACACAATTGAAATTGAATTCTGATTGGGGCTTTTAGGCACTATTGTGGCCTTTAAGTACTTGATCAAGCCCCAATTTTTGAAATTTATGGTTTTAAATTTTGATTTTCGAATGATTTGACCAGTTTTGTGTTTTTGGGCCGGATAAGCTGTTGAGAGAGAGATCGAGAGTAAGGAGACGTTATAGAGAGAGAAGAGACGGAGGGAAGGTTCCGGAGAAGTAATTGCGATCAAGGTAGATTGTTTTAACGTTAACGAGTCCGGAGAGGTCAGGAATCGGTCCGATGAGCGAGTTGTTGCGTAAACTTAAGACTCGGAGCTGGTCAAGATGAGTGAGTGAGTTAGTGAAAAACACACCACGAAGGCCGGAGCTTTGGAAGACGAAACGGACTACGCGGCCTTGGACGCATTTGATGCCTTGACATTGACAATAGTCGAAGCGCTCGTGGAGAGTAGAGAGGAGTTTGTGTTGGTGTCAGCTTTGGACTTGAAAGTAAGGATGTCGACGATAGCGGCGGAGTGGTGACGGAGAGAGAGAGAAAAAGAAAATGAGAGAGATGAGATGGGAAAGGGTTTTGGGTAGGTTGGTGATGGGCATTGTTCTATTGGAGGGTAGAGAGAGAGAGAGAGAGAGAGAGAGAGAGAGAGAGAGAGAGAGAGTGTGTGTGTGTGTGTGTGTGTGTGTGTGTGTGTGACTTGTGTTGAGTTTCATTCTCTTTCTTTTCTTGGATGTGGAGGGGTCTGCTACTAGGACTGTCCACCGTGGAATCAAAGTCAGCATTTAGTGAGGGTAGTTTGGATATTTTAGACATTTATTAACGTTTAATGTGATGGACATCACCTGAGGAACGAATTGTAAGGCTTAAGGTGCAATTTAGGGATCAAAATAGAAAAGGTCAAAGGTTAAGAATCAAATCAAGAAAATGTTTAAAGTTCAGGGACCAAATTATATATTAAACCTTTTTTAACCAAAAGAACATCATATTATGGTCACTTGATGTTAATTTAAGATTGTTAAAGTAGAGTTAGTGGAATGAAAATTTAAGGTTTGCACTTGACTAGGAGTAGGACCCTCCATTAATTCAGAATCATAAAATTAATTTCAATTAAACCTCAATCCATTTTTTTTTTTTTTGTTTCCCAAAGTGTCTCCCAAGTTATGTAAGACCACAAGTTGGTAGTAGAAGCTCTCCCAACATGTTTTTTTTGTTTTCCCAGGTCTCCCGTGAGTCGTGTAGAACTACAAGTAGCAGTAGAAGCTCTCTCAACATGTTTTTTTATTTTCTTTTCACAGGTCTCCCGCGAGTTGTGTAAAATCATAAGTTGCGGTAGACTCTCTGTGGATTAGTGGGCTAAACAGTGAGAGACTCGAACTCTATCTTATAAATTAGAATTCGTAATATTATCTCACTTGAGATCTACTCTTTCATAAACGAACTACATATTATGGTCACTTGATGTTAATTTAAGATTGTTAAAGTCGAGTTAGAGCTCGTTTGGTACAGCGTTTATAAAACGCAGTGTTTTAAAAACGCAGCGTTTTAAAAAATGTAGTGTTTTAAAAACGGAGGTCTTTCCTTATAAATATGTTTGGGATATCACTTCAATACGCAGCTTTTTTTTCCTATGAGCGTTTTAAAACCTGCGTTTTGGGAAAAAGCTGGGAATTCCAGCATTTTAAAACGCAGCTGCGTTTTGAAAACGCTGCGTTTTCTGCCGCAGTATTGAAACACATTTTTTGCGAATAAGCTGCGTTTTATCCCAACGTTTCGGCCAAAACGCTCTTAGTGGAATAAAAATTTAAGGTTTGGACTTGACTAGGGATAGGAGCCTCCACTAACTCAGAATCTTAAAAGTAGTTTTGATTAAACTTCAATTCCTTTTTTTGTTTTTTTTTTTTTTTTTCCCCAAAGGTGTCCCCCCGAGTCATGTAAGACCACAAGTAGTGGTAGAAATTTTTCAAATTTTATTTATTTATTTTTTTCCTAGGTCTCCCGCGAGTGTAAAACCACAAGTGGCGGTAGAAGTTTTCCCAATATATTTTTAACAAAGTTGCATTTCTATAAGACTCAAACCAAGACATATAATAACAGCTCCTATCGATAAGTTAAATAACCTCATACCGGTTGATTTACGCGCTTGTTAATCTCATACTAAATATACTCCTAAATTTGCTTCCACAAACTTCTTTCGGAGACTTTGAAAACAAGTTGCTACTCGAAGGCCAAAATTCGAAATCAATTATTGCTCATTATATCCAAATAAATCTAAACCCCACAGATCCACGTTATATTGCTGGCTTCGTCAAAGCAATAAATACAATAATTAAGATATAAGAAGCATTCAGTCAACACATCAAATTGATTATATAATTTTATAAAGAATTTAAAATCATAATATATATATAGGGCTGAATAACGAAAAAGTCGTGTTTGGTTTGATAAACATATTTGTTTGAGATTTGTTCACTAGATAATCAAATTTATTTCAAACAAAATTTAAAAGCTTGATTTGATAAGCATAGAAATTGATATTTTTATTGAAAATGTCAAGTTACTCGAATTCGACTTAATAATTTGAGATCGGTTCGGAAAAATACAAACCAAGCTTAAATACAATTTTAAGTTCATTAAGATTATCAAACAAGTTATTCATGTATGAGAAGGAAGAGAAGGTGAAGTCATTCAAGTATGAGAAGGTCTCCCAGAGTGGGAGAAATAACACTTGACGGAGTCACTTTTGGCCTGATTAACACTTGAGTAATATTATGCATACCTAAAAAGTATCAAATAATGTGTCAGCTGATGTGACAGTTGATGTAATGTATTAATTATAATTTTTAATTTTATTTTTTGTACCACATTAGCTGCTACTGACACATCATTTGATACAAAAAATTTAGTACTCTTTAGGTACTTATATAGCATTACTCTTAACACTTTTACAATTAATAGTGACGCTTTTAAAGTAAAAAGTGACATTTAAATTAATATTTTTATTTAAATGCAAAGTAATACTTTAAAAATCAAATTTAACAGTTTTAAGACTAATAGTGACGCTTTTGGGAAGAACATGACAATTTTCAGTGAGCTTAAACGCTTTTGTGAAGAACATGACAATTTTCGGTGAGCTTTGAAAAAAAAAAAAAAATGCTCTCTCAGTCCATAAAGAGTAATGCAATGAATATTTAAAGAGTATTAAATTTTTTACATTAAATAATGTGACACCTAATGTGGAAGCTGATGTGATACAAAAAAAAATTAAAATTAAAAATTAATAAATTACATCAGCTGCCACATTAGGTGACACACATTTGGTACAAAAAATTTGATACTTTTAAGTACCTATAGTATTACTCGTCCATAAATTATTATTTTATTTGACCTGACACAAAAATTAAAAAATAAATAATTAAATCAATTATTAATATTAGTATATTATATAATTTTTTTTAATGTCCATATACATATTGTCCATAATTAAAATAAGATGAAAAAATAAAAATAAAATAGTAAAATTGTTTATTCATAAAAAAAAAACTTTCAAACGATTTTTTTCTAAATTTTGTCTCCTAATATTTGGCTTAGCTTGCTCGTTTTCACCCCTATATATATTTGGCTTAGCCAGCTTCATCCATCTGCTCAACCATCCGCATGAAAACACAAGCTCAAATCTTACCAACATAGGACGGATTTAGAAACAAGAACATACACAATGTGATTTGAAATAAAAGAAAATTGTTACTAAAACTCATCCATTTACATATACTTTTCTCCATTCCCATAAAAATATAATTAGACCAAACAAAGATCAATTAATGATCACCCCTTTGGACCAAAAATATCATCTCCTTTCACATTGATCAAGCCACAAATTCAAAAACACATACCAAAATCATAATTAAAAAAAAAAAAAAAACTGAAATTCCCTCTTCAGCAGCAGAAAATGAACAAAGGAGGTAAAAAGTCTCGTGCTGTAAAAATGTGTATTTACCATAAGGGGGGGTGGTGGTGGGAGTTGGGGGTGGTTTTACAGTTGAAATTTACTTTCTTTCCTTTTTTTTTACCGTGATTACACGTCATCAGCTCTTTGGGAGGGACTTCTCCAGAAACCAGTTCCGTAAAACCGTTCCCACATTTCTCTCTCCAACTCCATAACATCTTTGTCCGTTTCCATCGGTTTCATCATCATACTCTCGACCGCAGCCGCCGCCACCGCCGGGTGGATCAAGAACTCGGCTCCATCGCAGCTGCTTCTCTGGTGGCTACTTCCCCCTTGAATCAACAATCCCTTCTTCATAAGCCGGCGGCGCCTCTTCCGCCTCAACGCTTTCCTGCAGAGCCCTGCCGGCACCTTGTACATCGCCAACACCAACAGGTTTATAACGCTGCAAGGACAACAACAACACACCGCGGCGCACTCCGCCGTCGTCCCGCCGGCCACCTCCGCAAACCTCGCTCCCCCACGCGACGAACAGTCTTGGGTCTCCAACAACGGCTGCCGGCGGCTCATAGGTGACTGACGGAGCACAATTTGCCTCGTCATCACCGCTATTTCTTTACTAATTCAAATCACACACAACTTCAAATTTTTCAAACTCAAAAAATCCAAACCCAATACAAAAGATCAAGATCGAGAACAATCTAACCCAATATTGGGGGAATCAAACAGGAAAGGAGAACGCTAGAGGAAGAGGGAGAAGGCGAATGAAGAAAGCCCAACCATTGCTGGGTGAATGAATCAATGGGTCGCCGGTCGTAGTGGAGACTGACACGGCGAACCGATTCACAAGGGGGGGTTGTAAATGTATAGAGTAATTCGAAATAAAAATGAGGTTTTCAAAAGGAGCTAATAAATCAGTTCCGAAACGATCGGAATCATTTATTCGGTTTTCGTTTGACGAATTCCTTACTCTTCGGTTTCTCTCTCACACACTCTTTCAATTTTCTTTCTTTATTAATAAATCAATCAATGGTGATGAGGTTGGGTTTCTAGAACAGAAAATAAGGGGGTTGAATTCAAGCCTGAGCTGACTAGACAATGAACAGACCGTAGTTAGTATGTGAGCGTGTGAAAGGGAGAGGAGGAGAGGGAGAGAATTTTGGGTTTGATGAAAGTCATTTATAGACGGAAGAGTTGGCTGGGTAACGGGGAGAGAGTTTCTAGTGCTCAGTTTAAAAAATGGGGGTAAGATATTAAAGTGTTAGAAAATAGATCTTATTTTTTAATAGTTTGTCACTGTATTGTATTGTTATTGGTCGTAGTAGTACACAAATATATGTTCGATAGTAATCGGATACCATAAAATAGTTTTTGATTTTGGGTGTCGTTAAAAAGGAATTTAATAGGTTGAGATTCAGATTTTAAAACTTTATTTTGTAATTATTGCAAAAAAGTAAGCAGGATAGACAAAAAAAAAAAATGGTAAAGTAAGAAAAAAGGTAAAGTCAAAAATTAAAAATCAAATCTCTAAATCGTGCATGATGAACATTTTCTTAAACTTTGTGTCATTTTTACTTTTTATGGTGTATACTTTTCGTTTTTAAAAATACACTCTTTGTAACGACTCGAGCTTGAAGTTTAGTTTGCCATGCATAATTTATGCACTGGCTCACTAAACACCTGAGTCAATTAGGCTCACCACAATCTATCCAAAAGTTCATGGAAAGGTTGGTGTCCAGTAGTAGTGGGTGACCACTTATAAGACACACACAAGTCTCACATCTACCAGATGTGAGATATCACAATCTCCCCCACTTGAATCCTTGACATCTTCGTCAAGACCCAAAGGAGGCCTAAAGGATCGGCACCCCGAACGATGTGTTCTAACACATTTTTTGCCGGGACCTGCTCTGATACTATTTGTAACGACCCGAGCCCAAAATTCGATCCGTCACGCATAGTCCACGCACTAGCCCACTAAGCACCTGAGTCAACTAGGCCCACCACAAGCCACCCAAAAGTCTATGGAAAGATTAGTGCGCAGTGGTAGTGGGTGACCACTTATAAGACACACACAAGTCTCACATCTACCTAATGTGAGATATCACACTCTCTCATTTCTAAAATAAGTGTTTCTTATTACATTTGCGAGTTTTAGGAATTGAGTTGACTTTATGGGCTAGAAATCTTCTACCTCATCCACTGTCATACTTTTTGTTCCATTGACCCATTGAATGTTAATTTTACATGTGTCTTTATAGAAAGAATTTAGAAAATAATAACAAGGACACGCGTAGGACTAGAATTCAATGTGATTGAGAGGTGACTTTGGTTGAGATAGAAAATTTGAATCCAACTCCATGGGTCTCTATACAAGGTTTTTGGACTTAGTTTTAAGTTTATTCAATTTCACCCTCTTTGGCCCTAATAGCTTCTTTCTATCTCTCTCTTTCCTTATCTTCAATTATTAAAAAGAAAAAATTGTGGGCCGGTACTTTTTGCTGAATTTTCAATCGCTTAAGTCCACTATATTTGTTTTCAATTACTTAAGTCCCTTTTAACTGATAAATTGACTATTTGTTTTAAAACTGCCCCCCTTTGAACATGCTGTCCCCTTCACTTCCCAAAAACTCAATTCATCTCTACAATGACATTGCTCTGTCGCTTTTCTTTTAATGGATATGATTTGTAACTGGAGATGAAGCAGAAAGATGATATTGTACCTCCAAGAAATGAAGGGGAAGATCGCCTCTGCTCTTTGCCTTTATTCAGCCTCTCCCCACTACTACTTCTTGATTAGGGTTTGAGCACGAGGGGATATGGAAAAGCAAGCAAAGCCATCATCATGACAAGGGCCCCTTAGCCCTCATAGAGAGAAGGGGGACAGTTAACTACCAGCTTCAACGAGATTGAAGATCGTTCTTTCAGCCCCCCCTCTACGTATGAGGTGAGTGACTTGGAGAGAGAAGGATCTAAAGTTGAGTTTTCAGCTAATTCTTTTCTTAAATATTCTCACAGCATTCATTTCATAAGGTAAGTCAAAACTTCCCTCAAGATACTCCTTTTCATACTTCTTCTTTCTTTCTAGTTGATTTGGTGCATCGCGATGAACAAAATTTGTGTATCGCAAAAAATTATGCATCATGATGCACAACGTGTTGTTCCGTGTTTTATAAGGGCATAGACGACATTTCGCAACAAAAGTGTCTTTAAGCGATTGAAAATAATTATAGTGGACTTTTGCGATTGAAAGTTATCTAAAGGAGACCGGCCCGAATTTTGCCCTAATAAAAATGTAACTTTAAAACCCAAAAATTAACATAAAAACCCTACGTCTAACGCACCTTGTGTAATTTTATTTTAATGTCATCAAAATGCTTCTTAGTAATGTCAAACCAATAGGTTCTACTTTTTTTTTCTTCTCTCAATTGATAAGGGTGTTCTAAACAATATACTTAAGGAAAAGTTTTCAAATAAAATATGAACACTTATTTTAGAGCAGAGAGAGTAGTTTGTCTTTCTTAGTAGAAAGTTAACTTTAAAAAATATTAAACAATTATTTAACATTCACTTATTATAAGATAACGATATTTCAACATTTATATTTCTTTTGTCTCAAAATAAGTATCTCCTACTAATTTTATACATGTTTTAAAAAATAAATTGACTTTATGTATTTGTTTTGTTTGTTTGGCTAACATGTGTTATAATAGTACATTTTAAGAACTTAAATATAATAAGTTTTATCTTGAAAATTGCCCATTCACAAATTTCAATGCCATTAGACAAATTTTCAAAACAAATTAAGTATACTTTAAGAGTAATGTTATGAGTACCTAAAGAGTACCAAATTTTTGCACCAAATGATGTGTCAGCTGATGTGATGCATTAATTATGATTTTTAATCTTGTTTGTTGTATCACATCAACTGATACATCATTTGGTGCAAAAAATTTAGTACTCTTTAGGTACCCATAGCACTATTCATACTTTAAATATGTTCTTAAGATGTGTCCTTTTTACCTTCTCTTTGTACTCTCAATTAAAGTGGGATTCAAATCTTTTATTTCAACCATGTCACACTCCATGTCTCATTGAATTTTAGCCATATACGTGTCCTTATTATTTTACCTGACCTTCTTTTTATAAAGACACGTATAGGATTAAAATTTAATGAGACAGGAATGTGACAGAAATGTGGTGGAGGATTGCAAGTCCTCAAAGATACTTAGTGGTGTCAAATATATCAATTCCTCTTCTTTTTTATTTCATACATAATCAATAAGGGTATTATTTATAATTTACTTTAAAAATATTCTAAAAAATTTTAAAAAATTATTTTAGGACGTCTCAAATTGAAATAAAGGATACTTGAGAGGTCTCTTATACATAATGCAGTAATTAATCACTTAAATAAACAATTTAATCTTTGATAAAATGTTGTGAACAGCGTAAGTAGTTTGTTAAGTGATTAAATAAAATAATTAAGCCAAATATGCAAGGTAGTAAGTAAAGAGTTTGAGGGATAGAGGAATTGATATAAGTACTTATAGTGGTTCGGATCTCATATCACACATCCATTGTCCTTACAGCCCTTTGGTTCTATGAGACAATAATCCACTATATTTCTTCCAAATACACATATTATTGAAATGAAAATCTCTGTTTTCCTCTACTGGTTGGCAACCCAACTAGGACTCTTAAAAGGAAAAATCTCTACTAGTTGGCAGCCCAAATTTCTTAGAAGATGATAATATTGCTTCCCTAGGATGACTCTTAATTAGTAGTCGAATGAAAGCTCTGTTGTAGATCTTTGATGTTGAACTTTTCAGTGTTGAAGTGACTCTTGATTCTTTATATGAACTCTCTTTGATGTGATCCTTCAATAATGAAAGTGACAGCTATTTTATATTCTTTGTTGCTGCTGCTCTTTTGTTTTTCTCAACTATATTTTCTTTCTTAAAAGAGTTGTATTTTTCTGTGTGAGAGTTGCTTGAGAGCTGCATTTTTTCATGGAGATAGATCTTTTTTAAAGGCACTTAATAAGAGAAAGAGTTGTTATGCAACGACTCTAATTTGTAACTTGAAAATACCAATTGATCATGTTGCAGATTATCAACCCATGTGACAGTTAGGAATATTCTATTTCTTTTGTCTCACGGAGCTTTTGTCTCTCACAACTATGGTATTGCCTTAGTTAGGGTTTCTCATTGTAGTAACATCTTAAAATGGCTTTATGCCCTTAATGATTTTTTTAGCAAACAATTATGTTTCCATCATAATTGTTTTTGCTCATATATGTTTCTGTTTTTAGCTGTTTGCTGATCTTAGTTGTTTGATATTTACTGTTTCTTTAGCTGTTTTGATGTTTTCTGATCTTAGCTGTTTGTTGTTTATGCTCTGTTGATCTTAGCTATTTTGCTGTTTCTGCACTTAATTTTTGTTTTTAAAAAGAAAAAAAGAAACTATCACTTATTGATGAAAAAAGATTGAAAACTCTTGTACATAAAAATCTTAATCTTTTGAGGATAATACTAATCTATATATCATCATCAAAACTAATCTTCACTGGAATAAAAAAAATTCTAACCTAAATATCATCGTCAAAATCACTCCAAACATGGTTGCTTAAAGGTACAATATCCCTATTTCAACTGATAAATATCAAACATTTGGGATGACACCATTAATTACACAAAGGCATAAAAGAAAATTATTTTTAAAATGCTACTGATAAGAGGACTATGTTCTGCAAATCATCAAAAAGGGGGAAATTGTTAGGACCTTAGATTTATCAAGTTTTGATGTTGCAAAACTAAGTTAGCAACATTTCCCACAAAACAGATTAATAGGCTTAATATATAAGAGCTACTGTCGAAAAACAACAAACAACTAATATATGCAGAGAGAGCAAACAACTATAATAAACAACCAAGATTCAAGAGTGACCCAACAACAGCAACATGCCACGTATTGGACATTTATTGGACGAAATGTTACTGATACAAACTCTAAAAGAATGTTCTAAACCCTAAAAGAATATTCTCGTAAGTGGACTGCAAGTTGTGTGCCACCTAGACTGAACCTTTAGCTGGAAATTGGTCATCTAGTCATTACACAACGTCTAGATTACAACGGAAACTTCTCAACGAACGCCTATATAAAGGAATGTTCTCCCTATAAATCACCATAGGATGGTTTTAGAAAGATAACTTACATATATCAAGAATGATCACAAATAAGATAGCATGATGCAGAGACGAGATATATTTGGTTTCAATAGCTCTCAAAGAATAAACAATTATCATTGTTTAGTTAGAGAATAACTTGATATATTTTTATATCTAAGTTATTAAAACATCTGTCATCTCACTATGATCAAGATCACTCATCAATACACTATTAGATCCAATAAAGCAACAACATAACTATTCTTGTTAACAGATACACATCAAGCAGTAGTCACGCAGTGATATAGAGCTACAACAATAGCTTCATAAGACTTGTTAGAGTCATTGTATTAAGAAACAAACCTCCCTTGTATATTGAGTAAAGGTCCTAGTTGGAGAGCCAGCTAGTAGAGTTCTAGGACTTTTTTGTCAATAATCTCTATAATTACGAGAGTTATATTGGATTATTGCATCATCGAGCCAAAGGGCTGTGAGGACATTGGATGTAAGATAAGAGATCTGAAGCACTAATAACTGTGTCAATTTCTCTACTCTCAACTATTTACTTATTGCTTATTGTCGTTCTGAGTGTTTGTTTATGCATGAACTTAACTGTTTACATATTTCTCTGATCAAACAATCATCAAACTGTTTATTTTTTGCAATAAATCATCACAAGCACCCCACACACAAAAGATAAAATCATAGCTTATCTTGAGAACACTGTTTCAATCTAATTCCGCTGTGCATAACTCTGTAACAATGTTAACTGTTTTGGCAAACCTTAGTTGTTTATCACTCCATTGCCAACAATCACCCTTTTGTCATCAATCTCAGTGATCATTGTAAAATGTGCTATTATATTAAGATACCTGATTATTAAGTGCTTCATTTACTAGAGCTTGTTATTTTGAACAAAAAAGGTTCAGTATTATTAATCTGGAAACGACCTTCTTTCAATAGGCATAAAAGATATATTGATTGATTGATTATCTCTGATATAAAAACTTGATTCTAGTAGTAGCCCTTCAATTGGTAGTAGAACTTAGCTGTTCGTTAAGCGATCTATCCATTAGAAAATCCTGTCCTTTCACTTACTATTACTAAAAGAAGGTTTTAATTACAATTTTAGACCTGTAGACTACAATCAATTATTTACTCTTTAACAAACTTTCCTCCTTAGGTATATAGGATTTTCAAAGTCCATTTTTCTATTTGTGAAGTGAATTTTCTCAGTTTGAAGTTTGATAGAAGAAATAGTTGGGCACTTTGGCTTGCTTATTCGGCTAAGAGTAAATGAGTCTCTTTTTAGTTCGATCAAGTTGCCCTTCCAAATGAATACATGCACAAACTTAATACATGTTATACATCAAGTTGCTTACGTGTTACTGATTCAACTACTTTTATCGAATAAATTATTGTCGATTTGAATATGATTTCAAAGAGTGTACTATTATTTTATACGAAAAGTCAAAAAAGTAAATAATAACAAGGGTGTTGTAATATGTATTTTGTGGATGTCCTTTTGGCCAGAAGTCAATTAATAAAAGCTTACAAGAGAAGCCATATGAGAAAGCTTATTGAGGAAGCTTTAACAAAGCTTATTGAAGAAGCTTTACGAAGCTTACTGAGGAAGCTTTACGAAGCTTACTGAGGAAGCTTTAGGGAAGCTTACTAAAGAAGCTTTGCGAAGCTTAATAAAGAAGTATCGCCCTACTATAAATAGCAAGCTTATGTTTTCATTTTCACTTACTCCTGAAGAGTTCATTCTCCCTTCCCTCAGCTTGTATTATACACTGCTCCCAGAAATAAAATTATCTATTTCACCTACATCTTTACTTTACTTTTTTATCTTTTATAACACATTATCAGCACGACTTCGTTCTAGCATCTCCATCTTGAGTAATAGTAGCTGAAGTAAGTACGGTATCGGTAAGATTTATCTATTTTCCAGTTAAGTTATCTTTAAATTTCATCATGTCAAATCTCACGAAGTTGGAATTTGTAGCTTTTGATATTACGGGAAAGAACTATTCGTCATGGATATTAGATGCTGAAACTCATTTAGATGCTATGGGCCTTGGAGATACAATTAAGAAAGGAAATAATGCCTCAATGCAAGATCAGGCTAAGGCAATGATTTTTCTCCGACACCACGTCCACGAAGAGCTAAAGACAGAGTACCTCACCGTAAAAGATCCACTCGTTTTTTGGGAAAATCTGAAAGAAAGGTATGACCACCAAAGAACTGTTATTCTTCTAAAAGCACACTACTAATGGATTCATTTACGCTTACAAGATTTTAAAACCATAAGTGAGTATAATTCTACGATGTTTAAAATAACCTCACAGCTAAAGTTATGTGGAGAAAAAATAACTGATCATGATATGTTAGAAAAAACATTCTCCACTTTTCATGCCTCAAATATGCTCCTGCAGCAGCAATATCGAGAAAGAGGTTTTAAAAGGTACTCTAAATTGATCTCTTGCCTTCTTGTGGCTGAGCAAAATAATGAGATCTTATTGAAAGATCATGAAGCTCGTCCAACTGGTTCCACTCCATTCCCTGAAGTGAATGCGAACATATATGAAAAATTCTGGACGAGGCTGTGGTCGTGGTCGTGGTCATGGCCGTGGATGTGGACGTGGTCGCGGTCGTGGTAGAGGGAAAAATTATAATCAAAAGAATGATGATTATCACCCCTATAATGATGGAAATTTCTCTTGCCACCTGAAGTGGAACATAGAAGATGATAAAGAAAAATCATCAAGTAGACAAAATACGCACTCGAATAAAGTGGAAAATTTTGTCTACTTGATGATTTTTCTTTATCATCTTCTCTGTTCCACTTCAGGTGGCGAGAGAAATTTCCATCATTATAGGGGTGATAATCATCATTCTTTTGATTATAATTTTTCCCTCTGCCACAACCGCGACCACGTCCACGTCCACGACCATGACCACGACCACGACTGGAAAATTTATGTTATAGGTGCGGAATGAAAGGACACTGGTCGCGTACTTGTCGTACGCCTAAACATATTGCCGAACTTTATCAAGCATCAATGCAAAAGAAAGAAAAAGATGTTGAGACAAATTTTGTCTACCAAGATGATGATATGAATCAAGATCCATCTACAAGTACACACATGGATGTGTCAGATTTCTTCAATCCAGAAGTGGGTGGTGATTACCTCTTTGATGGTGGAGAAGCCCAAAATAATTAAAATATCCAGTTTTTAATGTTTCTCTTTAGTGTGTTTTTCTGACTTGAGTTTTCTTCTCATATTTTGTTTTTCCGTTGTATGTTGTTTCTAATCAAACTTTTGCTTGTAAATATATGTGTTTTCTTATACTTTGTTTATCTTATTTTTCTTGAAGAATATATGGCTATTTCTCAAATCAAAGATGATGATACATGTCTGGCAGACAATGCATCAACGCACACGATACTCAAGGATAGAAAGTATTTCTCCTATGTGATAGTAAATAATGCTAATGTTAGTACAATATGTGGTAGTACAAAGATAATTGATGGCTCCGGAAGAGTTAACATAATACTACCTAGAAGCACAAAGCTTAATATAGAGAATGTGTTACTCTCAACTAAGTCTCAAAGAAATTTACTATACTTCAAAGATATTTGTCGTAACGGATATCACATTGAGACAGTAAGTGAAAGAGATATTGAATATCTATGCATTACAAAGATCGTGCAAGTAATAAATATGTAATAGAAAAGTTACCTGCATTTTCCTCTGGATTGTACTATACAAAGATTAGCACAATTGAAGTACATGTGATAATAAACCAGAAGTTTATTGATTTAAAAGGTTTTACTGTTTGGCATGACCGGTTGGGGCATCCCGAGCAAATATGATGCGAAGAATTGTTGAAAATTTACATGGGCATCCATTGAAAAACCAGAAGATTTTTCAATCTAATGAATTCTTTTGTGCTGCTTATTCTCAAAGCAAATTAATAATTAAGCCATCACCAGCTAAAGTTGGAGTTGAATCTCTAAAGTTTTTGGAATGCATTCAAGGTGATATATGTGGGTCGATTCACCCCCTATGTGGACCATTTAGATATTTTATGATTTCAGTAGATGGATCTACAAGATGGTCACATGTAAGTCTATTGTCGACTCGCAACCTGGTGTTTGCGAGAATGCTTGCTCAAATAATTCGATTACGAGCACAATTTCCAGATTATGCTATCAAGACAATTTGTCTTGATAATGCTGGTGAATTTACATCTCAGGCTTTCAATGACTATTGCATATCAATTGAAATATATGTTGAACATTTTGTTGCTTATGTTCATACACAGAATGGTTTAGCTAAATCGTTTATTAAACGACTTCAGTTAATAGCTAGACCATTGCTTATGAGAACAAAGCTGCCTGCTGCAGCTTGGGGGCATGCTATTTTACATGCAGTAACACTTATACGCATCATGCCAACAAGTTATCACAAGTTCTCCCCTTTACAATTGGCTTATGGTCAGGAGCCAAATATTTCCCATCTAAGAATTTTAGGGTGTGCAGTATATGTTCCAATTGCTCCCCCACAACGCATCAAGATGGGACCCCAATGGAGATTGGGAATATATGTTGGGTAGGATTCTCCTTCTATTATTAAATACCTTGAACCATTAACAGGAGATATTTTTACGGCACGCTTTGCCGATTGTCATTTTGACGAGAAAGTTTTCCCAACATTAGGGGGAAAAAATAATCAGCTGGAAAAGGACAATAAGTGGAACATACTATCATACCATCTTGATCCTTGTACAAAGCAATGTGAACTTGAAGTTCAAAAGATAATCCACTTGCAAAGAATAGAGAATCAATTGCCAGATGCATTCACTGACCTAAATAGAATAACAAAGTCGCATATTCCAGCTGTAAATGCTCTTACATGGATTGATGTCCCAACAGGACAACCCGTTAATTCTGTAGCTAATGAGTCTAAGATACGCCTGAAGCGTGGTAGACCAATTGGTTCCAAAGACAAAAATCCTCGAAAGAGAAAAGGAGCAAATCATGGAAAGAGCCCCATCGAGGTAACTAGAACTCCTGAAGAGACCCATGACATAGCTAATCAAATAACTCCAGAAGAAGTTCAGGTACCTGAAACAATTGAGAATGAAGAGATCTCGATTAATTATGTCATTACGGGGAAAAGATGGAACCGAGAGGAAATAGTTGTCGACAATATTTTTTCATATAATATAGCGCTTAATGTTATGGCAGATAACGAGGATCTTGAACCTGGGTGTATCGACAAGTGTAGATATAGAAATGATTGGCCAAAATGGAAAGACGCAATTCAAGTAGAATTAAACTCACTTGGTAAGCGTGAGGTTTTTGGACCTGTAGTCCGTACCTCTGAAGGTGTAAAACCAGTAGGGTACAAATGGGTCTTTGTACGAAAACAAAATGAAGATGGTAAAGTTATAAGATATAAAGCATGACTCGTAGCACAATGATTTTCGCAAAGACCTGGAATCGATTATGAGGAGACATATTCTCCTGTGGTGGATGCAATTACGTTTCGATATCTCATTAGTCTGGCAATACATGAAAAGATTGATATGCGTTTAATGGATGTTGTCACTGCTTATTTATATGGAACACTTGACAATGGTATCTATACGAAGATCCCTGAAGGATTCAAGATGCCTGAAACATGCAATTCAAACTCCCAGGAAGTTTATTCAATTAAATTACAAAGATCTTTGTATGGATTAAAACAATCTGGACAAATGTGGTATAACCGTCTTAGTGAATATTTGGTGAAAGAAGGATACAAGAATGATCCTATTTGTCCATGTGTTTTCATAAGAAAATTTGCTTCAGAATTTGTCATAATTGTTGTGTATGTTGATGATCTTAACATTATTTGGAGTCTTGAAGAACTCCTGATAGCGGTTAATTATTTGAAGAAGGAATTTGAGATGAAAGACCTAGGGAAAACCAGATTTTGTCTCAGCCTGCAGATCGAACACTTAAATAAAGGCATCATTATTCATCAATCAACTTATATAGAAAAAGTCCTAAAACGTTTCTACATAGACAAAGCACATCCATTGAGTACCCCAATGGTTGTTCGATCACTTGATGTGAAAAAGGACATATTTCGACCTCGAGAGGATAACGAAGAACTTGTCGGTCCGAGAGTACCATCTCTGAGTGCAATTGGGGCACTAATGTATCTGGCTAATAATACAAGGCCAGACATTGCATTCTCTGTCAATCTATTAGCAAGATATAGTTTCAATCCAACCCGAAGACATTGAATAGAATTAAGCATGTACTTCGTTATCTCTGAGGAACGACCGATATGGGTTTATTTTATCCATATGATTTTGGATCACAACTTATTGGCTATGCAGATGCAGCGTATTTATCTGATCCTCACAAGGCTCGATCTGAAACAGGCTACTTATTTACAATTGGTGGTACAGCTATATCATGACGATCTACCAAACAAACATTAGCTGTCACTTCTTCAAATCATGCCGAAATAATAGCAATCCATGAGACAAGCCGAGAATGTGTTTGGCTAAGATCAATGATTTAACACATTCGACATACATGTGGGTTGGTTTTAGAAAATGAAGGATCAACAACCTTATTTGAAGATAATGCTGCATGCATAGCTCAACTAAAGGAAGGATATATAAAAGGAGATAGAACAAAGCACATTTCACCAAAGTTTTTCTTCACTCATGATCTCCAAAAGAATGGTGACATAAACATTCAACAAATTCGTTTAAGTGACAATCTGGCAGACTTGCTCACAAAATCATTACCAACTTCAAGGTTTGAGAAATTGGTATATAATATCGGAATGTGTCGACTGAGGGATCTTGAGTAAATTTTTTTTTTCAGGGGGATCATTTTGGTGCAAAGGAATCATGTACTCTTTTTTCTTCACCAGAGTTTTTTTTTTTTTTTTTTTTGTCCCATTGTGTTTTTCTCTATTAAGGTTTTAACGAGGCATATTCCTTGGCAACGGACATCCAAGGGGGAGTGTTGTAATATGTATTTTGTGGATGTTCTTTTGGCCAGAAGCCAATTAATAAAAGCTTACAAGAGAAGCTATATGACAAAGCTTATTGAGAAAGCTTTAACGAAGCTTACTGAAGAAGCTTTACGAAGCTTACTGAGAAAGCTTTAAGGAAGCTTACTGAAGAAGCTTTAGGGAAGCTTACTAAAGAAGCTTTACGAACCTTAATGAAGAAGTATCGCCCTACTATAAATAGCAAGCTCATGTTTTCATTTTTACTTACTCCTGAAGAGTTTATTCTCCCTTCCCTCAGCTTGTATTATACACTGCTCCCAGAAATAAAATTATCTATTTCACCTACATCTTTACTTTACTTTACTTTCTTATCTTTTATAACAAAGAGGAATTTAGTTAGTGACTTTTAAATTCCTGTTATTGCATATATATACTGTGCATTTGATAGTTGTAACGTACTTTCTTCCATTTTACAATATATTATTGGGTTAACCGTTAATATACAATAAATTTAGCAATGAGTATACCTTAAAAATGTGTAAGGTTAGACGTACAAATTTCAAGATACTAGAAAATTAGAATAGATTTATGAAATTCATATATTTATTCCATTATTATTATTATTATTATTATTATTACTTTTACAATTTCGTTTGCTCTTTGTCAAACAATAATGGCTCATTGATCATTGTATTGACAACTTTATATTGACTATTTGCATCCTTCTAAAATTATTTTTTTAATCTTTAGTTGTCCAACGAAAAATGAGACATTAATTTTTGAGTGGGGCTATTAATGCCGGGAGAGGATCTTCTATTCAAAAATGTATTTCATCTATTTTAATTGTTGAATCTTTGTCACATGTGCCTGAAAATAAACTACATTAATTACCCCGTGATTATTGATGCAGATGTGATGAAGATCTGACGATTGAAATAGGATATGAAACACCTTTTTAAAATAGAGGATCTTATCACATTAACACCCCCTCTTCTTTTAAATACACACTCCTTTTTTTTTATTACACAAATGTCATCATTAAAAAAGACCATCTTACCTTAGGCCTTCTAACTACATTCCATTTCTTTTTAATTTACACCTCCACTAATTCCACTCCTCAATCCCTCTCCTAATTTTCCTTTTGTTTTTTTCCCACCCCCATTGTTACCATCGTCATCACCCTTCATTGTTGCAAAAAAAAAAAAAGCCTCTCCTAGAGAAATCAAAAGCTCTCCTAATTTCTAACCATTACTTGTAATCTGGTGCAATTAACATGGCAAAAGTTTTTGGCAATACGTTGAAGCAAACCCTAAAAATTAGCTGGATGCAAAGGATAGTAGAAGGGTTTGTGAATTTGGCAAGTGTTGTTGGGTACGAAACGCCGGCATGGGCAAGTTTAGTTGCTGGAGCACGCCTTTGTGTTTCTTAGTATCACCCTCTCCCTGCCATCCGAAGAAAGTGACTTCTCAAGGCCAACCGAATATCACTGTGATGTTCGACACTGGTTGACCGAACATCTCTGTGATGTTCGGCACTAGTTAACTGAACATCACTGTGATGTTTGGTTGGTACTGGCGAACATCACCGTGATGTTCGGTCAACCAGTACCGAACACCTCCAGCCCAAATTTTTTATACTTCCTTTTCTTCTACTTTCTTTTCTAACAGAGGGAAATGTGAACTTCAAAAAAGCAAAGGAATGCATTCTTCTTCCTTGAGTTTGTACTATACATATAGGGAATGAAGGGGAAGGGGTTCGCGTTTATGGCATATGAAATCAGGGTAAGGGAATGGGAGGGTGTATGAAGAAAATAGGTGAATGGGTAATGGGTGTGTATTAAGAAATAAAGATGGATTATTTTAAGAGGGGTAAAATAGGAAATGTAGGCAGGGTGTATTTAGTATTTAGGTGGGTTAGAAATTTATATGGTAGGTATATTAAGAAATTGGGTGTATTTAGAAGAAGTGAGGATGTTAATAGCCCCATTCTTAATTTTTTTACAAGTTTTATTTAAATTATGGATTAATGACATTATAAGTCCCTCGACTATGGCTGATTCCACCGGTAGTCCCTTAACAAAGTTTTTTCAAACTTCAGTCGCAAGAGTTTCAAAAAGTCACGCGGCTAGTCCTTTTGATGAATGTCGTTAGTAAAATTTCGTTAAGTCAATCAAGTGTATTGCACATGCCATTTTTTAAGGGTATTTTGGGAATTTCTTAGAGGAATTTATTTATAACAGAAGACGACGTTTTATAGACCATAACAGACAACTCTTTGGAGACTTGGATGAACCTCTTGCAATGATCTCGTGTTGCGGTAGCATATGCTCGTCCACTTCGTCGCTAATGTCCACGTCAGCAAGTTCATTGTTAGATACTTTCCTCGAGAACATCGGGACATTCACCAGAGCTGATTGCTTTCTCAACAGCATAGACTGAGCATACTCCCTCTCTTGTGGATGCCTCGGTATCACCAAAATTATCCGCGACGGCGATGGCGTTGTTGCTGATGTTGGCGATGACACAGATGAAATCAAAAGTTTTCAATTCAAGACCGGACGGTTCACCTTCCGGTTATCATCCTGTAATACGACGAGAATGCCGAACTTCTCTAGTTGCCGAAAGGACCAGCGGTGGGGGTTTTGGTTGCTCCTGAGACCGTTGGAGGTGGAGCCGGATGCTGATTGACGTTTCGTTTCGATGAAGTCACCAATCCAGAAAATGTCATCTTTGTTGAGCTCCTCGCCGTCGACAGAGGATCTGCTGGAGATGACACCAGAATTTGAGAATACGATAAGGCATCGTCAAGCTGCGTGGTAACAAGGCCATACTTAATTTCTCGCTTGAAAATGGGAATTGTACTGAATTTGAGCTGCTGGCGGTGGATTGCCGGAAGAGAGGGAGAGAATTTCAAGTCGCTTACATGAGTTTGGGGATGTCGGAGCTGTCAGTTTGGGGATGCCGGAGGGGGGGGGGAGAAGACAAAGACGGATAGTTTTTTTTATTTTATTGACCAATTAGAGTTTCTACCATGGCCCAAACTCTCTCTTTCTCTCTCAATTTTCTTTTGTTATAATTAAATTTCTCTAGGAATTTTTTATAATACTTTTGAAAAATGACATGTGCAATACATATGATTGACTTAACGGAATTTTTCTAACAACATTGATCAAAATGACTTGCTGCGTGACTTTTTAAAACTCTTAGGACTGAAATTTAAAATTTTTTTGTTAAAAGACTACTGGTAGAATCATCTATAGTCAAAAGACTTGTAATGTCATTAACTCTTAAATTATTTAACTTTCCAATTGTTTCCAATTTTTTTGCGATTACTCGAACGGGAAAATTAATTAAAGACATCCAGTGGGAGCACGGCCTGTCCAACTAGTTAGATACTTAGATACGGGACCGTGTGTCGCGCGGTCATTCCAAATGAAACTGGGGTCCACATGTAGACAAGGAAAAGGTTTTTGTATGTGATTCAGGTGGCATTCATTAATGTAGTGTATTGGGGTAGTTATCCGCTGTTGTTATGCTCTCTCTATCGTATATACTCCCACCTCCTTCTCGAAAAAATAATTTTATTTATTAAGTTAATTTTTTTATATTATAACTTTATATGTTTGTATTTTTTCTGAACCATACAATCAATATTTTTAACTTTAGAAGTAATTTTTTTTTAATACAAACCAAAAGAGAAAAAAAGACTACTTTGGGATGGAGGGACTAGGAATTATATGTTTTCTTTAGTTTCTCAAGTATTTTCAGGTTCAAAAGTCCAATCTTAGTTCTGGAACCAAGTAAGACCACAATGCTCTCCATATCAAGTTTTAAAAAGTATTTTTTATTTTTTTAATAAATGTTTTAACAAGTATCATCTAGCATTTCTCTCATTTTAAGAAAATAATTTTTTATTGATAGGTTAACCTAAAATAGTATTAAATTATTATTTATTATATTATCTTAAGTAATAAATTTTAATTATTGGTGCAATATTAAATATATTGTCAATAATAATTTTTAGAATTTTGTAAGAATTAATAATTTTTTGCTCAGTAGAATTAGTAAATATTTATAAGGTTTTTTTTTTATCAAATTTTAATCAACTTGATCTAAAAAAATTACATTGAGATTATTTTTTCGAGACGAACGAAGTATTAAGATTTCCATCCATACTCTCTATTTAAAGGTATTAAGAATCAAGAGGTCTAAAAAATCTCGAGTAAATGCTCATCTTGTTTAAGGCTATACTCCAACCGTCTCATATATATTATTCATCAGACAAAATTTTACAATTTTAGGATTTTTAATAAATGGATAACAATAATTTTCTAACATTGAGATTCTCTACCCTTATTTAATGGTATTTAAAATCAACTAGAAGTCTCAAAGGAAATAAATAAATCCTAATGATCTTGTTACATATGTTTGTGTGAGTGGAGAAATTCTAAAAGCATGGTAGAAATTAGGCAAATATTTAGAAAAGACCGTCTTACGGATATTTTCTGTAAGACGATCGAATCTTTCTAAACCGAACTGCCGTGTCCGTAAGACAATCAAATCTCTCTAAATCGACCCGTCGTATATTAGTGGGTTAAGTCTTAATAAACTTGGCATGCTTGAACATGTATCGATTTCAAAAGTAAGTTGTGGATATTCTTTAATAACTAGTCTTAATAAACTTTAGTTTTTGTTGAATAGATGGATTAAGTTCACTGCACGCATTAAAACACAAACGAAACACCTTGAAAGATTGTCGAAAAATTGAGCGAAGTTTGTAACATGTATGCATGATTCATAAATATAAAATAAGTTGTTGAGATGTAGAAACATTTATGATGAGGGAAGAGCAATAGGCATGATAAAAAAATAAAAAATAAAAAAGAATTCAAAGGAAATTTGAAAGTAGTATTAAGTTATAGGACATGGTAGTCGTAAGTAAATTATTAAAATACTCACTCTATTTTTAAATAACAGTCTTGGTTTGACTCTCTTTAGCTAAGTTAATTAATTGTTAAATAAAAAATAAACGTATATTTATTATTATTTTTAAATCATGAAATATGTAATTTGAGTAGAAAGTAAAAAATATGCGTTAAATTTTTATTTAAAAATAATTAATTTAATTTAAATAATTATTTACAAACACTGGAAGTAAGAGCATCTCCAATGCTTGCATCTAGTTTTTTTTACGTGGCATATTTGAAAAAGAAGTTCTATTTCGTACGGGGAAAAAATTTAAAGGGTAAATTACATATAACCCCTCTCAACTATGAGTCGGGTTTGATTTGCCCCCCTCAATCTACCAAATGAAGTAGTATGCCCCCTCAACTATAAAATTTTCTTAAATTGTACCTTCTATTTAGACACAGTGGTTTAAATTTACTAAATTTGTCCACCAAAGACTCACGTCATCATCTGTACATATGAATTTTACCATAATATTCAAAATAAAAATAAAAAATTATTTTAATGATCATCTTTATGTACAATGAGTGTTTTAGAACAACAAGGATAATATAGTCAATTGAAACACAAAAATAGCACTATGGTTAAAAAAAGAATGCCTGAAGATGGTCACATGAGTCTTATGTGGGCATTTTACATCAACTCAAATGACAATATCTAAACAGAAACTACGATTAAAGAAAATACTATAGTTGAGGGGGGCATATTACTTCAAATGGTAGTTGAGGGGGGCAATTCAAACTCAACCCATAGTTAGGGGGTTATTTGTAATTTACCCAAATTTAAAAAATAGAAAGTTCTCTTTTTAAACGTGCTCCAATGCAAGATTACTCTTAGAAAATTCTTTCATACGTGGCAATTTTTTATAATTAATTACAAAAAATAAAAATAAAAATTATTTCATACCGTAACTGATTGACAGTAAAAAATAAAAGAAAATTGACGGTAAATCATACTCCCTCCGTCCCTAAATTATTGTATTCCTTTCCTTTTTCGTCCGTCCCAAAATAATTGTCTTGTTTGAAATTTTCCTTTTTAGAACATCACATTTACTATTTTACCCTTACTTTTTCTTCCTACTTTAATTATGGGCCACATACACATGGACATTAAAGGAAACAACACACTTTTTCAATACTATTTCAATATTAATAATCAAGTCAATTAAATTTTTTTAATCTGTGTGCCGGGTTAACCCAGACAATAATTTAGGAACGGAGGGAATAATTGATTACTCTCTATTGTAAGTAATTGACAATAAAAGAGAATTGACGGTAAATCATAACTCATTGACAATAAAAGATAAAAAAAATTAACGGTAAATAACGTGGATAAAATTTTTTTTTCTAAATGACTAGAATTATTTTAAAAAAATTTATTTTTTTTACGTATCTAGCATTTTTTACAAAATAGAAATTGTAATACATACATTGAGATACATTGGTTGCTTGCGGGTCATAGCTGACGTGTTAATTAGGATAGAGCTTGGGGGAATTCAAGGGGCAGCCGTGGCAATTGATGCCAAGCCAAATTATGTGTGGGGACACGCGTCACGAAAAGATGAAAGCTGGTGGATTTGATTTAACGTTCAATGTCGAGAGAGATTCCATTTTCAATATCCTTTCGGTGGCAAGTATTTTTGTTTGATATATCCCACTTTCTTTCTATTTTTATACAAACAGGGGATAGTGAGTGTAATACCATCAGTACCGGTGTTTGAACTTTGACTCATTGGTACGATTACATTATTATGTTATTAAGCTGGATTGGTACCACAAATTGATAATACTCCTCAGTATTTCGAAAAAGGGTTATTAGCATTCCCTTTCTTCTAAATATATTTATTTTAAATCAATCTAAATATTAAATACACCTCTTATATCTCCTATTTTACCCTTCATCTAATAATCACTTTCTTTCTTAAAATATATCCATTCCCTCTCTTCATACGTACCCTTTTCCTCACACCCTCCCCCTTCTAGACGTACCTGCACACCTACCCCCCTTCAGACTATGAACAAACTTTTTAACGCAAGGAAGAAGAAAAAGAAAAAGAAATACCATAAATTTGTGTGTTAAATAGGATTTCCTTTTAAATATAAACATGAATTTTGTGATTTTGCAAGAAATCTAGGTTGGAGGTGTTCGACTTTGGTAGACCGAACTCTCTAGTGTTGTTCGGCCAGTTGCCTAATATACTAGTGCCTAATCGAACATCACTAGGTTGTTCGACTATTATTGGTCGAACAACATGGTCGAACAACACTACGATATTTGATTGATCATGACCGAACACTGTGTAACCCATGCAACAGTTCGTGTATGCATGCTTGAAAAAAATGAAGAAATGCAATTTTTAAGCTTAAAATCAAAAGAAAAACCTTAGTTGTTCCCATCACTTCTTTGTGCTACATGTATAATTTTTGCAATAATGTGGATGTTAGAATTTTGGAAAAAAGTTGGGAAATAAAACATGAATGAATGTGTGGATGTTGTGAGGTGTATGGTAAAAAAGAAAGTAAGTGTATCAAATATATTGAGGGTTTAGAGATTTTAGGATATAATAAAATATAAGGAGGTGTATTAATTAGAAGGAGTGAGGGTAAGAAGGTCTTTTGCTAGAATAACATTTTTGTAATTGTAATTAAAAAATGGGGGTGTATTAGAAAGAGTGAGGGTAGAAAGGTCTTTCGATAGAATGATATTTTTGTAATTACAAAAATGGGGAGTGTATTTAGAGAAAGTGGAGGTGTTAATAGCTAACTCTTCAAAAATAGCAAATTAATAATTCTTTCGTTTTTAAATTATTGTCTTGTTTAATTTTTTTTGAGTCAAACTGACTGTTTTTCAAATGAAAATTTGATTTTTATTTTTTGTTATTTTTTTTTCAAAATCTTAAAATACATTATCCGCAATATTATTTTGGTACTACGTGTTTAAAGATTTTGAAAAAAATAAAAAACAAATGTTAAATTTTTGTTTGAAAAGTATGACAATAATTTAAATAGGGAGGAAATAAATTTTTTATATTAACAAGATTATTAATTACTTATATTTTAATTAGATAATGATAAAATAACTTGTTATTACCATTGGCCTTAATATATATTTTTTATACTTGGGATAGTGGATGTACCATGTCGCCTTAATATAGAGCGACCTTTTTTTTTTTTATTGGACGAGACTTTTACATATTTAAACTTAGATAGTACTCCTTCCTTTCCTAAATTATTGTCTTGTTTTTCTTTTTCGTCCGTCCCAAAATAATTGCCTTGTTTGGAAGTTTTTTTTTTTAGGATAACACTTTTACCGTTTTACCTTTACCATCTCAGTATAAGTGTAATTTATGCATCGTCATGTGGTGTGAAATATGTATCGTCAAGTGTAATTTGTGCATCAAATAAAAATAGTACTATTTCAGTACCAGTGTATTTTTGTGCATCGTCAAGTGTTGAAACTGTAATAATTGTAATTTTTATTAATTCATATTGTTATACCAAAAGTTATATATCGAGATAACAATTCATAGTACACAATTAACATTCTATGGTATGAATTTAGTGGAATAGAATAGGGAAAGCTTATTTATGTACATGGGGTGACCATACCCTGTTACACAAAAAGACTCAATGTCATCGAATGGCTTCGACTTTGGCCCAAGAATTTTGTTGAACCCTCTTTATTATGTCATGAGAAGCTTGCAAAGATGTGTTATATTTTTGAAGCACAGTTACTTAGCACTTGCATAACACGTATATTTGTCGTTACAGTCACACAATTGAAAAATTATAATAAAGAAGTTAAACACGATGCACATGCCATTCATCGCGATGCATCAATTGTTCATCGGGATGCATTTTTTCTGTGCATCGCGATGCACAATATATACATCAGGATGCACAAGATTTTGCATCGCGATGCCCAAATTTTGAATCCAAACAAAATGGTGTTTTTATGTTTTCAGTGAACGCGATTCATCAAATAATGTATCAAAAACAACAAAAGTTTGCATTACGATGCAAAAATTTTGAAACCCTAGAAACGTTGTTTTGTATTCAGTTTTATAGGCTTACTTAAATCACTGATCTGGTCACCCAACTTTGGTAGAAAATGCATTAAGCTAATCCTACTTTTTTTTTCTTTTTCTTTTTTTTTTCCAATTTCATCACTATACTTGACATATTCAGTCAATAATCTCACGGGGTTTGACTTTTGTTAGTTAAGTTGGATGGAGATTTCTAAAAAGACAAAAATTCCCTGTAATTTTACCTTTCATCTTTAACCTCAATCTAAGTGTAATCCCTCCACTCAGCTCCTCCACCGCCACCGCCATCACCACTCGCTATCAATTTCATTTTAATTTAATCAACAAGGGCATGACAAAGAAGTCATAGGCCCCGTAGCGGGTCACACATGAAATAGTCTTTGCCACTCACTTCGTCTGATCAAGGAATTCAACTATTACATAGGAATAATCATACAAGTCAGTCTCTTTCATCTGTTTATTCTTTTTTTTTTTTACAGTGAATAGGGATTTAACCGACTCGCACACGGGCAGTGCTCCCGAAGCAAACTAATCAAGAGAGGAGAGGAATGTGCCTAAGAGAAGAGGACCTTTCTATCTGCCCGATCAATAGATGAGATCAGAGCCTTTGGGGGAATCCTTTGTATCATACTATACTTTGTCGTTTATAAATTAAGGGGCAAAGTGATATGAAATGGGAAGACAATGGATTTATTTTTTTCCTTTCCTGACAGCGAGCGATAGTAGGCAAGGGGCTTCGAAGAATGAATTTAGTGCTATTTGGAGTCATTAGGCTTAGGATTCAGGGGCCTGAAATCTCTCAATCTCACTGCAAATCCCATTTGCTAAACATACCCGCTATCGATTTCAATTTTATCAATTTTTTCTTATAACTAATAGCTTTAACTCAAAAGAGCATAATTCTAATTTTTAGATCTGCAAGAGGAGAGTGAAAGAAAGATGGAGAGAGAGAGAGGGGGGGGGGAGAGAAATTACAAAAATCCTTAAGATCCACACAGGCTTGTCATCGCCGCACCAACACTGCCATTGACAATAAGGGGTGGCAGATTCTTAGGGCTTTCAGAGAAGTTCATAAGGCAAGAATGGTTGAGAGAAACGGGACAGTGTTTTTTCCATTGATTTTCTACGACGGTGATGTTGGTGGTGGTTCTGATAGGGGTAGTTGTGGAGTTTGGAAATGGGTGATGTTAGTGGTGGTCCTGATAGGGGTGGGGGTGGAGTTTGGAAGTGGGTGGTGTTAGTGGTGGGTGGTGTTGGAGTTTGGAGGTGGGTAAATGGGGAAGAGAGTTTCATCTTTTTCTTTCTCACATAGACACACATTAGTGATCTTTTGGTATATGAGATAAGGGTATTTTTGGGTTTTCATAAAAATTTAAAGTTTTTCATCCAAATAATTTGATGGAGTGATGAATGTGAAATTTATGCCAAGTATAGTGATGAAATTGAGAAAAAAAAAAACAGGGTTAGCTTAATGCATTTTCTGCCAAAGTAGGGTGACCAAATAGCGATTTAAGCCCAGTTTTATATACAAATTTGAAACCCTACAAACGTTATTCCAGACATTTTTACTTTGTTTTTGAAACCCTAAAAATCTATTCAGCAATACTAACCTGATACTTGATTTTTGCTGGTCCTGGTGGTTGTTGCTTTCTTCCCGATGCTCTTTTATAGTTGAAAAGACATTTTTTGCTCTATTTGGTAAATCTCACGATGATGTTTTCAAACCTTTTTGTAAAAATCGCCGAAGGTGTTTAAGATTTTTTTTTCTCTGTTTTGAAATGAAGAGGGTTTTTTGTTGTGTATTTGTGTTAAGCATTCAACTGGTTAGTTTGTTTTTGTAGTCTGAAAGCCGATGCAATGCGTACGTATTAGAAGGAGTGACGTAGACGACATTTCACAAACAGAGTGCCTTCTTCCGGTTCAAAAGAAAAGGTTGTGCATCGGGATGCACAAAAATAGTATGTTATAATACATTTTTGTGCATATCAAGTTTAATTTGTGCATCGTGTTGTGTTGCGATGCATCACGATGTTTTTGCGATGCATAGCGTGTCATTCCATGTTTTTTAAGGGCATAAATAATATTTTACAACAAAAGTGTCCTTTTTCGGTTTGAAACAATTATAATGGACTAAAGCGATTGAAAATTGTCTAAAAGGTACCAGACCGAATTTTGCTCTTATTAGTTTCAATCCTAAAGCTGTCAAACAGGCCAACAAGACGGGTCAGCCTAGACAGGGTGGGGGAGGTTAGAAATACCTGACCCACCTTGGGTTACTGGGCTGGCCAACTCGCCAAAAAACATAATCTTTGATCGAAGGCAAATATAGATAATTAACTTGTTCTTATATACAGTCAAGAATGTAGCAGCAATTTTGGGCAATCAAACCGAGATTGATTAATACTCTTGTATGCTAAAGTACTTCAATCAGCGCCATTTATTGATATTTACCGGACAAAATAGATTATATTACGCAGAAAATAATAATAACAAAAGGGGGTCACCCCCCTTATATTTCGGTTCAGTCTGTGCATCTCAGGGACGACAGTGCCATTCATTGAATTTCTATGATAGAAAAGATGAAGAGACGGTATACAAGAGCAGGGGAAGAGAATTTGGAAAAGAGTGGGGCTATTAACACCCCCACTCTCTTTAAATACAACCTCAAAATTTAATTACAAAAATGACATTGTGTAAAAAGACCCCAAAACCCTTTACCTTTTTCTTTTTCCCTTTCCTTCTTCCCTTCCAAACCATTCTCTCCTGCTAATGTTCATCTTCCCCTCCCAACCCTTCTCTCCTCCCCTTACTAGATCTCTGTTCAACCCCCTCCCCCTTTCTAATTTTTGTCCCTTTTTTTTTCCTTCATCATCTCCCCTCTCCCTTCTCTCCATCTTCCCCTCCCCTTTCCCTTTCTTTTCTTCCCTCCGAGACACACCACCAAACCCAACACACCCCTTCTAAAAAAAAATCGGCGAAATATCTTTCGGCCATGGTTGACCGAACAACCGAGTGTTGTTCGGTTAGCCCTAACCGAATATCATAGTGATTTTGATTAGGGCCCACCGAACAAAACTCAGTTGTTCGGTCAACCATGGCCGAACGAGATTTTTTTTTTTACGGGTTTGAGAAGAGAGTGAGGGAGGGAGTGAGGGAGGAGGGAAGGACAGACACGAAAAAAATAAGGAATGAGGGAGGGGAACAACATTTTTTTTCTTCCTTTCTTCTTTCTTCTTCCTTCTTCCTGTTTTCTTCTTCTTTTCTTTTGCCGTGCCTGTGGATTGGGGGGCTGGGGTTTGCGGGTTAGGGCTAAAGGGATGTGTGTATGAGGGAAAGGGAGTGTATTGGAAAAGTGGGTGTGTATTTGTGAAAAAAGAGGGATTATATAAGAAAGGTAAAATAGAAAATATAGGGGGTGTGTATTAAGTAATTATATTGGTGTGAAATGAAGATGGTGGGTGTATTGAGAAAAGGGGTGTATAAAGAAGGAATGGGAGGTGTTAATAGCGCTCCCCTTTGAAAAATGAAGAATGTTCATCTTCCCCTTCCAACCCTTCTCTCCTCCCCCTACTGGATCTCTGTTCAACCTCCTCCCACTTTCTAATTTTTTTCCCTTTTTTTCCTTCATCACCTCCCATATCCCTTCTCTCCATCTTCCCCTCCCCTTTTCCTTTCTTTTCTTCCCTTCGAGATCACACCACTAAACACACACACACCCCCGTCTGAATTTTTTTTGGTGAAATCTCTTTCGGCCATGGTTGACCGAGAAATCAAGTGTTGTTCGGTTAGCCCTAACCGAACATCATAGTGATTTCGATTAAGGCCCACTAAACGAAACTCGGTTGTTCGGTCAACCATGGCCGAACGAGATTTTTTTTCGACGGGTTTGAGAAGAGAGTGAAGGAGGGAGGGAGGAGGGAAGGACAGGTACGACAAAAATAAAGAATGAGGGAGGGGAGCAACCTTTTTTTTTTTTTTTTTTTTCTTCCTTTCTTCTTCCTTCTTCCTGTTTTCTTCTTCTTTTCTTTTGCCGTGCCTGTGGATTGGGGGGGGGGTGGGGTTTGCGGGTTAGAGCTAATGGGATGTGTGTATGAGGGAAAGGGAGTGTATTGGGAGAGTTGGTGTGTATTTGTGAAAAAAAGGGATTATATAAGAAAGGTAAAATAGGAAATATAGAGGGTGTGTGTTGTGCAACACAGCGGAAGCAATTGACAAAACAACACACAAAAGCAATTGGGAATGAAAGAGAGAGAGAAATTGGGGTCAACGGACTGTCGAAATTTTATTAGAGTCTCACTCCTTTAAACGTTCTAGGTATACAATTATTTATATGAATACAACAAGAAAACCCTAAAACCGCCGCTATGCGATCGCACTATGCGGCCACATACGATTTTCAAGATTTCCATGCGGACGCACTATGCGGCCGCATGGTTTCCAGAATCCTTACGTGGACGCCTTATGCGGCCGCATAAATTTCAGTGTTCCATGCGTACGCCCTATGCGGCCGCATGTTATTCAAAATTCCGAATAGTCCGTACCGCGGGGGGACTCCGCCCCCTGCACCCCCCTTTGAGGCCCGTTACCAGTCTACATCGAGCCATCACATCCAACAGTGTGTATTAAATCATTATGTTGGTGTGAAATGAAGATGGCGGGTGTATTGAGAAAAGGGATGTATAAAGAGAAAATGAGGGGTGTTAATAGCGCTCCCTTTGAAAAATGAAGATTTAATGAGATTGATTGGTAAAAATTTTGATTGGTTCGCCAGCCCACCACCGACACGTCCCAACCCACAACCCAAACAAAACTTAGTCGTTTCGACCCACTTTTAAATGGATTAGCAATATCTTAACCCAAATCATCTTTTTTAGGTGGTGGGATAGACCAACTTGATATTTTGACATCTCTACTAATAACCTAGTATTTAAGGTTACATAATATATATTTCCTTGTTTAAAATGCATTTTCCTATCCAATTAAAGCTTATTAAACCCATTAAATTAAATTAAATAATGATACTCTAATATTAAACTCATATTAAGTATTGTTTGTAATGTAAAGAATTTGTTATGAACTTACTTTCATAGGTAAGTGTATCTTAAAGTTAGAGCTGTCAAAATGGACCAGTAGGTTGAGTTGACCCGCAACCCACCACAATTCGTCACTAGGTGGGTTGAGTTGGGTTGACTCGCCAAATGAGTGGCCTGAAATATTTCAACCCAACCCAACCCGACATGGCCTACGGGTTGGGGCGGGCCAACCCGCTAAAAAAAATTTCTTAAATAAACTCAATGTCTAACAAATTAAAGTAAAAAAAATATATATCACAACTCTTTTTAATTTCTAATTAACGAAATAAAAAATCAAACAAAAGATCAAGAAAGAATCAAACAAATTAAAGCCAAAAAAATTAAGGGAATATAACTATACTTCTTAAAAATTAAAGAATCAAACTAAATTTATATAGTCAAACAATTTGGCAGGTTAATCCAATCCAACCCAACCCGCTTCAACCCGTTTGACCTGCCTCCTAGGCGGGATCAAGATTTATCAACCCGACCCAACCCGTTTTGGTGATGGGTTGGACCGCCCCGATGGATTCAACTCGTATTGACAACTTTACTAAAAATGTTTATTTTTCCATTTTAAATTAAGTTTTTTTTTAATTGTATACAATTTTAAAAGTCTCGTTGACTCTATGTAATTTTTTTTTTATTATCCTCAATTCAATATTTAGTAGTATCAGATCAATTAGCTCTGTTTCTTTTTTTCTTCTCACGATTGATAAGAATACTATAAATAATTTACTTAATTTTTAAATAAAATAAAAATACTTATTTTAAAATATTTTACAATAAAATAATAAATAATTATTTTGGGACAGAATAAATATAAAAAATAACGAGTAGATTTTTTGTGAGACCATTTTACGGATACTAATTTGTAAGACGGAATCCCACTTTCTTACAGTTTAACCCGCCAACCCACAGTGAGTCGAGTTAGAGAGATCCGTCTTACAAAAAAATACACGTAAGATGATATTTTTTGAGTCCATTTGGTGCAACGTTTTCAAAACGCAGCATTTTTAAAATACAGATTTTTTCTTATAAATGCGTTTGGGATACTAGTTCAAAGTGTTTTTTTTTTTCCCTTTCAATGTTTTAAAACCTGCGTTTTAGGAAAAAACTGAGAATTCCAACGTTTTAAAATGCGGTTGCGTTTTCAAAACGCATCTTTTTCTGCTGCAACATTAAAACATAATTTTTACAAATAAACTGGATTTAAACGCACTACCAAACGAGTTCTAAATTAAAAAAAAAAAAAAAAAACACTAGTCTCTTTTGATTAAGAAAACCATGGCCGCCTCTATCCTCGGACCGGCAGAGAGTATCACGCACGCGGAAAAGCCACAATTCGGTCTTTTAGGTCAAGTTAAAAAATTGTACATCTATATATATATAAAACCTAATAAGTCTAAAAAAGGTAAAATTTCGCCAAAAATGACTTGCCAAAAATAGAAAGTCATCTTTATAACATTTAATATTGTCCTCGAAAATACAAAACTGTATTTATACAAAACAATAATATAATCTTTAAATAAAAGATAAATCAATTTGGTCAAATCTCTTAGGAAATTGCACCATGCACTTTTCTATCTCCTCTTACTCTCACTCTCACCCGTAAATGTGATACTACTTTCTTCATGTTAACATATGTGTTTTTTATTCTATTTTAGAACATCTTAAATAAGTATATTGAAGGAAAGATAAGTCAAAAATATTTATTAAAACTCGTGTAAATTTAATAAAAAAAATTTTACTTTGAGATGGACAGAGTACAAATCTATGACATATTAATGGAGTATTTAAGTATTACTCTTAAATCCTCCCTCAATCTTGAAAAATAATCTTTTTCTCTTGGTATGTCCCAAATAATAGACTTATTTCTAAAAGAAAATTATATTTATAGTGCAATTAAAAGGAGAAACAAATTACAAACAAAAGCTACAATCTTAAAAGTTTGACTTGTCAAATGTAATTATTTTCTGAAGAAGGAAAGAGTATTGTATAATATACTATTAATATATTAAATTAATACACTATAATATATTAAACTCATTTTTTAGGTACAATAATATACTTACTCTGCAACTAAAGTTCTTTTTTGGAAGATCAAACTATATAGAAAAAAAAAAAAGAGTCTACGTTCTCTTAAGTTTGTCTTAAAAAAGAGTCAACATTTTCAAATTTAAGCTACAAATTTTTATTACTTTTTAATTTCTTTCAATCTTTTAAAAAATATGAAACGTTTTCTATGTCTAATACCGAAAAATATATAACTTTAGTGAGATTTAAGGAATATATTTATAAATAAGAATATCTTTTTTAAAAGTTTAACTTTTTGAATATGATTGATCAGAACAAAGGAAACAATATATAAATGTGATGTAGGAACATACTAAAATCTCTGTCTTAATAAATAATATACTTATTTACAGATCGGAGGGAGTGTAAAATTTGCAATACAAGTTACAACTATGAAATTGTAGTATTGATTTTGGTAACTAAAATAAATAATACTTTAGCTAACATGTATCTAAAGGGAATTAGACCGGTTTAAACCATATATTAATAGAGATTTTATTCTAAGATTCGTCTTAGCGTAAAACTATTTATTTATAAATTCAGTTTCACCATAAGCTTTGGATCGGAGAGTATGAATTGGGGTAAAGCAAAAGAGTAGGTCTCCTATGAGACCGTCTTGCGGATCCTAATTTGGTCAACCCTATTAAGACACGGTGGGTCGGTTCAGGAATATCCTTCTTACAAAAAATACCGCAAACAATCTTTTCTAAATTTTGCCAAAGAAAAACTTGAAGACATAGCCTTACTTAAAACTGGTCAAAGCAACAAAGATAAGGAAAACGAATAATGCTTGCAAAGTACGTAACGTGCTGGACCTTATCTATATACATAAAGCCTACTAAGTCCAAAAATAGTAAAATTTTGCAAAAAATATCTGATCAAAAATAGAAAGTTATCTTTATAACATTTAATATTGTCCCGAAAATACAAAATCGTATTTATACAAAACAATAATATAATCTTTACAATAATAATATTTTAAAGTATGATATTATACCATTTTAAAGTAAATTTTTAATTTCTATATATTTACAATAATAAATATTTTTTCAGCTAATACGCGGTATGGAATACATGAAATAGCAATTTCTATCTATTTTCGTCGTTTCTTGTTTTAAATATCTCGCCAATTGTTGATTTAACAAATCATGAAAATTGTTCAAATCCTTTTATTACTCCTACTCCGAGTAAGAAAATGCATTTAGACAAATCCCCATCTCTTACTCAATGTAAAGTTTTGTTTTGTTTGTTACATTTTTAAATTTTTATTATTATGTTGTATACATGTTATTCATGCTTTGTATTCTTTTTTATTTATGGCATTATTTATTTAGTAATACCATAAATAAGTATATTTTAATAGATTGCAACTTATAAAGAATATGTTATACAAAAATTATTACTCATTTCTTTCTTAATAAAGTTTCATGTTTATATAACACCCTGGTTAAAAAGGAATATTTGAATTTATTAAAAAATTAGTATAACGTGTATTTTTAAGGATACTCATATCGAGTCGGACTCATTAATTAAAGTGAGACTTAAATCAAGGGTAAAATGTTAAAATAAATTTTCAAGAACACAAATATTAGATTGTAGACATTTTTCTAAGGATATCAATGTAAGAGTGAGACTCATCATTTGTTTGTTATATTTTCAAATTGTATTACTAATGTCTATACTTTTTATTCATGCTTTGTTCTTTGTTGTTTATGGGGGTGAAAATAATGGTGTTACATCAATAAAAGTTTCAAATAATATTTTGGTGAATGCATCACATATCCAATCAATAGTTGAAAGTATATATGCATCATTTTTAGAGTCTTTTGATGACATGTCATACTTGCGGCGCTTGATGTTATGGACACCATAAATGAGTACATGGTTTCTAAAAATCACTCGAAGGAAGGAAGAACTTATTTGAGTTCGATTCTATCTACAAGAGAAAATAACTTAAGTTTGTTTGAAGACATTCGTTCTACGGAGTTTTTGAGTAGTATAAAGTGATTAGGATTGCCAAGCCATAAACTAACAATTAAGATTGGTGTTCGTGATGCTATTGAGAAACATTGACCTTGTGCAGGGTTGTGCAATATTAGAACTAGACTAATCATTACAAAGCTTGCATCACATTATAGAATCTAAAATTTTAAATGGAAGCAATGTTTGAGACAAAGTGTTTATCCCAACAATGTCGTTGTCTCTATCACATGTGAGATTGTCTTTCAAGTTTCAGAGAAGACAATTTTCATTGGTAGTATCGTATGCAACGACAATTAACAAAAGTCAAGGTCAATTACTGTCGCATGTAGGACTCTTGAAGAATTCAATATTGAGCAGATGTATGTCACAGTTTCTAGGGTAACAAACCGCTCTGGTCTGTGTGAATATATTGATATGCGATGAAGAGGAAAAGCCAACGAATAAAACTACAAATGTTGTGTATAAGGAATTTTTTTTAGAATTCATAATATTAGCGACACAATGATGTATTTCTATTTAAGTAGTTGTCTCTAACATTACTTTTTCTTAATTTATTATTTTAATTTTGTTTTTTCTCTTCATTTTTCTTAAGTATAATTTAATTGAAAAATATATATGTCCGTGCGTTTAACGCACGGGTGTAAAACTAGTTTTAAATAAAGAAATGTTGCCAAAAAAACAAATTCACTTTTGTTTTTAAAATTCTTTGGCTAGCAATAGGCTCACCTTTATAAGTTAGTTTTAAACTGGGATAATTATAAAAATGACCAACGTATTTTCAGTTAGTAACTGATTTTATCCCGTATTCTCAATATTCAAATTAAAATTGACCAGTGTACTAACAATTTGAGTCTAATATGGTCCCTCCCGTTAACTTTCCATCCAATTTTCTAACGGGACTGCTAATGTGATTAACGGAGCTAATTTTTGAAGGGTATTTTGTCCTTTCCTTCCAAATTCAACCATCCCACCACACACACCACACACACACACACACACACACACACACTCTCTCTCTCTCTCTCTCTCCAATTTTTTCGTAGGTTGGCATCATTTCCAGGCAGGTGATCTCCACGGCTTCGTGAGGACAATCGGATATTCGTCTAAGGTGAAACTCCGGTCGTAAACGAAGTTTCGGTGGCTGATTTGATTTGAAGGCTTTTTAGAATGCAAAAGGCCTTTGAGTTGCAATGCCTCGAGAATTTGCTTTAAAGTTTTTAGATCCGTCGACTTTTCATTAATACCTCTCATCTTCAATCTTCTCTCAATCTCTCCAAAGATTGAGACCGTAGTCTGCTTCGGCTCCGGGAAGAAATCCGCCCAGTCAAAATAACTTCTCCTTTGCTACGGAAATTGCCACGGCGAAGACCTTACTGCTTCGGCCTTCACATTTCTAGAAGCATACTTCATTGGATCCACAGGTCGGTAATTTGACGTCGTCCTGTTATTTCCTTTTCCGACATTTGCCTTTACCGCATTGCCTGGTTTGGAAATTTTTGACGTCGATGAATCGAGATTGGAACAGATCTCTCAAAACTCTGGATTCCGAAGCGGATCTTCACAGCTCCGGTTTCTTAGTCGGGTCGGGGCTTGAATTTGACAGCAATGGTTCGAGCCCCATAAGTCTCCCAATAACGCTTGAGGATCGACGTTGCCAGTCTTCATTGCTTACTGGAGAGCTATCACATCGATTCGTGCGAATCTCTCCCGGGTAAAGGCTTCATTTAGCATCGACGGTTGCTCGGTTGTCTAATGATAGCCGTGGTGCTTCGACGAGAGAGAGAGAGAGAGAGAGAGAGAGAGAGAGAGAGAGAGAGAGGTGAATTCTCCAGCAAGAGAGAATGTGGGTGTGGGTGGAATGATTTAATTTGAAAGGAAATGACAAAAATACCCCTCAAAAATTAGCTCCGTTAACCACGTTAACAACTCCGTTAGAAAATTGGATGGAATGTTAACGGGAGGGATCACATTGGACTCAAATTGTTAGTACAATGGTCAATTCTTGAATATTGAGAGTACGGGGTGAAATTGGTTACTAACTGATAGTACGTTGGTCATTTTTATAATTATCCCGTTTTAAACCCAATATAATTTGGGGACACTTCATAAAAAATAAAAAAGGAAAAAGAAATTAATTGATAATACATGTTACCATTTGCTACTTGTTTTTAGTGAGTTTCATATATCAACTGGTTGAAGTAAATTTAAGTCAAGTAATGTCTATAGGTACAAAATTTATAAATAAAATTCATTGACATCACACATTAAATACTCCCTCATTTTCAAAAAATAAAGTAGTTTTTTTATTTTGAGTCATTTCAAAATAAATGTTAAGTGTTAATATCTAGGTTTTCAATTTTAGCTCCCGATAGTAATTTGAAGATTAGTTTTAAGCCTTTAAATTTAAAAATAACTAAAAAAGAAATAAAATGTCGTGATACTAAACGCAGTATTTTGGTCAATCTTTTAAATGTGTTTTATTGAAGACAGATGTATTATGAGTTCAAATTTGTAGTATTGTTACAAACTTCAGTATTAGTGTCGTTGGATTAAATTTACTTAGATCTCTACGTTATTTGATCAAATTGTCCTCAATGTAATAAATTGATAACATAAATTGAATTGGAAACGAGCTCTTACCTTTTCTTTTTTTAAATTGGACATTTCATTAACACCCATCAAACTGGATTACAATCGTTGCTCAAGATATTACAAATAGAATCAGGAGTATGAAAAAAAAACACACGAACTAACATAAGAACATGCCGCGCGCCTATCAAGTGTATGAGCTGCCAAAAACGAGCTCTTGAATAGTACAAATTGAACTGGTGGACACCAAGTGAGATAAAACATATGTCGTATAATTTTTAATTTTAAATTATGATAATTAATTCTAGAGTTAAAAATGTATTACGTACGAGTAAAATAAAATATTATATAAATTGTTTTTAGTTATAAGTTCAAATGCTAATAGCGTTGACCTTATTTTTACCCATCCTTATATATTGTGTAACAGTAACTACGTACTACATTCATTGAAACATTATTAGTAAAAAACAATACATTAATTAGTATGTTACAAATGTACATTTATAATACAAAATTTTACAATACATAAATGTTTTCTGATGTTACAAATGTTTACAAACCTATAATATTGCTAGTCAATACAAAATTAAACTATGCAAAAGTTTTCGAGGTCTATTGAAGTTCAAACTAGATACAAAATTTGTATCAACTCAATAAACTTGAAACTCTAAATAACCTGATCTCTCTCGTTTGTTATTTTTTTCCTTCGATTCCTACCATCACCATTGTAGGAACTCATAAGTTCTACACACAATCAGTAAGTAGACTTCCTATGATCTAGGATCCCTTTGTACAAAACTTGCCAATTGAGAGGCATGGTTTTCTCCCATGTCTGCCCACCAACTTCGCTCCCGGCAACGGTCACCACTGGCTGTGACACAGGTTTCTTGTCAAACACTTTGCCATCTTGTGTGATGATGTCGTTGGCGAATCTAACCTTCTTTTTTTGCTGGCTTTTGCCAATACCTGCCATGCAGTTTGCGGAACAATGAATCATTTATGTAAATTTGTGAGGGAAAATGTTCAAAAAGAAAATAAGAAATTGTCTTAAAGGTAAAATTGCAGCAAACCGTTATGTGGTTAGTGTGAGGTGCAGAAGATGGAAGTGGAACTCCTCAATTTGGCTATTCTCTCAATCTCCTTAATTTTAGGCCACCGACACACTACTACGTGCCACTACATTAATGACACTTTAGGCAATGATGTAAAAAAAAATGTGAAACATAGCAAAAGAAGTATTTCATCCGTCCCGAAATGAGCGCTCATTTTTAAATTTTCAAGGAAATTAAGGAAGTACGTTGATTTCTAGGCACTTTTAGTAGCAAATATACCTAAATGTTGGCAAGTGCACATTAAGATGAAGAAATGACAAATATTTTTATTTAAGAATAAACACTCGATTTGGGTCGAAGGAAATAATACTACTTGTGCTATGAAAAACACAATATATACAATTATAAAATTTGCAATAAAAAAGTAATAAGTATATAATTAAAAATCTTACTTTCCAAATTAAGAATATTAAGAGGCTGACGAAATTGAAAAGTTTTGGTCCTACTACACAAGACCATCCCATATTCAACAAATAGGTCTGCGGCTGCCAAGTTGCAACAGCCGAACATGACCTCAATCGGTCTGTGTACTTATTTGTTGACCACAATAGGGCCATCTCCACCTTAGCCTAACCACACAGGGATTGGTTAATTACGATATATATATATATATATATATATATATATATATATATATATATATATAATGAGGATCAATTTTTTTTTGATTCTTTTTGATTCTCTAATTCATTTTAATTCTTAAGCTTCTTAGTAAGCCTTTTTGGTTCTTTTGATTCTCAAGCCTCTAAGTAATTTTGATTCTTAAGCCTCTAAGTAAGCATGACTTTTGGTTCTTTTGATTCTCAAGCCTCTAAGTAATTTTGATTCTCAAGCCTCTAAGTAAGCATGACTTTTGGAGTGAAATGACTTTTCATTTCTAAGTTATTAGTTAATAACAATATCTAATAATAATAGGTTTTACAATATGTATTAGTATTACCTGCCTCTAAGTAAGCATGACTTTTAGAGTGAAATGACTTTTCATTTTATTAGCTAATAACAATATCTAATAATAATAGGTTTTACAATAGGTATTACTATTAGGTAATACTAATAGGAGAAGAAATTTATGAAATAAAATAATATTGTCAATGAGATTTGAACCTACACATTTTTAAATATAATTATACACCTTAAACCAACTCAACCAATTATATTATATGTAAAAATTTTAAAAATATATTATATTATTCTATAAATTATTTTATAATATAAACCAACTAATTTTTATTTTTATAAATGATACTCTCTCCATGTCAAATTGTGTCTCCTATTCTTATTTAAAACGTCCTAAAATAATGTATATAATATGTGATCCATATCAACAAAATTTTAAATTATTTAGTCAAAATTGATGCATATGTTTTTTTGATATTTGTGTAAATTTCTTTTTCAAACTAATAGTGTATAAAAAATTAAGTAAATATAGTATCCAACTAAACATTTTCTAATCAATGAATGATCTCTAAAAATTATTTCAAAAAATATAATTATATTCAATTCTTAAACAATTCTCATTTGTTCTGAAAAATGTTATATTTCTTCAATATGTTTCAAAGTAAATATTTTATTTAATTTTGTAAATTTTTTAAAATATTTGTCTAAAATATCTTTACTCAGTGCAAGATGAAAAAAAGAGATAAAGAAACCCAATAATATGATATCATTAAAGGATACTTAAAAAATTAAAAAATGTATAGAAACAAAAATACATGTATTGACCACTAATAAAAAATATTTATTTTAAAATGAGTTTCTATATTCAATAATAATAATTTTTTTCAAAAATATTTTAAAATATATCAATTAAACACAAAAGTTAAATTACACCGTGCATTGCACTGACTCTATAACTAGTATTAAGTATACCAAATGAGAACGATGATTCCCGTATGTATAATTATTTATTATTATTTTTTAATTTGTGTGTGGGGTTAAATGAACACTTTTTAATGGGGTATGGTTGAAGCATGCAACATATAAAATTAAATAGTGTGAAATGAAACAAAAACCCATTATCATTTTATTCGTTTGATTTTCTGCAACTAAAACAATTGTAAAAAGGATAATGAGAAAAAATCATGCATATATATAATTACCCAATTCAAATTCCATCTTCTTCATGAAATCCGAAAGGAGGCGCTTATGAACTTGAAGAGAGAGGAAAACTATGCTTCCCGAGACCGCGAAAACGGCCATGAATCCGCTTCCCATTGAATTCTCCATGCTTCTCGATCCCTCTCTCCGATCGACTATTTACCGCCGAGATTATCTTTTGCCGTTTATCAGAGTATAGTTGGGTGCATAACTATAAAATGGAGCATTCTTCGGCTTAAACAATGAACATATGGGAAATGAGAAAGGAATATATATAACATGGAAAAGAGAGGAAGAAAGCAAAAGGAAGGTTGTTAGAAGATGGAAACTTAGAAAGAGTTTTGAGTTTTCGGCGGAGAACCCAACGATCCTTTTGTTGGTTTCTTCCAGAAAAATAAAAATAAAAACTTCCATGACCTCACATGTCACACTTCTTAACTACCTTCTTCCTCTCCATCTATTTTATTTTCTATTTCCACTTCCTAACTACCTTCCCCTCCTCATCTATGTGGATGTAGAATTACTTTCATATCCTCGTAAATAGGCATGCCATCGTCCCTTAGGAAGAAAACAATTCGAGTTGAATCACACACTTGAATGTTCAAAATTGTTTGATAAGCTTGACGACATGACAATGTGTGCAAACTTGATTTCCAATCTCAAAAAAGCTTTTAATAGAATTGAAATCGAGTAACTTTGTATTTTTAATAGGAATATTATGTTATATACTTAAATAAAGTAAAGTTTAAAAATCTAACGAGCTTGATTTTGTTTGAGATTGGTTTTATCATCTCATCTCATGAACCAATCTCAAACCAAACTTTTTATCAAAACCAACATGAACCAAACTCAGAAAGCTCTTTTTGTTTTTCAGCCCATCCCTAAACAAATAAAAAGTGACACTCGAAATGATCTATCTCCCTCCGTTCCTAAATAGTTGTCTTCCTTTTCTTTTTTGTCAGTTCCAAAAAAATTATCTAGTTTCTAAATATTCTTTTTAAATTTTTTTTTTTATCATTTTATCCATACTTTTTCTTGCAACTTTAATCATGACCACATAAACAAAGGCTTTAAAGGAAAAGTACATACTAAATCAATATTTATAATTCTTCTAATTAATTCTCCATATTTCTTGCTACCATCCCGATTTTTGTTTGTTTTATTTATGATTAGTTTCCTTCACTTCTTTATTTAGACTGCCTTTTTAGGCTTAATTTTACTTGGTTGAGATTTGGGGCTAATATATATTATACATTGTTCTTAGTCCAATAAATAAATTGTGAGAGTACTGTCTACATATATATATATATATATATATATGTGTGTGTGTGTGTGTGTGTGTGTATGTGTGTGTCCCTGATCCGGTCATTCTGGGGTCATCTTTTGATTTAACGAGTATAGGTTGGTTGTTAGTAAATATATTTACGTGGATGTCCTTTTTTATCAGAAGTCAATTAATTAAAGCTTACAAGAGAAGTCATATGACGAAGCTTATTGAGGAATCTTCAACGAAGCTTACTGAAGAAGTTGTAGAGAATAATAATTTTTATAAATATGACATAGCCTTTTCCATTTATTGGAACACATATTTATAGGGTTTACATGTTAACCTAATACAATAAGGATTAGGAGAAGAATTACAATACAAGGTAACTAGGAGACCTAACTAATAGGGAAGAATATACCAAATATTATTACAGATATATGGTAACAAAGATAAAACAATATTGAAGGAATATTATTCCCTTATATGCCCCCGCAAGTTGGACCCTCGAGAGAAGAGGCTAATCTTGAGTAAAAGATGGTGAAAGCGAGCGCGAGGAAGCGGTTTGGTGAGGGCATCTGAGAGCTGGTCAGTCGAGGAGACGTGAGATACCTGTAAGATACTATCTTGAACTTGTTGACGGATAAAATGATAGTCGAGGGCAACATGTTTCATGCGAGAATGAAATACTGGGTTGGAGCAGAGATTTGTAGCGCCGACATTATCACAGTAGATAACGGGTTGGCACGAGGAGGTGACACCGAGCTCACCTAGAAGAGAGGTAACTCAGCGGACTTCAGCAGCTGTTGCGGTAACAGCTCGGTACTCGGCTTCTGTTGAAGAGCGAGCAACTGTTCTCTGCTTTTTCGAGCTCCAGGAGATGGGGTTCTGGCCAAGATACACTATGTAAGCACTTGTGAAGGTAAAATCATCTTTGTTTCCCGCCCAGTCGGCATCGGTGAAAGCATGAAGATCGAGAGGCGACTGGCGATGAAGAAAGATTCCATGATCAATGATGCCACTCAGATAGCGAAGTGGGCGCTTGGTGGCGAGCCAGTGATCCGAGGTGGGTCTATGCATAAATTGAGAGAGCTTGTTGACGACATAGGCAATGTCCGGGTGGGTAAGAGAGAGATATTGAAGGCTCCCGATTACTACTAGAAACTCGGTTGGGTCAGTCAGTGCCGTGCCCAATTAAAGGGTGAGCACTGGCGAGGTCGCTAAGGGTGTTGCCACTGGGCGAGCGTCAGACATACTAGTGCGAGCAATGAGGTCGATTATGTAACCTCGTTTGGAGAGGAGGAGTCCAGTAGACCGGGGAACCACTTCCACACCGAGAAAGTAGTGAAGGTCGCCGAGGTCTTGGAGCGAGAACCGAGCAGTGAGGAAGGTGCTGAAGGCCTGGACGACCTTGGTATCGCTGCCGGTGATGATGATATCATCAACATAGACTAGCAAAAGAAGAGTGATGCCACCTTCATTGAAGATGAATAGGGAAGTATCATCTATAGAGTTCGTGAAGCGAGCATCGAGGAGAAATTGGCGAAGTTCATTATACCATGCTCGGGGAGCCTGCTTGAGACCATAGATTGCCTTTCGAAGGCAACACACATGTTGCGGGTGATCAGTGTTGACGAAACCCTGAGGTTGAGTCATAAAGACTTCTTCGGTAAGGGTTCCCTACAAGAAGGCATTGTTGACGTCGAGCTGATGAAGATCCCATCCCTTACTGATCGTAAGAGAGAGGATGAGGCGAACCGTGGTGGGTTTGACCACCGGGCTGAAGGTCTCATGGTAGTCAACTCCAGGGCGCTGATGGAATCCCTTGGCAACTAGGCGAGCTTTGTACCTGTCAATTTTGCCATTAGCAGATCGTTTAATCCAAAGTATCCATTTACAGCCAATAATATTAGGGACCCCTGTGGGAGGTACCAGTTCACATGTGCCATTTTTGAGGAGGGCATCATATTCCTCAGACATGGCTTGTAGCCACCTGCTGTCTTTGAGGGCCTGAGTTACACATGTTGGTTCAAGTTTGGTGTTTAGTTGGACGGAGAGGCAGAGTTTGTTAATTGGTTTGTGGATGTTGTTTCGGGAGCGAGTGATAATGGGTGGGGTGCGAGCTGCAGCCTGGGGTATAGGCTGATGAGGAAGGTTGGTGTTTGGTGGGGCAACCTGCGAGGACTCGGTAAGGTCGGGGTTAGCTGTGCTAGGTTTCGAGGGTGGTTGAGATGAGGTTGCGGGAAGAGTATCGGTCAGAGCGCTGCAAGGACGAGCTGCCGATGATGTGTATGAAGTCGCGAGGATGTCATGAGGTGGTAACTAGGAAGTGTGGGTTGACTCGTCAGGTCGGGGAAGATTCAGCTCGATTTGAGACATGGGAAACTCAGACTCAACAAATCGAACATGGCGGGAGACAAAGAGCTTTGCACTGGTCGGGTCGTAACAGATATATGCACTCTGAGTGAGGGAGTACCCGAGAAAGACACAGGGAGTCGAGCGAGGATCGAGCTTGTGAGTGGTATATGGTCGCAGCCAGGGATAACAGAGACATCCAAATGCTCGAAGCTTTAAGTAGTTGGGGGCTGACCCGAAGAGTATGTGGTAGTATGGGAGTGGTAAGATGATTTATGAGATAGGTAGCTGTGGGGAAGGCATACAACCAAAAGGTGAGGGGAAGAGCGGCTTTGGATAGTAGAGCTAGACCTGTTTCGATAATGTGACAATGGCGTTGTCCAGAGAAGCCATTGTGCTCGGGCATGTTGGGGGGGGGGGCGAGGTGAAGTGCGAGATGCCATTAGTGGCGAGGTATGTGGCCAGGCCGGTCGTTTTGGCGATACCAGTATACTCTCCACCATTATCCGAGTATAGGGTGACAATTTTTTGTTTGAAGTGGTTTTCGACTAGGGCTTTGAAGTGAGGAAAGATGGATGCAACATCGGATATCTTTTTGAGAGGGTAGAGCCAGATGTAATGTGTGTGGTGATCGACGAAGATCACATAGTATTTGAAGCCATCAAACGAGTGAATAGGCGAGGTCCAAACATCAGAATACATAATTTGAATGGGGTGTGTGGACACAATAGTAGATAAAGTAAAAGGAAGTTTGTGACTTTTATTGCTTAAACATGAATTACAAAAGGATGACTTATCTCAAGAATTCTCGAGAGCAAACTTAGACTCTATATGACTCTGTATTTGGGCAGAAGGATGAACAAGGTGATGATGCCAGTCCGGAGCAGACACTTTTGAGCTCGCAAAGGCAGTGGGGTGACACAGAGGGATTGAGCTCGGTCATTCATACACACCATCTTTAGATTGTCTTTCCAGCAACGAGGTCCCTATCTGTAGATCCTTCACACGAAAGGAAGTGGGTAAGAATTCAATAGATGCATTATTAGATGTGCGAAATTGAGAGATAAAAATAAGGTTTCTTTTCATGCTAGGTACAAATAGAACATTATGCAATTGAAAGGTGTGTGAAGGTATGTGGAGAGAGGTAGAACCAGTATTAGCAATGTGTAACCCAGTGCCATCACCAATAACCATGTTGTCAGGGCCCGAGTACGGCGTATGGAGAGAGAGATTGCTGAGGTCAGCGGTGACATAGTGGGAAGCACCACAATCGAGGAGCCAGCTCGGAGTTGTATTGCCTGAGGTCGTGGCTATGTTTGCTCGCAGTTGCCATTTGTTGCCCGCAGACGAGGAATGAGGCGAGCTGGATGGCGAAGCCAGAATAAGCTGAAAGCCGGGGCACTGAGCGACCGAATGATCTTATTGTCGGTAGCCTTGACATTTGCCGAGGTAAGGTCGCTGCTGGCGAGGATTTTTATTGCCCGACTGTGGATGCCGAGGAGGCTGTGCGGGTTGCTGGTGGCAAGGATACTGAGGCTGATGAGACCCTTGTTGCCTGTTCATCACAGTATTAGCCGTGCCGAGGTAGAGAGTGGATGTGAGGTGGGATTGCTTCAGCACAAGCTCGCGGTTGATGAGCTTTTCATGAAGTTTATCAAAGGGAATAGGAGTGTCCTGTCCTTCAACTGCATTGCCAACATGTCGATAGTCATCATCCAGGCCGCCGAGCACTGTTTCTATGAGGTCCTCATGGTCGAGGGGTTTTTCGAGGGCAGCGAGCTCATCAAATTTGCTCTTGATGAACTTCATGTACTCCGAGATAAACTGGGAGCCTTTGGTAGCTCGCTTGAGCTGGTCTTTAATTTGTTTAATATGCCCACGAGTAGGGCGAACATATGTGTTGGCCAGGATGACCCAAGCCTCCCGAGCTGTAGTAGCTTGTTGAATAAGCGGAACTAAGTTTGTGGAGAGGAAGCCGACAAGGGCGCCAAACAGAAGTTTGTCTTGTCGTATCCATGAGAGGTAATTTGGGTTGGGTACTTGGACGTTGTTGACGGTGAGGGTGGCTGGCGGGTAGATCGAGGTGCCATCAACAAACCTGTAAAGATCATAGCCAACGATCGTGGATTCAACCTGAAGTTTCTATGCGAGGTAGGTGGTGGGGGTGAGCTTGGTGATATTTTGGTTAGAGATGTTGATGAGTTGATAGGTTTTGGAGGAGTTGGTGGGATCTTGGACGATGATCATGTTGGAAGCCATGGGTGCTTAGAGGAAGAAGGAGGTGGTGGGCGGTGGCGTTTGGAGTTGCGGAAGTTTGGTGGTTTTTAGGGTTTGTGGAATCAAAGCTCTGATACCATGTAGAGAATAATAATTCTTATGAATAATGGCATAACCTTTTCCATTGATTGGAATACATATTTATAGGGTTTACAGGTTAACCTAATACAATAAGGATTAGGAGAAGAGTTACAATACAAGGTAACTAGGAGACCTAAATAATAGGGAAGAATATACCAAATATAATTACACATATATGGTAACAAAGATATAACAATATGGAAGGAATATTATTCCCTTATAGAAGTTTTATAAAGCTTACTGAAGAAGCCTCGTCCTATTATAAACAGCAGACTCATGTTTCATTTTTAGTTAATCCTGAGAAGTTTCGATATTCTTCTCTCTCCCTTGTACTATTCCCTCAGCTTGTATTATACACTGCTCCCAGAAATAAAATTATCTATATCTTTACTTGCTTACTTTCTTATATTTTATAACAAGTTATCAGCACGACTTTGTTCTACCATTCCAATTCTGAGCAATAACAGTCGAGCTAACTGTAGCAGTCAAGGTAAGTATAGTATCAATTGGTAAGATTTCTATACTTTCTTGTTATCTTTAAGTTTTAGGATTAATATACAATTTGGTCCTTGAACTTGCCAATTTTTCCTACCTAGGTTATTGCACTTGAACATTTCCTAAATTGATACTTAAACTGAGGTTTTAGGCTCTCAGTTAGTCCCTCAACTTACTTCCGTCAGTTGATCCGTTAGTTTCTTATTTTTACGACCAAAATGCCCCTGATTAGTAAGTGCAATGATCCGACGTGGAATAAACCTCCAATTCTGATTTATGAAATATATCAATATTTATTGAGAAAAACCATCAACATCTTTAAACTTTTAAATTAAGAATTATTTTCATTCGACATCCCAAATTTCCATCCATCTGGATTTTGGAGCAATTCCAATATATGTACATAACCCAATCTCCATAATAGAACACTATATGTACCAGTTTGAAAACATTTAATTCCCATCAGAAAAGGAAAAGAAGATGTATTGAGAGCATATGAACCGAGAATTGCTAAGTTGGCAACAAAGTCTCAATGTGTCAAAGTTAGCAGAATAAAAGCTTCGCATTAATATCTACATCCCATCCTACCCACAACACTGAGTCAATTTCATCCCCTGCAGACTTATATAGCTTAAGTCTTCTTGCACATTGCTGCCTTCTCTCGGATAATACGGAATCTTCATTTAGTAAACGGGAAAGCTGCTGGCCTACAGTGTTAATGGAACCAATTCTTCAGTAGAGAGTTGAATTCGAGTAAGGGTTAGGGTTTGCATCTTCATCGTCCAATTTGGTTCCTTCAACGACGCCAGCAACCGCGGCGCCGCCACTGCCTCCGTTGCCCCAGATTTTACAAGAGATCTCAAATGTGGCCACTGACGTCGTCGTATCGTGGTGGTGTGAAGAGCTGTTGAGGCCACGCTGGGCGGTGTAATCGAGGAACCCTTGTTAGAGCTCGATCTCATCTTCGTCGGTCCACAGCTGCTGGATACCAACTTCACAGTAAATTCCACGCCCATGCAGCTACCATTGACAACCACGTCCTCTCCTCCCTTCGCGGCTCTTAATTTTGGAATCGGGGTAGTAGATTTGGGGTTTGGGTATGGAAAAGATTTTTGAAATCTAGGGTTTTTGTTGAGGGCCCTTTGATTTGGGGCAAAAGAGCCCAAATTGGTGTAATGACAGGGAAAGTGTGTTTGTGTGTGTAAAGAGAGAGATGAAGGAGTTGTTTGAGAGTCCAGGGATAGTGAGTGGGAATATCCTTTGCGACTCGATCTTCGTCACCGGAGTGTTCATTTTCTACGCATGGCTTGTTGAGGAGAGAGAAAGAGAGGAACTGAGGGGCTATCGCTATTTTAATTTAATTTCTTTTCCTTTTTATATTATTATTTTTGCAAAAAAAAAAATCTATCTCAGTATAATTGTCCATGTAAGATCGATATCAACATTAACCAGGGGCATTTTTGTCATAAAATTAAGAAACTAACGCCTCAACTGACTTCTGTCAGTTGAAGGACTAACTGAGAGCCCAAAACCTCGGTTTAAGTACCAATTTAGGAAATGTTCAAGTACAATAACCTAGGTAGGAAAAGTTGGCAAGTTCAGAGACCAAATTGTATATTAATCCTAAGTTTTATTATGTTGGATCTTATGAAACTAGAACTCGTAGCTCTCGATATTACTAGTAAGAACTACTTATGCTAAAGTTTAATATGAGAACACCAACTCTCTTCTCAAGTTGATAAACATAAAACTGTGTATATAAGATATCTATACAAGGAGTAGTCTGGGAGTATTTTTGTTCAAAGCAAAACCAAATGGATATAGCCAAGGTAGTTGACATAAAAAAAATGTGAGTTAGTAAAATGGATGATTGGTTGAGTTGGTTTAAAATCTTTACATATAATATAATATGTTTAAGGTGTATGTTTTTAAAATCTTTACATATAATATATTTTTAAAATCTTTACATATAATATAATTGGTTGAGTTGGTTTAAGGTGTACAATCATATTTAAAAGGGCGTGTGTTCAAATCTCATTGACAATATTATTTTATTTCCTAAAATCTTCTCCTATTAGTATTACCTAATAGTAATACCTATTATTATTAAGTATTGTTATTAGCTAATGATTTAGAAATGAAAAGTCATTTCACTCCAAAAGTCATGCTTACTTGAAGGCTTGAGAATCAAAAGAACCAAAAGTTAGATGAGGTGACACACTTAAAAGCATTCTCACCAACTTTAATATATATATATATATATATATAGATTTCGGGCGAATGATTATCACTTATAATGATGGAAATTTCTCTCCTCGCCTGAAATGGAACAGAGAAGGTAATAAAGAAAAATCATCAAGTAGACAAAATGTGCACTCGAATAAAGTAAAAAAAAAATGTTGTTGGTGCGGAATGAAATAACATTGATCGCGTACATGTCGTACGCCTAAACATCTTACCAAACTTTATAAAAAAAATGCAAAAGTAAGAAAAACATGTTGAGACAAATTTTGTTAGCCTGAGTGATGATATGGACCAAGATCCTTCTGCAAGTACACACATAGACGTGTCAAAATTCTTTAATCTAGAAGTGAGTGATTACATGTTTGGCGGAAGAGAAGCCAATAAATTATCAATCTTATCTGATTTATTTAACATAATATTTTTCTTTAGTGTGTTTTTAATTTCAAATTTTTCGTCATGTTTTCTTGGGTTCCACAAGGTACCTAATCAAACTTTTGCTTGAAAACTTATGTGTTTCTTATACTTTATTTGTCTTGTTTCTTGAAAAAAATATTTTTCCCGAAGAAAATATACTTTCCATATGATTGTGAATGATGCTAATGTTAGTACAATATGTGGTAGTACAAGAATGATCGAAGGCTCTGGAAGTGCTAATTCATATTACTACCTAGAGGAACGAAATTTATTAAGTCTCAAAGAAATTTATTAAAGGATATTCGTTGTAATGAATATCATATTGAGACAGTAAATAAAAGGGATATGGAAGATCCACTCATTATAATTATTGTATTGGATAACGAATGTGTTCTAGAAAAGTTATCTGCATTTTCCTCCGGATTATATTATACAATGATTAGTGCAATTAAAGTACATGCGATAGTAAACCAGAAGTTTACTAATTTAAGGTTTTACTATTTGGTATGACTGGTTGGGGCATCCCGGATCAAATATTATGCGGATAATTATTGAAAATTTACATGGGCATCCATTGAAAAATCAGAAGATTTTTCAATCTACTGAATTATATTGCACTGCTTGCTCTCAAAGCAAATTAATAATTAAGTCATCACCAATTAAAGTTGGAGTTGAATTTCCAAAATATCTAGAACACATTCAAAGTGATATAAGTGGGCTGATTCACCCACCATGTGGACCATTTTGATATGGTTTTAGTAGATACATCTGCAAAATGGTCACATGTAAGTCTATTGTCGACTCGCAACCTGGCATTTGCGAGATTGCTTGCTCAAATAATTCGATTACGAGCACAATTTCCAGATTATGTCATCAAGACAATTCGTCTTGATAATACTGGTGAAGTTACATCTCAAGATTTCAATGACTATTGCACATCAATTGGAATAGATGTTGAACATCCTGTTACTTATGTTCACACACAAAATGGTTTAGTTGAATCGTTTATTAAACTACTTCAGTTAATAGCTAGACCATCGCTTATGAGAGCAAAGCTCCTTGCTGCAACCTATGGGCATACTATTTTACACGCAGAAACACTTATATGCATCATGCCAATAAGTTATCACAAGTTCTCCCCATTAAAATTGACTTATAGTCGGGAGCCAAATATTTCTTATTTAAGAATTTTTGGGTGTGCGGTATGTTCGAATTGCTCCACCATAATGTACCAAAATTGGACCCCAGCGGAAATTGGGAATCTATGTTGGGGGGGGGGAGAAAATAATCAGCTGGAAAAGGACATTAAGTGGAACACACTATCTTACAATCTTGATCCTCGTACAAAGCAATGTGAACTCGAAGTTCAAAAGATAATCCATTTGTAACGAATAGCGAATCAATTGTCAGATGTATTTACTGATCTAAATAGAATAACTATGTCACATATTCCAGCTGTAATTGCTCCTATACAGATTGATGTCCCAGTAGGATAGCCCATTAATTCTGTAACTAATGAGTCTAAAGTACGCCTGAAGCGTGGTAGACCAATCGGTTCCAAACACAAAAATCCTCGAAAGAGAAAAGGAGCAAATTATGGAAAGAACCCCACCAAGGTAACTGAAACTCCTGAAGAGACCCATGACATATAATCAAATAACTCTAGAAGAAGTTCAGGTACTTGAAACTATTGAGAATGAAGAGATCGATCAATCAGTTATGTCATTACGGGAAAAAGATGGAACCGAGAGAGAATAGTTGTCCACAACATTTTTGTCTAGCGCTTAATGTTATGAAAGATAATGAGGATCTTGAACCTAGGTGTATCGAAAAATGTCGATATAAAAATGATTGGCCAAAATAGAAAGACGCAATTCAAGCAGAATTGAACTCACTTGAAAATCGTGAGGTTTTTGGACCTGTAGTCCGTACACCTGAAGATGTAAAATTAGTAGAGAACAAATGATTCTTTGTGTGAAAATGAAATGAACAGGGTAAAGTCTTAAGAGATAAAGTACGACTCATAGTATAAGCATTTTTGCAAAGACTTTGAATAGATTATGAGGAGACATACTCTCCTGTGGGGGATGCAATTATATTTCGATTTGGAAATACAAGAAAAGCTTGATATGCGTTTAATGAATATTGGCACTAACTATTTATATGACAAACTTGACAATGATATTTATATGAGATCCTTGAAGGATTCAACATGCCTGAAGCATGCTATTCAAATTCCCAGGAGTTTATTTAATTGAATTATAAAGATCTTTGTATGGGTTAAAACAATCTAGATGAATGTGATATAATCGTCTCAGTGAATATTTGGTCAAAGAAGGATACAGAATTATCCTATTTGTCCATGTCTTTTCATAAGAAAATATGCTTCGGGATTTGTCATACGTGCTGTATATGTTGATGATCTTAACATTATTAAGAGTCCTAAAGAACTTCTGATACCAGTTAATTATTTAAAGGAGGAATTTGAGATGATGATCTAGGGAAAACCAAATTTTGTCTCAGCCTGCTGATCGAGCACTTAAACAAAGGTATCTTTATCCATCAATCAACTTATACAGAAAAAGTCCTAAAATTTTTCTACGTGGACAAAGCACATCCATTTAGTATCCCCAATGGTTGTTCGATCACTTGACATAAAAAATGACATGTTTCGACCTCAAGAGGATAACGAAGAACTTAAAGGTCCGAAAGTACCATATCTTAGTGCAATTGGGGCACTAATGTATCTAGCTAATAATACAGGGTCGGACATTACATTCTCGGTCAATCTACTAGTAAGATATGGCTCAAATCTAGCTCGAAAACATTGCAATGTAATTAAGTACGTACTTTGTTATCTCGGAGGAACGACTGAGAGGCTTCGTATTTACAATTAGTGGTACAGCTATATCATGGTGCTCTACCAAACAAACATTAGCTGCTACTTCTTCAAATGATGCCGAAATAATAACAATCTATGAGGCACGCCGAGAGTGCGTTTGGCTAAGATCAATGATTCATCACATTTGATAGTCATGGTTTCAGAAAAGGAAGGACCAACAAAATTATTTGAAGATAATGATGTATAGCTCAACTGAGGGAAGGATATTGTTGCATCTTAGCCTAGATTTGCTTGAATCCATAACCTAAGTCTAAGACAAGGTGACTAATGGGCCTGCGTGTCTGTTAGAGTGGCAACTTGTACTTAGGCATAGCTTGAATAGCTTAGGGTTGCTAATTGTATAAGTCTTGAAGAAGATAGCCTGTAAGGATATCGGCCATCCTCCCTACATCTGCCGAAGTGTGCATCAGCAGAGTTCTTCAAAATATCGGACAAGTTCATCTAAGCCAAGCCTCATCAGCAATGTTGAAGAACCTTAAGAACGTCTGATAAGAGAACTGCCGAAGACATGTCCTGATTTGAAGCTTTCATTGACTTCGATACAACGTTAACCTGCAAATCACATTCAATGAAGGTTTCCATTCTTGGCATACACTCAGAAAAGGACATTCCTCCTGCAAACACAGACCGCCTATTTTTAGCAAAGTGTCGAGACAGACGCAAGCTACAGCCGCCTATCGAGTCAACAACCATTAGAGCATTAATTGCTCTTAAATTCAAATTAGAAGACCACCAACGGCTCCAAGCTTCCTCCTGCATATAAAAGGAGAATCCATTGCTGCATTCAATACTCTTCAACAACTACAACTCTGAATCTTCTTCATCTTCTTCAAGTGCATTAAAGCTTAAACGTCCTATCTGTACTTCTTTCTTTGAAGAGCTTCACTCTAAGACGATCAGTCCATTAAAGCTCTTCATTGATTGCAACACCTAGCTTTTCATAGCTCACGAGAATTGTATCTTATTGATATCAATTCTCCCACACAAACACTTGGTCAACAAAATTTTTGTACACAATCCATTAGAGATTTAGTTTGTAAAATATCTAGTGGAAAAACTTAGTACACGATTTTCAAATCCAAAGTTGACCACTTTGGTTGTGGACGTAGCACTTATTTATAAGTGTGAACCATATTAAATATTCTCTCTTTTGTGTGATTGTGATTTGATTGTGTTGCTTTAAATTTCCGATTTCCAATCTGTAAGAAGCGATCTTGTCTGCCAAGATCGGCCATTCTCAACTTGTCTGTGCTTCACAAGACTTCCGCCTGCAAAATTTTTAAATCCCTAGTGAAGTAAGATTTTTGAATCAATTTCAAAAATTGGACATAGGCTATTCAACCCCCCCTTCTAGCCTATATAGAGCAACCTTGGACCTAACAATTGGTATCAGAGCTTAACTCTTTGAAAACTAGTTTTTCCGAGATTAACCTCTTGAGAGATTAAAGATCATGGCTGCTCACCAAATGTTGGAAACCTCAAACGTGAACCATTGTCTGTCTTGGATGAAGTTCACTTTGACATCTGGAAAGATAAAGTCAAAAGACATATGAATTCAATTGATAAACGTTTGTGGAAATGTGTCACGATGGACCCGAATTCCAATGAAGCCTAATACACGGCCGCGGTAGATCCAAGCTGCACTGAAGTACCAAAGCCGAAGAAGAGTGGGATGATGAAGACAGAAGAATGATGCTCGGATGGAAAGGCCATCAACATCATTACCACTGTGTTGATATAAGCACTTATCGCCAGATTATCAACTTGGACACAAAGGAGATGTGGGAAGCCATCCTTGAATATCTTGAAGGTGATGGCGAGACAAAGAACAACAAATTATATACTGCATCCGAAGTTTGACTCCTTCAAAAGGATCCCAAAGAGTCTCTGCGAAGTGCCTATGACAGATTCTATGAGGTAGTCAACTCTTGCTATTCATTAGGAAAGAAGTATGAAAAGAAAGAAATAAACATGAGATTTCTAAATGCACTAGGCGTCTATGGCATGTTAAAATCACGCCATGAAAGAGTCAAAAGATTTAAACAAATTGACTCTTAGAAACCTTTATGCTAGTCTTTCGGTTTATGAGCTTGAGATCCAACAAGCTCAAGAAATGGAAAAGAGTTTTAAAAACTTGTCCTTACCGGCCATGTCTCGAACCTTCTGTTCAAAACCCGATGAAACACCTTCTACATCCAGTGAAGATGATGATATTCTTTCGACGAAGCCTTTGCTATGTTTGTAAAGAAATATCAACGTTTCAAAAGGTTTAATAAACCATCATCACATAGGCGGTCTTCTCACAAAGCCGTTCCTTATAAAACAAGCTCAACCAAAAATTCTCGCTCCTTATAAATCGAGACCATCAAAAGGATAATGAGCTAGTTTGTTTTAAGCGTAGGAAACCAGGCCATTTTGCCTCTAAATGTCCAAAGCCAAAATATGAATTTTATAAGAAACGTCCCGAAACTAAATTTCAAAAACAAAAAGGGATGGTGGTGAAGACATTGATGAAAGCAATCTGCCTACATGGTGTGACACGACACGATGAGGATGACTCTTGTGACTTTTTGAAGAAGCCAACATATGCCTTATGGCCGGGAGTCACCACATGATTCGGTGAGGTCACTACCATTTCAACAAGATGACAGTGATGATGATGATGAGCTCAATGAACCATCAAAGGGAGAGCTCATCAAAGCTAACAAAGACATCTTTGGAAGAGTTTTCAAAATTCAAAGCCGCCTATGTGAAATTAGCCAAGAAGCATGAACTAGCTGTCTCGAGAAATCAACCTTGATGTCTAAGATCAAAGATCTTGATAGACAAAGTGAAAGTATCAAATTGCAAAAAGAGAACAAAGCTTTGACGAAAAAGTGGACTTCCTACTTGAACACATCAAGAAGATAAATTCGAGAAAGATGACCTTCAAAAGGTTGTCAATACTTGGAATAACTCTAAAGGAAACTTTGATGCCATTCTCTCAAACCGAAAACTTTAGATGACAAAGCGGCATTGGTTTCCAAAGTGAGTTCAAAGTAGGTAGTTCTTCTAGTTCTCAAAAGGATGAGACATCGAAGTGATTTTGAAGAATTGGTTGTAGAAGTTTCTTATGACCAGCAGTCTCCAAAAGGCAAGGACTTGGCTTTAACAAAGTTCCTTTTGTTTATCCCAAGAACACAAAAGACAAGTCCAAAAGAAAGCACCGCCAATGACTCGCTAATAGTGAGTTCGAGCAACTAAAACTGCCATTAGTCACCCTAAGAAAACAGGATGACTAATAGCAAGTCTAGGAATTCTCGGCTCAAACCTATTAAATTTGTCAAAGGCAAGGCTGCGATCCCAACACCGCCTATAAAAGGGTAAAAGAAGTGAATTCTGCAGATAAAAAGCTTAAAGGACATGTGCTGTAAATACAAAATCTTTTGATAAGAGGTCTACCTATGGTAAACCTAACATCAACAAGAAAAGGCATTATCCCTAAGTCCTATAGGCCAATTATCGCGAAAGATCATTCCAAAGACTGGCGATATTAAGAAGCCTCAAAAGAAATCATTACTCATGTTGAAGGATTTCACAAATGCTCTTTCGCAAATGCCATGGTCATGAGATTCATGAATGCCTTCGAGATTCACACCTAAATCTAGAGGATTTACTCCTCCAAAGGTTAAACAGTGTGGATCCCAAAAGGTTGCTAACCTTGAGGACCCAAAAATAAAAGGGGACCATATTCTTAAATGTCTATATTTCAGAATGCTTTATGGTGTCAATGAAGAAGAGAAAGATCTATGGTATCTAGACAGTGGATGCTCAAAGCATATGATGGTGATCCAAATCTTCTCTCAAGCATTGTTGAAGCAAAGGGTCCCTCGGTCATATTTGGAGATAACTCAAAAGGGAAGACCATTGGTTATGGAAGTATAATCGAGGCAATCTCTCCATCAACAAAGTCTCTCTAGTTGAAGGTTTAAAGCACAACTGCTAAGCATATCACAATTACGTGATAAAGGGCTAACATGTCGGTTTTCCTCAAGTCAATGTCTCATAAAGGACAATGAGACATGTTCAACTATCTGACGGGTTCGAAAAGGGAATGTCTATCTTTGTTGACCTAAATCTTTGTTGGAAGAAAATCAAATCTTTGCTTGGTTGCTAGGTCATCAACCGACAACATGGTTGTGGCACAAAAGGCTTAGTCATCTCAATTTCAAATACCGGAGAAGCTATCAAAAGACAATCTAGTTGTTGGTTTGCCTAAAATATCATGAATCACACGTCTCGCAGAGCATGTCAACGGGCAAACTACACAAATCTTCCTTCAAAAGCAAGCCTTGCCTATCAACAACCTGACCTCTACGGCTCTTGCACATGGATCTGTTTGGACTGTAACTACTACAAGTCTTGGTGGGCAAGTATACTCTTGTGGTAGTTGATGATTACTCAAGATTTACTTGGGTAGAAATGATGTCCTCCAAAGATGAAGCATATGACATCATTCTTGAACTCTTCGAAGACTACGGACTAAGCTGGATGATATCTCGATGTCGATCGGACAATGGAACGAGTTCAAGAACAATGGTGTTGCCAAATATTGTGATGACCATGGAATTGGTCACAATTTCTCGGTTGGCACACCTCAACAAAATGGAGTTCTTTGAAAGGAAGAACGAACTCTCATTGAAGCGGGAAAGACAATGATTGCCGAAGCCAAACCGCCTATGTATTTCGGGCGAAGGCGTGAACACCGCCGCTTCACACAAAACAGTCCATCATAAATAAATTTCATAACAAAACTCCATATGAAATATGGAGAGGCGAACTCCCAACATTGGATTCTTTAAAATATTTGGTTGTAAATGCTATGTTCTTTACAATGGTAGAGAACATAGAGGTAAGTTTGAATCCAAAAGTGATGAAGGAATTTTTCGGATATGCCAAGTTTTCAAAAGCATACGAGTTTATAATAAAACTTCACTTAGAGTTGTTGAATCGTACATGTTTCTTTTGATGAATTTGATTTCATTGGGCCACATTTGGCTCCTAAGGTTACTAATGATTCGATGAATATGAGACAGTAAACCCAAGTCCAGATCTGCGATCCTCCTTCTTCACAAGATCTTCCAAGAGTCAACCTGTTAGAATCCTCAAACGAACCAACAAATGAACACCCCGAATCCCCTTTGCCTTCCACACGAAGTCATACAACCTACCTTGGAATTAACCTACCCTTTAGAAAACCAAGCTTCGTTACTTCTACTTCTCAAGAATCCAACTCTGCCGATGCAATAGGACAAGTTCAACTGCGAAGTTAGGGAAGTAAAAGATCATCCTATCACTCAAATCATTGGAGATCTTAATCTTTGGTGTTCAAACTAGACAAGCTTCAAGGAATGAATGCATGTATTCTACCGCATTTGTATCTAACATTGAACCCAAAAGATTGATGAAGCTCTGGAAGATCCAAGTGGGTGGAAGCTATGCAAGAAGAGCTAAACCAATTTGACAGATGCCAAGTCCGGTCACTAGTCCCTAGGCCTAAAGGACAAGCGTTATTGGCACAAAGTGGGTTTTCGAAACAAAATGGATGAAAACGGCAATATTACAAGAAACAAGGCAAGGCGGTAGCCCAAGGATATAGAGGAGGAGGGTATTGACTATGATGAGACATTTGCTCTGTTGCAAGATTAGAGGCTATCGATTATTCTTGGCCTATGCCTCTTACAAAGACTTCAAAGTTTATCAAATGGATGTAAAGAGTGCATTTCGAATGGAGAACTTCAAGAAGAAGTCTATGTTGAGCAACCACCGGGTTCATAGACTGCTCAAGGAGAGAAGATGTCTACAAGCCGAGGAAAGCCCTTTATGGACTTAAACAAGCTCCAAGAGCTGGTATGAGACCCTTTCAAAGTTCTTGATATCTCAAGGCTTTGTAAGAGGTCAAATTGACACTACTCTTTTCATTATGAAACATAAAGGTCATTCCTTACTTGTTCAAATATATGTTGATGATATTATCTTTGGTTCTACTAATGAAAATCTTTGCAAAAGGTTTGAAAAGCTTATGCGAGTAAATTTGAGATGAGCATGATGGGAGAGCTCAACTTTTTCCTTGGTCTTCAAATTCAACAAAGTTCAAATGGTATCTTCATCAATCAAGCCAAATATGCAAAGGATGTTATCAAGAAATTTGGTCTTGAGAATGCAAACGACTTCAGACTCCTATGGCTACTAAGCGCCATCTTGACAAAGATGAGAAGGGCAAGAAAGTGGACATGACTCTCTAGAGGCATGATTGGTTCACTTTTATACTTAACTGCTAGTAGGCCCGATATCATGTTTCTTTGTTTGTGTTTGTGCTAGGTTTCAAGCTGATCCAAAGGAGTCTCACCTACAAGCGGTCAAAAGAATCATCGATATCGATAGATACTCCCAATTTGGGAATCGGTATCCTAGAGATTCATCTTTTAATCTTATAGGCTATTCGATGCTGATTTTGCTGCATGTAAAGTTGACAGAAAAGCACAAGTGGGACATGTCAATTCTTAGGAAATAGACTTGTCTCATGGGCCGCAAGAAGCAAACCTCTGTTTCAACTTCAACAAGCGAAGCGAATACATAGCTGCCGGTAGGCTGCTGCCACAATTGTGTGGATCAAACAACTAGTTGACTATGAGATCAAAGCGATGATTGTCCTATAATGTGTGACAACACATCAGCAATCTCGTCTCTCAAAATCTGTCATGCACTCCAAAACAAAGCACATTGATGTGAGATATCACTTTCTTAAAGATCATGTTGAAAAAGGTAACATCGGCATGCAATATGTGCCTACAGAGAATCGTAGCGACATCTTCACAAAACCACTTGATTCAACCAGGTTTGCTTATTTAAGAGGAGAGCTTGGTATGCTTGACCTCAATCCTTAATCCTTTCTAGCAAATTCTTTAAGTTATTTTATAAACTGTTATTAAACCGCCTATGTGATCGCCGATCTCAACTGAGTAAATAGACAACCTTGGTAAGTGTCTATCTCCACATCTTTGATAAAATAGGCGACTTGATAAATAGGCGACTTAAGCGCCATACGTACGGTGACTCATCGGGTAATAAATGCGGACTTCAAATTTTATCAAATGTCATTTATTGGCTGTCGAGGTATAAAAGGGCAAATGTACGGTGACTCTTCACTTCTCAACAACCGCCATTTTCAACTTTCAAAAACCTTTCAAGCTTCCAATCTAATCCGCTCAAATCTTCTTAAACCTCCAAAATCTCAAGTTTTCAAGCTTAAAATCATCAATGGTAAGGATTTCTACACCTTCTTGATTCATTTAAATCCAGTTTTAGGGTCTTGTTTTGACCTAATTTGAGTTTTAAACCGTCCGCCATTGATGAAGCTGTGCTATATTGCGATTGTTGCTTGAATCATGCTTTGTGGTGTAAAATGTGTTGTAGAGATTCTGTGGTACTATGTTTTCAATTTATATCGTTTGTTTGCTTGAATCGACAAACTCGGTAGATATTTGAAAACCCGGATGATGAACTGTTCTTATATTATGCTTTAAATTGTCTATATTTTGGGTTTTGATCGAATAGTACTGTTTATGTTATTATCTGCCGATTGCATGATTATCTGTTGTTTCTTGCATATCTGCCGATTTCTATATATCTGTTCTCACATCGCCGATCATGTAGGGAAAGTCTAAATCCTCAAAGGCTGCCGCCACCACTTCATCCTCCGCCTCGCTAAGCCAACCAGGGCTGCATTGGCCGCCGAGCTCCCAATAAGGACCCTTCCCGGTCAAGTTATCACCCGGGATGACTATCGACGAGACTCCATCATTAGCACATCTGCTGGTGATGCCCTTCTAAAAGATTTGGTGAGTGTGGACTTCTTCCCTTGTTCCAACTCAACGACACCCACTACAAACAATCATCTAGCCGAGGAGTTTTATACAAGGATGATTACGCCTCCTCCTCCGGCTAATGCCTCGAGCCGTCAACTTAAGCTATATCAAGGGCTACATCGAGGCCACTACATCAAGTTGACCTACAAGGATGTTGGAGAAATCCTTGACCGCTGTTGAAGGCAAATTGGACTTGACCGATGCCGAATCGGCACTTGCTTGGGAAATGATGAGGATCGCCCAACCGAGAGGTTCTCCGAGATGTCCAGGAACCTCTTCCCGAAAACCCCTATCATATCGGCCATCCTCGACAAGAGCATCTTATTCAAAAATGGCTCGAGGGACATCTTCACCTCCCGGTGATGTGGACCAAAGCGTGGTCCTTCGCAAGCAACTCAACCGGGCAAAATCATCTTCTCAATGCTATCCCGAGCGTTCTTTGAAGTCCAAGCTCACCCTTCCATGAAGAGGCCCTTTGTAAGGGTTATTAATGTCATCCTCCGACGTTATGAGGAGATTGATGAGTGGTCGCTCGACGACCTCATCAAGGTGTCCAACACCTACGTCTTCACGGTCAACAACATCACCCGCTATCGGGATGATATGGCCAAAAGGACAACCAACGCGGCCGAGGCCGCCCGCTGGCACTCCGCTGCCGCTATCGCTTGGTGGCCCCTCTACCCAAGCCGCAAGGGTAAGAGGAAAGTCACCTACACCGCGGGTTACCTAGGAGGAGGAGCCTACACCTATTGGGCTGAGCTACTGAACATTTTGACCTCGGCAGCTAGACCATGATCCATATGAGCCCGCCGAGCCTCCTACCAAAAGCCTAAACACTCTCCCTCTCTCACTCCTAAACTCAAGCAATCCAGAAGCTCGCTCAAAGGCACTGCTGAGAAGGACACATCATCCTTCCAACCAGTGACCTCTCCAAACCCTCTAAACCTACCTCCCAATCCTCCCAACCCAAAACCAAACAAACCCTCCTACCCACGACGAATCATTTGGCCTTCCTAAGGTCTCATCCACACCCCACCGCACCGTCTCTCACCACCAAGTTTCTCCATCACTGTTCTCCACCAGCCCACCAAATCATCTCCACCACCCGCTTTCGCCTCTTCCACTCCTACTAAGTCCAAACATGGCAAACGTTATAAGAAGAGTGCCAAGAAGGGTGCACTTCTCGGGACCGCCGATCCAACCACTTCTCCTCCACCTTCACCACCTATGCCTACTACCACTACCACCTCACCTCGCTTCCTCACCTCCTCCATCTGCTCCCATCCAAACAACCACCACACAAGAGCCATATATCTCACCTGCCACCTCTTCTCAACCACCATCCTCCAAACGCCCTATCTCTCCTCTTCCGACCCGCCTACTCCCAAACGCCTCAAAACCAACCCCTATAACCACCTACACCCCGAGGTGCAGCTCGCTGTCCTTCGAGACAGGGCCTAAACCCAACCATGCCGACACGACCCTTTCTTAGCCACCCTTGACTACCCCAAGAGAATTCCCTGTCGGCCTATGTCGCAGTGAAATCATCTTTCAATGGGGTGCCTACTATGACCCCTTCCTCCCCGCCTGGTCACAACTCTTTTTCTCCCACAACTCGCCGGTTCAAGATCTTATGATCTTCAACCAATGGGTTGCAATCCATAAGGACCTAGGCCTTCCCCTTCCAACCAAATCGGACATCTCCCCTTCCTCTCTCGCCTAAACCCCCGTCTTCACCATTATCCGCCATCCTTCCATCCTTCTTCACCCTGTGGTCTACACCTTCATTGATGTAGTCACCACTTACCTTGGCTTCAACCCTCTCATCCCTATTCTCTTCCTTTCTCCTAGCCTTTCCCCTTTCTTTTCTCCTCCTCCCTTCTTCATTCACCCCCTTTCCTATGTCATCTACATAGAAAGGCTCTTCCTGTTCCTCGCGTCTTCCCTAGCCTTCCTTCACCCTCTACCACCATTCTCCATCTTCCTCCAGCCAATCCCGTCTTCTACCCCCATCCTCCACCCTCCCCTACCCAAGCCACCACCATCCTTCCCCTCCAGTCCATCCTTCCTCCCGAGTCATCCCGACTCGTCGATACCTATCCCGCCGAGGCCGTACATAAATTTTTGAAAGATTTTGAGGTCATCTCTGTTGACGACCAAGGCCCCGCACCAACTCTCGCATCGCCTCACATCACCCATGTGCAGCCGACCGCATGACCCAAGTGATGGAGATTTCAAAGGGTGCAAAGGCCGCTTTGATGCCTCGCCACGATCCATCTCTGCAGCCGCCCTTGCCCCGATCTCGCCTCTTCCTCCAAGACATCTCGCCATCTTCGAAACCAACTGGGACAACCTCGCCACTAAGATGATGCAGTCGTCGACATGATTGAAGCGGCTACAAGCTTGTGCTTCACTCCCAACGCCAGCCAATCGCTCTGTCCTCCTCCGTGCGAGCGACGCGTAATCTCACGACCAAGCACTTGGCTTTCTATCGCAAGGAGCGCAAATATACCGAGGACCGCCTCGGCTTCATTGATACCTCGCTTGCGTCCATGAAGGAGGAGATGGCTCGACTCAACAATGATCGCAGACTAAGCTCATTGAGCATAATGCTCGCTCAGCGTAAGAACAAAGAGCTCTCCGAATTGGCCGATACTAAAGAAGAGCTAGCAAGAAGAAAAGAAGAAATTGCAAGACTTAAGGTGCTGTTGACTCTAAATGGGCATCAAGAAGCTATGGGCAATCTTCATCGTGCAAAGGCAAAGGTCGTGCATCATCTAGGTCATCATCTCGAACCGCCGATAATATTTTGTATAATCTTTTTGCTAAACTTTGTAATTAAACAACTTGTTTAATTAACAATGTCTATGTTTTAAAACTTTCATGTTTATTATGAACGCTTATTATGTGATTGCATGAAATTTAAACCACCGGTTTAAAGACATGTCCTATATTGCCTATTCTCCTATCTCGCATGTCTTTAAATTCAGCTTCATTACAAGTGTCTCGATGCTTAATTTCCTGTTTGTAAACACTTTGTAATTCTTGAATACAATGACCTTTATGTAAGTTCATCTAGGGCATGCTTATTTAATATATCAATCTTACAAGCATGTTATTACTAGACTTGAACATGGTCAGCTGATATTGTATTCGTAGGGTCATGGACTCAAGCAAATAGGAGGAGATTGTTGCATCTTAGCCTAGATTTGCTTGAATCCATAACCTAAGTCTAAGACAAGGTGACTAATGGGCCTGCGTGTCCGTTAGAGTGGCAACTTGTACTTAGGCATAGCTTGAATAGCTTAGGGTTGCTTATTGTATAAGTCTTGAAGAAGATAGCCTATAGGACATCGGACATCCTCCTACATAGGCAACAATGCATCGCAGAGTTCTTCAAAATATCGGACAAGTTCATCTAAGCCAAGCCTCATCAGCAATGTTGAAGAACCTTAAGAACGTCTGATAAGAGAACTGCCGAAGACATGTCCTGATTTGAAGCTTTCATTGACTTCGATGCAACGTTAACCCGCAAATCACATTCAATGAAGGTTTCCATTCTTGGCATACACTCGAAAAGGACATTCCTCCCGCAAGCACACCGCCTATTTTTAGCAAAGTGTCGAGACAGATCGCAAGCTACGTGCCGCCTATCGAGTCAACAACCGATTAGAGCATTAATTGCTCTTAAATTCAAATTAGAAGACCACCAACGGCTCCAAGCTTCCTCCCGCATATAAAAGGAGAATCCATTGCTGCATTCAATACTCTTCAACAACTACAACTCGAATCTTCTTCATCTTCTTCAAGTGCATTAAAGCTTAAACGTCCTATCTTCCTTCTTTGAAGAGCTTCACTCTAAGACGATCAGTCCATTAAAGCTCTTCATTGATTGCAACACCTAGCTTTTCATAGCTCACGAGAATTGTATCTTATTGATATCAATTCTCCCACACAAACACTTGGTCAACAAAATTTTTGTACACAATCCATTAGAGATTTAGTTTGTAAAATATCTAGTGGAAAAACTTAGTACACGATTTTCAAATCCAAAGTTGACCACTTTGGTTGTGGACGTAGCACTTATTTATAAGTGTGAACCATATTAAATATTCTGTCTCTTTTTGTGTGATTGTGATTTGATTGTGTTGCTTTAAATTTCCGATTTCCAATCTGTTAAGAACCGCCGATCTTGTCCCGCCAAGATCGCCATTCTCAACTTGTCCTGTGCTTCACAAGACTTCCGCCTGCAAAATTTTTAAATCCCTAGTGAAGTAAGATTTTTGAATCAATTTCAAAAATTGGACATAGGCTATTCAACCCCCCCCTTCTAGCCTATATAGAGCAACCTTGGACCTAACAGATATGTAAAAGGATATAGAACAAAATACATTTCACCAATGATCTCCAGAAGAGTGGTGACATTAACAATCAATAAATTCGTTCAAGTGACAAGCATATTGTTTCACAAAGTCATTACCAATATCAAAATTTGAGAAATTGGTATATGATATTGGAATGTGTCGACTAATATATCTTAAGTTAAATTTCTTTCAGCGGGAGTTTCTTGGTACAAATGAACCATGTACTCTTTTTCCTTCACTAAAGTTTTTTTTTTTTTGTCCAATTGGGTTTTTATTTAGTAAGGTTTTAATGAGGCATGTTCCTTAGCAATGGACATCCAAGGGGGAGTGTTGTAAATATATTTATGTGAATGTCCTTTTTGGCCAGAAGCCAATTAATGAAACTTTACAAGAGAAGCCATATGACGAAGCTTATTGAGGAAGATTTATGAAGCTTACTGAAGAAGCTTTACGAAGCTTACTGAAGAAGCTTTATGAAGCCCGTCCTACTATAAATATCAGGCTCATGTTTTCATTTTTTTAGTTAACCCTTAGAAGTTTCAATATTCTTCTCCCTCCCTTGTACTCTCCCCTTAACTTGTATTATACACTGCTCCCAGAAATAAAATCATCTACTTCATCTACATCTTTACTTGCTTACTTTCTTATCTTTTATAACATTGGTAACTTTTATCTGGTAATTTAAAGAATTATATAATTATTTGGTCCCTCGGCTTTACCAAATTTATGCGTTTGGTCCCTCCGCTCCAAAAAAATGCAATCTGGTCTCGTTAAGAGATTCCCCCTTTCCTCCGTTACCGTCTATTTTTCTGTCAGTTTTTTTTAAAAATGCCTAAACTACTCTCTCTTCCTCTTCTCCCTATTTCCCCTCATCTTCTTCTTCAACCTCCCCTATTTTTTGAAATGCAAATACAGCAGCAACCCATAAAATAAAAAATCCAAAACCATTTTCTCTCTTTCTCTTTCAAAATCTCTCTCTCTTTCAAAATTTTTCTTTCTCCTCCCTCACAACCTACAGAAATTCAAAACCCAAAATCGTTTAAACCATTTCTTTTGAAGGTAATGCCTTTTGCTTCCTCCAATTGGAAATGGATTCGAAAATTTTGGGGATTCTTTTTCCTTGATTTTTGTCTCTCTCTCTAGGTGGGTGTTTGGTTGGTTGGGGGCATTAAAATTAAACACTTCATTTCACTCTCTCTCTCTCTCTCTCTCTCTCTCTCTCTCTCTCTCTCTCTCTCTATAGCTACCATGCAGCCAATTTGCATCCATGATCAAGAAATTAGTGTGTCTGGGTTTATCAATCCTCTAGCAGTCTCTAGCCCTACCCTAAGTAGCCCTTTCTCGATTTACACCTTACACCTCGTTGATCTTGTGGGTCGAGCCTTGCCAGTGTTCATTGACCACAATAAGGAGGAAGAAATCTCTGAAGAGCAGGAGCAGGACCACTCCAACCACTGCTCCATCCAAAATACAATGCAAAATTTTGAAGAAGGCAGTAGTGAAATAATCAAAATCTATCCATTTATATCGATGTCCCCTAAAAAAGCATGTACCAGGACATTTGAGAGCTGGCATTAGTAAAAAAGGCTTCACTTATTATCCTACCATTCAAAAAGGACGGTCTAGATAGCCAGGCTTCGTCTGAGGTTGTCCATAATAGTATGCTATCCGTCAATTTGAATGTCCTGGCTCATGCACCATGCTCTGTTGGGGTATTTATGGATAAAGATTCTCTTAGAGTGACGGCGGAAGATGATGGCTTGTCTATGGGTCGCCGGAGGCTCCGCCGCTACGAGTCACCGTCCCTGACGACACTAACTCCAACTACCACCAGATCTGACACTCCACCGACCAATCCGAATCCATTAACCCCAAACTAACCCTACTAGTGCCCCGACGGCCTCCATCTCCCTCTCCATCCACCTCGTACGCCAAGCCATCACCAGATCGGAGCTCCGAAAAGAATAAATCGCCAAAAAAGCAGACCGTAATCGATGAATCGTCGTTAGACAATCTAGATCTTGGACCATTCCTTTTCAAACAAACCGTAATTGATGAATCGTCGTTAGACAATCCAACTCTTCACACAGTTTTCGAGCTCGCCGCTTCGGTTGTTCTCGAAAATGGCTGGTCCAAGCGGCGGAGATGGCGGAAGAACCAGCGGCGAAGACGGAGGAAACTGGGCTTAGGATCCATGTGCTGTAAAGAAAATATGTTTTAGTATGTGTGTGTGAAATTGTGTATACAAAGGACAAATCAACAAAATCTAAAAACTATGGTTTTGGGTTTTGAATTTTTGTAGGTTGTGAGGGAGGAGAGAGAAAGAGATTTTAAAAGAGAAAGAACAAGGGAGGTTGAAGAAGAAGATAGGGGAAATAGGGAGAAGAGGAAGAGAGGGTAGTTTAGGCATTTTTAAAAAATAGACAGAAAAATAGACGGTAACGGTGGAAAGGGGGAATCTCTTAACGAAATGCAAATCGAGTGACCAGATTGCATTTTTTTGGAGCAGAGGGAAGCCGAGGGACCAAATAATTATATAATTCTAATTTAAAACCTATTTGATTTAATCCTTTTAATTAATTAGTATCACATTTATATGTATGTATGCCATTTTAGTGAAACTTTTTCATCAAAAGTTTTCACCTAAAACTTTAGTGATGATGCCAAAATTTGCATCGTGGTCCTGTTGGGAAAATGCTCCAATGAAATAGCAGGTGTCAACACCCCGATCCACAGATCGTTCATTTTGGGCCTTTTTTGCTCTGAACTCCCGAAATAAAAATGTTATTAATGTGCATAAACACATTTATATAAAAATATTGAGTCGTCATTCTCATTTATATAGAAAACGAGAGAAAACTGATATTGTGGGTTCGGGGGCTAAGTTACGAGTTGGTAAGGTTTTACGCACCCAATTCGCCCTTTCGGTCTCTTCATGATTGCATGCTCGAATTTATATGCTACGGGTTTGTTATTCTATATGACTGAAGAAAACGTATCACAGAGATTATATCTTCGTTTATGTTATAAAATGTATACATGATTTATTTATTACAAAGGAAACAAAATAAATATAATATATATATATATATATATTTATATTTTAACGACAATAACTAAAATGAAAATTTTAGTTAAATGTATCTATTTATTTATATATTACATATTTATCAATAGATATATATGTATAACATCAATTTACATAAATAAGAACGGATGCTCCGAAGCTCACATTTGATGAATATAATACATATATTTACATATCAAATGTATCAAAATGATATATATATATATATATATATATATATACATATTCACAATTTATTCGACATATTTACATATCAAAATAAAGGGAAATAACGAGCCGAAGGAATTTACCTTCTGTCATTTTACAGAATCATTTTGGGCCACGTTCTAGGCCGTTGTGTTATATTTGAGCAAGCTAGCTCGTAGCTTGATCGTTGTGTTCCCACTGCTACCGATACAAGGAAAGGAAGACTTACGTTTTTGTGTTTTGGATGTTTTCTAAGAACACATTGTGTTTCTGTTTGTGTGTATTGTGTATGTGTGTGTACGTGTAAGAAAGAGTGTGTCTCTGTGTGTGAGTGTGTTTGTCTGTTATGTTGTTGTATTTCTGAGAGAGATCCTCTCTTTTCTCAAGGGATCCTCCTTTTTTTCTAAAGGGAGAGTGGAGTATATATAGGAGGGATTGAGAGAGATATTTGTGTTACTCTCTGGCCCAAGATATCCACGACGAAGCTTCCTTCCAGCCACGTTTGCCACCAAAGTCCACAACGTACAGCCGTTTGCAAAACTGCTAGGGTGGCTTGACTTATGAGGTATGCATGGTTTGGTACGCGGCGCACCAGGCTTAGCGTCCGCACACCAAACTGTGTTTTTAGTGTCGCGGTGCACCAGGTTGGACAGCCGCGCACCAAGGCTATTTTTTGTCTTCATCAGGTTTTGGTGTCTTTGCACTTTGGCTCTTTCAAGCTTTGTATCTTCAGTTTTGACCCTTTGTGTTGATTTAACTGAAGTTGTTGTGTTTGTTGGACGTCGTTAGTCCTGTTGGATATGTTGTTTCCTGAAATGATTATAGAAACAAGTGTTAGTCCATTTATAAATAAACAATTATTTATAGGACAATTCATATAATGTAGGTGTACGAATTCTGGGTGTCTACAGAGTCACTCGGTAACGTTTGCTTAGAAGTAAACGAGCGTCATCGACAAAATAAACATCTTGCTTCGTATTGGTAAGTGGATGGTCAAACTTTGCATCGCAGTTTTGTTCGACTAAGTATATATGCGAGAGAGGTCGAACCCTGCATTGGGGTTATATGACCAAGAGTGTCATGTGGTGACAAAAATATGTCAAAAGGCGATTGGATCTCCAGAGAGATTGCCTACGTATCTTGGTTAAGAAAATAAGGTCGAAACGTAGTTCGTGTTACTTTAGGGAAAAAACACGATTCAAATATATATATATATATATATATATATATGGGGTGACAAAAATGTCAAAGGGTGACCGGATCTCTTACGAGATTGCCTACGTATCTCGGTTGAGAGAATCAGGTCAAAACGTAGTTCATGTTACTTCAGGGAAGAAACATGATTCAGATATATATGGGGTGACAAAAATATCAAAGGGCGACTGGATCTCCGAAAAGATTGCCTACGTATCTCGGTTAAGAGAATCAGGTCAAAATGTAGTTCGTGTCTCTTAAGGGAAGAAACACGATTCAGATATATATGGGGTGACAAAAATGTCAAAAGGCAACCAGATCTCCTAAAAGATTGCTTACGTATCTCGGTTAAGAGAATGAGGTTAAAACGTAGTTCGTGTCTCTTCAGGGAAGAAACACGATTATGATATATTTGTGGGTGGTTCACTTGCAGAGACCCCGGGTTCGCACCTGTTGGGAAGTGACCAAAAGGAAGCTATAACAGTACAAATTGTAACAAATCGCAGTTAAGGATAAGTTGTAAATTGACATAAAGTAAAGATACTATTTTTGTGAGGCGTCCCCGGGGGATGAATTCTGAGCTGTGTTGGACGGCGGGGCCATTGAGCGGTTAATTTCCAGAGGCCTCAGGTTTGCACCCGTGGGGAAACGACCGAATAACTGGGTGTGTAAACGTGTGTGAATGCACTGCATGACATGATTGGATGGTCAAATTCATAAACCCCAGGTTTGCACCAGTTGGGAAATGACCAAGAAATATTGTCTTGTGTGGTGTCCGACGGGGACAGATTCTGAGTGCTGAGACGTCAGCGGCGTTTTCTGAGCTATGTCAATTGAGCGGTTAATTTCCAAAGGCCTCAGGTTTGTACTTGTGGGGAAACGACCGAATAACTGATACTGTAAATTGTGTGGTGTCTAGGCGGACAAACTTTGTTGGGGATGGTATGCATAGTCATTGGCAATGCTTCTGTCGAGATATAATGTATAGCAGTGTTCTAAAAATCGTTAGGCGGATGCTAGGCGGCAGAGTAAGGCCTAGCACCTAGGAGACTAAACGGGGCCTAGGCGGGGCCTAGAAATCAAGACGTAATTATACATGTATACCATACATGCTATAATAATAGTAAATAACTAAATATGACCAAATAAACTAAAAGTAATGATCACATTACAAGATTAATAGTTAAAAATTAAAACCAAATTCAATAGTACCATTCCAAACTCCAAAGTTTAAACGTTAAAACAAAACAACAATACTAAAATTCTTCTCTTTGTCATTTCAACAAACACCTTGACTACATACCCACACCACATTGTCTATGCCCCAAATTATATCAAATTCCAACAACTAAATAAGAATCACAACATTTTCACAGTAAAACAATGTCAACCGATTGATTCGACATAATGATTTCAATTTTTCATTGAATCAAAGATAAATTTTTAAGTTTTTTTAATCTGTATGTCTAGTGAAATAATAATTTAGAAATGGAAGAAATATTATTATTATTATTATTATTATTATTATTATTATTATTATTATTATTATTATTATTATTATTAAAAGAAAGAACAATAAAAAAAGAGAACAAAACAAGAAAATAAAATAAAATAAAATAACTACATGTGCCTTCCCCAATTCTCCATTCTTTTCTTCCACCCAATTTCAAAAAGTTAACCAAGAAAGTCAAACAATTTCAATTTTCCATTCCTCCCTGACAACAATTATTGCACCTCACACCACACTATCACTGATCTCGACAGACAAACTTACCCACACCCACTCCTCGTCATTTGACCCCATTCATCTCTATTTCCTCTCTCATTCTTCACCTCTCTCTGCCAAGTTCTCTCCCTTTCTCACTCATTCTCTCACAAAAAAAATAAAACACAACTCTCTTTCTCTCCCTCTTCCCCCTTCAGCCCTCCAGCAAGTTCCATCCATCTACACAACAATCATTCACCCATAAATAAAACCATCACACTCTCTTGTCAACTCTCTTTCTCTCTCACGGCATGGCGACGTGCGGTAGGTGGCGTGCGGCAAGCGACATGCGGCGTATTGTTCTGATCTGCTCCACTTGCTCGATGAACTCTTCCTGCTTCCACTGTAGGTGAAAACCTTGCTTGGTCTTCAATTGAACCGTGAGAGAGAATGGAGGAGATTTGCTTGATTTGGAGAAGAAGAGACTCACGAGAAAGAAGGCATATTTTTCTATTCGAGCCCTAGCCCCTAAATCAGTCGACTTCTAATTGTCTGATTTGGTCCATTTCTCGGCGTCGGGGGGCGCCTAGTGCCTAGGCGGTGCCTAGACGGGCACATAGCCCGATTTTTAGAACACTGATGTATAGAGTCCCATGGGGATTCTTCTGGAGATGATGGAAGTGCTGAGTTGTCAGCGACGTTTTCTAATAACATGTTGGATGTTTGGCCCTTGATGGCACTTTATTTCGTGGCTCAGGCGAGACTTGGAAAGCAATGTTGATATGATGTAGTGTCATTGATCCAAGGAGGATACCTGTAGAAGATTAGCTTTTACAAGGGTTTGGTGTAGCAGATATTGAAATGCAAGATTACACAAACAGAGAAGTTATCCAAGACTTTCAATCAAAATGAGACTCTAGATTGTTGAATGTGTTCCTTGTTCTTTAAACATGCACAGACAAGACATGATGAGGCAAGGGTGATGGATATGTGATGTGGTTGTAGGATAGCTTTGTGAGTTGATTAACGTATAAGCTATGGAAATTGTGGGATGAATTTGGGTGAAATTTTGGTCCTTGAGGTCGCTTGAACAATACAGGCATCCAGATTCAATTCCAATCACTCATGTGGTGGGCCTTCCTTCCCAGGCCTCGGAAGAGGTATTGGTTCAATGGTGTCTCGGAATGGATTCTTGACTCGCTATAAATTCACTGTCTTGCCCTGTTTCCTCAGGGGAAAGCCCCACGGCCCATTTCTGTCAAATGTTGGGGAAACGGCCTCCTCGTTTTTAGTGTAAAACCATGACCATTGATCAGCGGTTTGGAGATCTGAACTTGTGCCCTCTTTGCAATAGGGAAGCATGGTGAAATCAAAGAGAACCATCGTTCTATGAAGATTGGAGGGGGGCAGCACCTTGCTTGTGTATGGCAAGTCGAACGTGTGATGATATATCATTGTGTGATGATCGGATGAATGTAACCCTAAGCTCGCGTCTTATGACAAGACAAACTCATGATGATGACGAAGGTCAGAAGGGTGCAGCCCCTTGCTTGTGTATGACAAGTCGAATATGTGATAAAATCTTGAACTCAGAGATCAAGAGGGTGTAGCCCCATGTTTGTTCCTTTTTTTGCAGGATTGGTGTTTAAAGATCATGTCTTTAAAGATCAAACGGGTGCAGCCCCATGCTTGTGCCTTGATAAGATAAAAAAGTTATGCCGTCAGTGATAAAGATCCTGAATCTGAAGATCAAAAGGGGTGCAGCCCCTTGTTTTCCCTTATGAAACAATGATCCTTGATCAAATGGTTGAAGCCCCAGAAGACTCGATTGAGAAGTTGTGATGGTGACTCGAGTTTTGGTGTTTGGTGAGAAGACTCAGAAGAAGTATGTTTAGATTGACGAACATGCCCTAGAGAGACTCGATTTGGTGAGTTTAAGTGAGATAGATAACAAAAAGGCCCAAGGAGACTCAATGAAAGAAAGGACAAAAAGAGTATGCTCAAAGAAATAAAGAGACGACTCCAAGAGGACTCGAGAACCTGAGTTCACTATATCGTTGAACATCCCTTGATTAGTGGGTTATGAACCCTCCTTGGTATTTATTGTATTTTAATGTATTTTTTTGGCAATCACCTTGACTCGAATCATGTTATAACCGGTTAAAACAAATTTGTTGATGGTGATTGGGCCTGGGTGGAATGGTCTAGTGGTTAGGTTTCGATTTGAGATTGGCTTTTTGGCTGAAGGCTTGGCCTTTATGCTTAGCTAGCTATTTGGTCTTGATGATTGGCTGTTTGGTTTCGCTCGAGAGAGTGGCTCCAATTATTTTATGAGAGAAATAGATAGAAAGAGATTGAGGGAGATAGAAAAAGATTTCTCACGAGAGGCTCCTCTTTTTTTTTTTTTTTTTGTGCATAGGCTGCCCTTCGGGATTCAACCTAAGGAGCTCTCTCGACTTTGGTTGTTGAGCGTATGTAAGAGAATGAAGAAGGATAAAAGAAAATTCTCCCTCTCTCATTGTGAAGCGGTTGTATGATCATTCCTTATAAATATAAGGATGCAACAGCCCTTGCTTTGGAGGGTGCATACTCAAGAAGATGACCTCTCGAGCGAGCGAGGGTTAGAAGGGTGTTTTAGTGTTGGCAAGGCCTATGGGTGTTTGATCAAGCATAAGATTTGCATGGGGTTTAATGTAGGCGTGGCCTTTGAGCAAGGCTCGGTATTTGGATGGGGTTTAGTGTTTCGGGTTTTGGGTGTGGTGACAACATAGTGTGCCGATAACAACTCAATCATAATGGGTCAAAGACGATCTTTGTCAAGACACTCAACTTACTTTGTGTATATTTATGTTCAATTGTTTGCGGGCCCATGACTCGTGTAATGTTTATCATATTTTTTTAGTGAGCCAAGTCATCATTTGGGAAAACTTGACATCCAAAGGATATTCAGTGATAAGCTAGACTCAAGGGTCACAAAATCACATAAGGATTCGACCTGGACTCGATATCTGAGATAGACTTGAAAAAGTTCATTTTAGAGACTCAATTGACTTGAGAACAAAAGATTATATAAAAGATGTGTGAGCATACTTCACAAGAAATATTGACACTATTATTAATAAAGGGAAGGTTCTTGGGGGTCTATCACTCCCAACCATTGTTCACTGATCCTTGGGATCTCAGTCATCACTTTCAGAAGAAGCTTCTTCGACAACTGCATCATCATTGGCAATGTGATCGTAGGTCTCGTGATCTGAATCGCTCATATCCAAACCATCAAAGTTGCTTGAACGAGCCTCTATGAGGTCGGCCCAGATTTCTTCGTCAATGCGAAACCCAACATCCAGGATGGCAGAGAAGTAGACATATGACAAGTACTGCATTCGTTCATAAAACAAAGGCAGAAGATTATTCAAAAGGATGCGCGATTGCTCGACTGGGTCAGGCCTTTCAAGAGCTTGCGCTACTTTCTTCCTCCATCATTTGGCGAAGTCAATGAAAGTTTCATTTTCCTATTGGGTGCATGACTCAAGGTCTCACATATTCTTTCCCCAATTACTGTTATCCTTGTACCTCTTCTAAAACTCATCAACAACCTTGTCCCAGTTAGCAATTGTGGTACTATCAACTAACATATACCATTGTTTCGCAGCCCCAATAAGAGTCAAATAAAAATTGGAGGCCATCGCCTCAAAGCTTGCAACTCTCTGCTGCATAGCATGAGCATAAAACCTCAGGTGGGCAATAGGGCAACTTGTTCCATCGAATTTCTCAATATCATTGCTCGTGCAGTAAACTCGCCTTTGTTCAAGACTTTCAGAACCATGTCTTTCAATTCTCTGACTTCTGCTTTACTTGCAGCCCCTGTATCAGTGATACCAACTATTGCTGCTGCGGGAGGCTGTCCTACTTGAGAAGCATTGTAAAGAGGTACAATGTTTATCACTCTAGTTTGAGGTACATAAACAGGAAATGGGTAGAAAGGCCTAGCTTGATCCTGTGGGATATGACTGGTTGGATTCAAGTATAAACTGGCTTGGATTGGATTTGTCATGTGAAAAGGGAAGAAATTTGGATTTGGTAAGGGGATGTTGATATATGGAGATGGGGTGCTGGTTGTAGGAGTTGTGGTAGTGTTTGGGATTGGGAGAATGGTAGTCTGAGACTGATAGTATACGTTTGGGTTTGATGGATTGGTATTTGGCTGAGAAGGGAATGTGTTTGGGTAAGATGGATAAGTGTTTGGATATGGAAAATATAGATATGGAGAGTAGACATATGGGTAGGCAGAGTAGGTGTTTGGATTGGGCAGACTTGCATTCACACTTGAAGATGATAGGTCAGCAGGTCCTGTGGAGACAGGTGCAGTCCTACGGCTAGCCCCTTGATTTTGAATAGGGGCTGAAAACCTAGCTATCATGGTTTTCATGTTTTGATCCATCCATTATTGCATTGCTGGGGTTGGAGTGTATCCTGGAGCCCCTGTGTCATGTCCCGTAGAATTATTCTCTTCGTGATCGGCCATCTGATTCAAACACAAACTTTCTGTACTTGACTTTGAATTCAAACTCGGTACTCTTGTCAATCTCCCTGTGCTAGTTTTCTTCTAATTCAAGGTTAGATTTCTAAAAGGTTGGGGTATGGGGTGAAGGTTAGGTTCTAGAAGTGTTTCTGGGTACAATACAACTTACTCTTTTTTTTTAGACACAACTCACCCTAAGATGGTTGGACAAACGACAACGCTTTGTTTTGACTTTTAATTCATTCCTGGAACAGTGGATTCTCTCGCCAAAATATAGGATCTTCGTATTTCACCTATATTTCGACTTCCCAAGATTGGACAGATCTCAGGCGAAGGTACTATATTTTCTTCAGGATCCACCATTCAAATTGTCTAGGCATATGTCATCGACTTCTTTGTCAATCTTGTGAACAAGGATGTTACTTGTCGACCCTTTTGATCACCATGATTTTTTTTTGGGAGAGTATGTCTCTTTTTTGTTTTGATTTCTTTGGTGTTTATTTCTCAACATCTTTTTTCTTTTTGCTGTGATCAAACAGACTCTTTTGTCGGTCGACGACTCTTTTTTGATTTTGATTTCTTTTGTCTTTATGCACATGAATGACAAAGCATGTTTGTTACACTAAGAACCAACCGGTCTAGAATTGTCCTAAAAATCTATATGCTTTAGCGTGGCTATGCAGGGCTAGGATGACTTACTTCCCGGGGGACGATCAGTAATCACGTGAAAAGGGATAGTGTCGGCTGGAGGAATGCTGGGCGAATGACTTACCATGTTCACTCTAACGTGGCTATACCAGGGTTTGAAGCTTGATAACAATTCGGAATAAATGAGTGCGCGTGTGTGCACCTTACCTAAGAAATTTTTTTTTTTCATTTTATATGAAATGAAAAAGTGAAACAAGTATATACAATTAAAATAATTAATGTCTATTTTTTCTGATTCATGTGATGTGGGTTGATGTTTGTTAGCAATTGAAAAATGCAGGAAAAGAAGCACAACCACATAAACTCGAGGGTTTGGAGCCCCGAGAAAAGTACAAACCAATAGCTGAATAAAAGAATTTAAAGCGGTAAAGATTACCGAGATTAAAAGAGAATGAAAACTGTAAAGATTTTCGAAACTTTTTTTTTCAATTTTTTTTGAAAACGTAACCGCACCCGAAGGCTGCCTACGTCCCTCAAAACGAGGCTCAGATCACCGTAGTTCAACTCTATAAAAGCTGATGATTTTTTTCTTGATAGAATAACATGAATTTTGAAGAATATCTTTTGAAAACATGTTCTTTCAATTTTGAAAAGAATTTCTCTTTTTCTCAATTCTTGAAAAAAATTTCCTTTTTTTTGTTTTTTTTTTGTTTTTGATTGATTTTTTTTGGCAATTTAAGAAAAGCAACAAAAGGTGGGATTTAAGCCCCGAGAGTACAAAGAATGAATATATAAATAAAATAAATAAATAAGTATTATAAATAATAAATTTTGGCGACATCGCCCAAACAAATGAACATATTTGTACCTGCTTAGTACAAGCAGTATGTACACGTAACACATAATCACGTAACATGATAAAACACGTACAATTTATACATGTCACAAATAAAATACACCTAACATATAAACATGTTAACAAAACAAAATAAAAGAAACATGCAACACTTAAACATGTTATAAAAGTAAAACCTAACAAATTCAAAACATGTAACAAATTCAAAACATGTAATATTTAAATATGTCACAAAAATGGAACACACCCATAGTATATAAACATGTTAGAAAAATAAATTAAAAGAGCATGCAAAGCACAAAAATATGAGTCTAGCCCACCATTTTTTTTTCTTTTAAGAAAAACAATTATCCTTAGCAGAGTCGCCACTGTGAGCACCCCGATCCGCAAATCATTCTTTTTGCTCTGGACTCCCGAAGTAAAAATGTTATAAATGTGCATAAACACATTTATATAAAAATACAGACTCGCCACTCTAATTTATATAGAAAATCAGAAAAAAACTGAGATTGTGGGTTCGGGGGCTAAGTTACGAGTTGGGAAGGTTTTACGCACCCAATTCCCCCTTTCGGTCTTTTCATGATTGCATGCTCGAATTTATATGCTACGGGTTTGTTATTCTATGTGACTGAAGAAAACGTATCACGGAGATTTATATCTCCGTTTATGTTATAAAGTGTATACATGCTTTATTAATTACAAAGAAAACAAAATAAATATAATATATATATATATATATATTTATATTTTAACAAAAATAACTAAAATGAAAATTTTAATTAAAAATATCTATTTATATATAATTACATATTTATCAATATATATATATATATATGTATAACATCAATTTACATAAATAAGAACGGATGCTCCGAAACTCACATTTAATGAATATAATACATGTATTTACATATCAAATGTATCAAAATGAATATATAAACACATTCACAATTTATCCGACATATTTACATATCATGAAAATAAAGGGAAATAACGAGCCAAAGGATTTTACCTTCTGTCGTTTTACAGAATCGTTTTGGGTGACGTTCTAGGTCGTTGTGTTATATTTGATCAAGCAAGCTCGTAGCTTGATTGTTGTGCTCCCACTGCTATTGATACGAGGAAAGAAAAACTTACGTTTTTGTGTTTTGGGTGTGTTTGTGTTTGTGTTTGTGTTTGTGTGTGTGTGTGTGTATTATGTATATGTGTGTGTACGTGTGAGAGAGAGTATGTCTCTGTGTGTGAGTGTGTCTGTCTGTTGTGTTGTTGTGTTTTTGAGAGAGAGATCATCTCTTTTCTCAAGGGATCCTCCTTTTTTATTTCAAGGGAGAGTGAAGTATATATAGGAAGGATTGAGAGAGATATTTGTATTACTCTCTGGCCCAAGATATCCACGACGAAGCTTCCTTGCAGCCACGTTTGCCACCAAAGTCCACAACCACAGCCGTTTGCAGAACTGCCAGGGCGGCTTGACTTATGAGGTATGCATGGTTTGGTGCGCGACATACTAGGCTTGGCGTCTGCACACCAAACTGTGTTTTTGGTGTCGCGGCGCACTAGGTTAGACAGCCGCGCACGAAGGCTATTTTTTGTCTTTATCAGGCTTTGGTGTCTTTTCACTTTGGCCCATTCAATCTTTATATCTTCAGTTTTGACCCTTTATGTTGATTTAACTGAAGTTGTTGTGTTTGTTGGACGTCGTTAGTCCTGTTGGATATGTTGTTTCTTGAAATGATCATATAAACAAGTGCTAGTCCATTTATAAATAAATAATTATTTATAGGACAATTCGTATAATGTAGGTATACGAATTTTGGGTGTCTACAGCTGGTAACTGGCTTGAAAACAAGAGCAAGGGTTACAGCGCAGGGGATCCCTACAAAGCCCGTCTGGTGTGAGAATAAGCACTGTATTTCAGAGAATGGATAATGCTGAACGAAGAATGTAAAAAAGGGGTATATTTGTGTGTACCTTGTACTATCTATGATGCTACTATTTATAAAAGAGTAAATGTCATCCTAGATTATTTCGAGCGTGAGCCGCCTTTGCCAGTTAATGCCTCGTCCCAACCAACAGCTCATCTTTAATGTCATTAAATGGCCTGCAAAGTTTCCTGCCTCTATTTAACTCACCAACCAACTATTGCCTTCAATGCAATTTAGTTTTCTGAGTCATTTAACGTAGTAAAGCGGGCTACGTAGTATCCTTGTATGGCATTCTTGGGAATCGCTTTGGTAAGTACGAATAAGTGCGGCTTATTTAGTGCAGGTCAGAACTTGGAACTCTACTGAATGCGGCTTACATATGGGTCGCGTATGCGGTTAAGTGTTACTCGCCAAAACACATTACAAATGCAATTAAGATATAAGCAATTTACTGCTGCCCATATAATTCTTGAGATATGTGCTCTACTTTGATTAATGCGACTAAGACATTGGATCGCGAGTACAGTTGAGCCATGCCCGCCACCCAAAATTGACTTCGAATTCAGCATGGCCTCTACTATTGATTTAGCATGCGAGCGGCTTTGTACGTCTTGACTGTTTGGCTTGAGTTTTTTTGTTGTGGGTGCCTAATCAATATCAAGGGTCTTATCCTAATGTGTTTGCTTCATTTTTAGCATGTGCGCAGTCTCGCTTCATTTTTAGCGTAACATTGATCTGGCCTTGCCCGAAAAAACACTTAGTGTTTACTCACCATAGGTCGATGCAGACAATAATGAGGGAACCCAATAATTGATGGGTCTTATCCTTAACTTTTTATCTTAACTATTAGCTTGACTTTTTTCGGCATCATGGGTGCCTTTCAATGGTCTTATCCTTAGCCTTTTGTCTTGCTTATTGGCCTGACTTTTTTGGTGGGCGCCCGTTAAGGGTCTTACGTATCCTTGGCCTTTTATCTTGCCTATTGGATTGAATTTTTTGATGGGTGCCCGTCAAGGGTCTTATCCTTAGCCTTTTGTCTTGCCTATTAGCCTGACTTTTTTGGTGGGTGCCTGTTAAGGGTCTTATCCTTAGCCTTTTGTCTTGCCTATTGGCTTGACTTTTTTGGTGGGTGCCCGTCAAGGGTCTTATCTTTAGCCTTTTGTCTTGCCTATTGGCCTGACTTTTCTTGTGGGTGCCCGTTAATGGTCTTATCCTTAGTCTTTTTGTCTTGCCTATTGGCTTGACTTTTCGCTCGAGTGATTGCTCGCGTTAGTTGCCAATTCCAGCTTTTTGCTCGCGTGTTTGCTCATGTTAATTGTCAATTCTAGCTTTTTGCTCGCGTGTTTGCTCGTGTTAATTGCCAATTCTAGCTTTTTGCTCGTATGTTTGCTCTGCGTTATTTGTTCGCCAATAATCAAACACATTCATGCCCCCTTGCCTCCTGGGCAATTTGTGGCGCAACAGGGTGGCGGGTACTTTAGTGGTCGCTCCTATCGACTCACCTATTGGCTAAGCGGATCTTTGCCAGTGCCGCTGATTGTTGTGTTAATTGTCATAATCACCGGGTATTTTTGGGATTTGGATTGTGTGTTTGGGATATCTGGCTTTTTAACTTTCTTGGCAACGGAACCACTGATGATGACAAAATTTGCACCGTGGTCTTATTGGGAAAATGCTCTGGTGAAAAAGCGGGTAACTAGCCTGAAAACAAGAGCAAGGGTTATTGCACATGGGATCCCTACAAAGCCCCTCCGGAGTGAGAATTAGCACTGTATTTCAGAGAATGAATAATGCTAAACGGAGGGTGTAAAAGAGGGTATATTTTTGTGTACCTTGTACTGTATTTGATGCTACTATAAATTTATAAGAGAGTAGCTGTCGCCCTAGATAATTTCGGGCGTGATAGATGTGACGAGATCCCGTAGTTTACGGGCCAAAGTAGTGTATCCATCAAGAACTAATGCAAATGATATGTAATAAGATTCTACCGGTCGGAGATAGTTCCGTGATATGTTTGGAGATAATTCCGTGATTAATATAATGTGTAGATTATGGCCAATCCACAAACCAATTTGCATGCAAATGCGGGTAAGTGGTTAAGTGTCCCGCGGTTGCCTCCTTTATTGGCGTTTTGGCGGGTAAGTGGTCTACCCTCGCGGGTTACTTGGAAGTTGGCAGGTAAGTAGCATGCCTTTGAAGGCTTGCTTTGGTTTGGTGATTTTTGTCAATTCTATCCTTGTGTACAATTTTGGGTGCTTTATTTAGGAATCCAATTTCCAGCTTATACCGCATTTAAAAGAGTGTATAAGTACTCATTCCATCAAAACTTCTGATATACGGTTTTGTAACTAGAATGATGATAAACTACACAATATAGGTAACTATCCCTTTTAGATGCCTTCTTCTCACTAGATTCAAACCTAATAAGTTACACAATAGGCACAGGCGAAACCCTCCCTCCTCAATTTGGTGTATCCTCGTAAAATGTGAACCTAATAAACTACTTCATTCGTTCTTAAATTATCGTCATATTTTATATTTTTTAGTCAAACAAAATATTTTTTGAATGCAAATTTGATGTATATATATTTTTTTATTTTTCAAAATTATAAAATACGTAATTCCTAGTACTTTAAAAATACTACGAATTATGTATTTTAAAATTTTGAAAAAAATAAAAAAATAAACATTAAATTTACATTTATAAAGCGTCATGATCAAAATTTTTTTAAAATAACGATAATTTAGGAGCGAAGGAAGTACCATATACACGATTGACACAGCCCACCCGTTCCCTACCAAGGACTATGCCTATTGTCAATAGGCATAGTCCTCACCTTCCCAACATCTATCACCTCTGCACTAGATTTAAACATGCAACCAAGTTGTTTTATCTACTAGAGATCAATTATTAAACAGAGCTGTTAAAATGGGTCAGTGGTTGGGCTGACCCGTAATCTGTCACTAGGCAAGTTGGGTTGGGTTGGGTTGACCCATCAAATAAATGGGTTGTAATATCTCAACTCAACCCAACCCAACCCGTCATGGGCTTAGGGGGGGCGGGTCAACCTGCCAAAAATTTTCTAAATAAACTCAATGTCTAACAAATTAAAGTAAAGAAAAAAAAACATATCACAATTATATTTAATTTCTAATTAATGAAATAAAAAATAAAACAAAAGGCCAAGAAAGAATCTAACAAATTAAAGCCAAAACAAATAACTAAATATAATTACATTTCTTAAAAATCAAAGAGTCAAACTAAATTTATATAGTCAAGCAATTTAGCGGGTAGGGGTGTAAGTGGTTCGGTTTGAGCCAAAACCGCAAACCGAACCACACCCTAACGGTTCCAAAATTTTCAAACCGAACCGAACCGTTGCAAACTTCAAAACGAACCGAACCGAACCAATCGGTTCGGTTCGGTTCCGCGGTTTAATTATTTAAATATTAAAAAAAAATTAAATTTTTTTTTACCTTTCAAATATATAAATATATATATATATAAATTATATATAGATATAAAAAAAATATATATTTATATATATAAATAAAATAAAATAAATTAAATGGTGGTGGTTCGGTTCGGTTCGGTTTGGCACCAAAAACCGCAAACCAAACCGAACCGAACCACTTGATTTACAAAATTTTCAAACCTAAACCGAACCGTCCTAACTCCAAACCGAACTGAATTGGCCAATTTTATTCGATTCGATTTGATTCGGCGATTCAGTGGTTCGGGCTTACACCCCTATTAGCGGGTTAGCCCAACCCAACCCAACCCGCTTTAATCCGTAACCTGAGCGGGTTCAACCCGTTTGACTCGTCTCTTAGGCGAAATTAAAATTTATCAATCCAACTCAACCCATTTTGGTGACAAGTTAGACTGGCCCGCAAATTCAACCGAAATTTACTGGTGTAATCATTAATCTCTCTTCTCATTTATTTATTGAGTAGTACTCCCTCCGTCCCTAAATTATTGTCTGGGTTGACCCGGCACACGGATTAAGAAAACTCAATTGACTTGATTATTAATATTGGAATAGTATTGAAAAAGTGTGTTGTTTCCTTTAATGCCCATGTGTATGTGGCCCATAATTAAAGTAGGAAGAAAAAGTAAGGGTAAAATAGTAAAAGTGATGTTCTAAAAAGGAAAGTTTCAAACAAGACAATTATTTTGGGACGGACGAAAAAAGAAAGGAAAACAATAATTTAGGGACGGAGGGAGTATGATATTGAATCTGATAGTCTTATTAAGTATCAATCATTTAAATTTAAATTATATTCATTTCGAATAAAGAGTTTATTTTTAAAATTTTTTTTTAAGTTAAATTAGTTAAAATTTGACTAATGATCTATATACATTTATTTACTCTCTTCATCTTTAAATTATTGTCTTCTTTTCGTTTTTTATCCGTCCTAAAATAATTGTCTTGTTTAAAAACTTTTCTTTTTAGGATATTACTTATACTATTTTACCCTTACTTTTTCTCCTACTTTAATTATCGAGCACATACACATGGATATTAAAGAAAATTATACATTATACCAATATTAATAATCAAATTATTTTTTTTTTAATTCATGTGCCGGATCAAACAAGACAAAAATTAAGGACGGAGGGAGTATACTTTTTAGTGAATGAGATTTTTTTCAAAAATATAACGAAAGTATATCAAAATTTTTATTTAATTTAATCACATGTTGACTATTAAAAATAAAAAGTGAACTCTTTAGTCATAATGATGAGAATATATTTTCTAACTATTTAAGTTTATTATTTTTTGATATAAAAAATTAATAAAAATAATTGTAAATAGCATGGACTAGTAGTACTGTAGTACTATATTAATGGAGACGTCTAGTGAGAGTAACTGTGCCAGCACCGCCTTATCCACTTCTGGATTTGATCCTCTAAAAGTCAAAACGTAACCATTACACTTCTCTCTTTCCACTTTCCTTTTCTTCTCAGATCGCGATCTCGTAGCTCACTGCTCCGCGTTCCATCAGGTCCCGTCCCGTCCCGTCCCGTCCAGATCTGAATCGGCAACTGCTGCTCCTCCACTATGGCTTTCCGGCTGATGATGTACGGACTGGTGTTCTTGTCGATATCTTGCGTTTGCTTCAAGCTCCTCCACCTCGTTCTTTACCCCGTTTTCTACTTCACCTCCTGACATAGACCACGCGCCACCGCCTTCCTTTTCGCCGGCCGTCTACCTCTTGGAAACGGCGCCGTATGGTCGGTAAAATACACTTGTGATTTAGTTGGTAATGATGATAAATCGTAGTATATATCACTTTCAGTGTGGACTTTTCTTTTGGTTTAATGCAATGCAATTACCCTTTAAATATGTCGAATCTACAGATTATTAGACGCTTTTTTTCTTTTCTTCCTTTTATTTTTGGGGTTTTAGTCAACTCGGTGGTTACTGGTCAATTTTTATGCACCTCAACTTAATTCTAATTTTCATCAACATCATAATTTAGGCCAAAATATAAAAAAAAACCCTAAAGTATCAACCAAATTTCACTTTGCACCATAATTTAAAATTTGTGCGTAAAAACACTCCACGTTCCAATTTGTTCTACTTTTGCCCCTACCCCCAACGGCCGTTACAATGTTAACGTTAAGTAGCTACGTAAGAGACACGCGAGGGTTATTTTAGTCATTTCCAGCATTAAATGGGTAATGTAGGTCACATTTGGGGGTAATTTGGTCATATCTAGCCTATTTCCTTCTGCGAACCCTCAACCCAGCAATTCTCTCTCTTTACACCCAAAATTGCAGACATGGATGAAGGCTCAACCTTGAAGCTAATTATGGACAAAGGTCTGAGAGATGGAGAAACCCTAGAGTTCAGATTCAGATTCGTCATCCGAATCGGCCGTGTCATTCGTGGCAGCACAATCTCCATCAAAGACATCGGTATCTCCTCTAATTGCACCTCTCGATCCAATTCGATTACAACACCATTAGTTGGGAGTGAGTTAGGGTTAGAGTATACTTGGATTTTGTTGAACCGTCAAGCTCATTTCTTTGCAGCCTGCGACTATTAATGACAGAGACACCATCAAGATTGGAGAGTATACTTCGATTTTGGTCAAGATTGAAATGGGGGAAACGAGTCGTCGGTTGAGGCGAAACCTTAGGAGGCGCGGTAAAGGCGGAGATTCGGATAATGAGGTGATTGTTGTAAGTGATTTCAATGATTGTGGTTGTGGGAGTGAGTTAGAGTTAGAGTCTGGTGTGGATTTGGGGAATGATGCGGTGGTGGTGGCTTCGATGAAACAAAATTTAAGTGTTGATTCTTAAGAGAATGTAGAAAACGGTGGTCTAGATGAACATTTGGGTTTTTGTTGTTCAATCTGGGTTAGATGTGATTTTGGATGTTCTATGAAAGTTGGGATGGGTTGATTCCGTTTAAATGCAATGGAGCGAGGTGGTAGGGAAGCGCAGAGCCGGCCCAAGGGGTGGGCAGGCTGGGCACCTGTGCTGAGCCCAAATTAATACGGGGCCCAAAAAAAATTATATTGTTGTAGTATTAGTATATATGTAAATCAAAAATAGTATTTAAATTTCTTGAATTGAGACCCAAACTCAAAGCTTTTGTTGTTATTTTAAATTATGTTTGTTCAATTGTTTGTTGAGACTTTGTTTATTTATTAAATTTTGTTACATTGTTAATTATTATTTTTCTTTTTATAATGTTTTTGTGTTTTTAAAAATTGAAAGTGACATTGACTTTTTTTATTTGTTAAATTTTGAATTATGTTTGTTCAATTGTTTGTTGGGACTTTTGAGTTTGATAGTTTGTTCACATCTTGCATAGTTACATTGAATTTTCAATTTAGTTAATTACTAATTTAAGATCATAGCTTTGAGTGAGTGATAAGAGAATTATGAAATAGAAGTACGAAGTAACAATAAATCTCAAATTATTTTTACGATGATTGTTGATTTGAGTAATTGAGTTTTTTTTTGTTTTTTACTTTAAGAGGTTAAAATTCGGTAAGAAATTGTTCAGTTTTCTAGATAATAAATGTTTTTCCAAATTTAATTTCAGCTCAGTAGGAACCCATTATTGAAATATATGAGATTAATATTTGATAATTAAATTAGGGTCCTTCTTTTAACTTTGTCCTGAGCCTATAAAATGCTAGGAACGGTCCTGGGGAAGTGGCTGGTGGTAATGGAGTTCTAGGGAAGAAGACAATGAGAGAAAGACCTAATTGCCCCCCTCGTGCTAGGCACGTGATGGCTTCTGTTAATATTTTTAACGTCGATTATAGCTAGGGTGTTATGTGGGGACAAATTTGAACGTATAGTGTTTTTACGCACAAATTTCAAATTAGGGTGCAAGTGAAATTTGGTGGATACTTTGGAGGGTTTTTTATATTTTGGCCCATAATTTATATACCACCTCACTTCTAAAATAAGTACTGTTTATAAAAAACTAATCTACTCTTATTTAAGTTTAATTATTATAAATAAGTTGACACGAGTTTTTTCTCTTTCCTATTTACAACGCTCATTAGTTAGAGTAGTATATAAAGACATTTTTAGTAGAAAATGGTAAATGTTACTTGAAATCTTATAATAACACTTATTTTGGGACAATTTTTTGTTGTTGTAACGACTTATTTTGGAACCTAAATAATATTAATATAGGTTAGTAGCATTACCCGTGGTTGAATGGTTGGGACATATAAAAGTTACAAAAAAATTTCGTGGCCACAAAATCTTTGTTGCAGTTACTGATTAGTATTTTTCGTTAGTTAATGACAACCTGCAAACTATACAACTAATTGATAATTGCTAATCAAAATTTTGTGACCATTACTAACATTGCACTTTCTAATATTGATCAATTTTCATACTCCTTTCATCTATTTTGGGATATCCCAACTAAGGTTTCTAAAGACTTTTGATCTACCTATTCTCTACCATTCTTCCTAATATACCCTTAAAACTTCATTTAATATAACACATCACACAGAAACTCAATTATATAAAATAATTGAACTTAATTAATGTTCATGGGATTATAGTCAGAACACATTTTACAGCACATCATTAGTTATGTTTCTTAATTTCTGTATTTTATCCACTAGAAACATTTATCTAGGACGGAGGGAGTAAATGATTAGAGTTTCCACAGCCTCCCGTTATCAATTTATTTGATTGATTAAAGAAAAATCCTGCTTCGCGCGTGTTTTACTAATTGTAGCTCTCTTCATTGGCCTCAAATTTGTTTAAACCGCTTAGTGGGTTAGTCTGTTTGGTAGCTGGCCGATGTAAAGAATAAAGAGTTCTGATCAAGTTGTAATATATTTGTTGGTTCAAAAATCTAGTAGTTGCAAACTCAAATAGAGAGGTGCTAAATACAACACATTTTTTACGCTAAATACAACATCTTGGGACAAATTTATTATTTTGCCCATGTTATAAATGAAAAAAAAAAAACAAAAAACAAAAATGGACCAGACCGCCACCTCTAGGCAGACATAATCCAAAGAACCACCTAGATTAGGCGGTCCTTCATTTTCAATCATTATTTCATCAAATTTTTTTTTACACTTTAATATTCTAAAGTTAACATTTTCATTAAAAAGTTAATGGAATCGTTAAACTTTTAACGGAACTTGGTAGAACCGTTATAAGAACCGCCACCCCGAGGTGGTCTTCCTTTTTTTTTAATAATTGAATGATTGGCAAAACAATATTTTTTTCAAGGGGTTGTTATATTTAGCACTTTTAGAATATTGTATTTATCACATTCAAATATATACCGTATAAATTAGTTAATGAAATATAGGTTAACCCTCATCATCATTTTGACTAAATCTAGTCCAACACAATTTGTCCTTAAATGTATTACTAATCAAACTGAGACACGTTACTCATTTTGACCTCTTAAGGGCAATTCGAAAAAAATCTAAGATTTTTAGGATTTTTGGATACTTGATGTTTTACCAAACCAATCCTTATTTTTCTTTTTTATCATATATTCTAGTCTGATTAATGGTACATGCAAGGGAACATTCTGTTGGTACAGGTGATCTCGAGTACACTATTCTTCCCTCTGGCTAGCTCATTATTCCTTTTTACGCTATTTTGAAAAAAGATGTATTTACTTTGTAATTTTTTTCATTTTGAGATGTTATTTTTATTATTTTAATTTTAATTTACTTTTTTTTTTATTGGTAAATCCTTTCTTACATGGGTATTATTAGAAAATACACAATATTTGAGTCAAACAAAACTCATTCTACTACATGTTAACATTGTATCAATGTACTAATTGAGTATTCTTGCTCTATAGGTTCATATTCTTAAACCCATCAGCTATGTCGATCAACAACGACACCTTGGTAATCCAGCTAAACGCTCCAACCCGCTTCTCAGTCAAGCTTACCACTTCCAACCTTGACTCCTTGTTGTATAGTATGACGATGATAGGTTGAGTCGACCCTCTTTGGTTTTGATGTGATCGAGTATATCTATGGTACTTTAAGTTGAGTCGACCCTGTTTCATCTTGATGTGGTCGAATATATCTATGGTACTTTAAGCCCACCCTCGTAATTCTTCAATTCCGAACACAAAATGGTCAATCCTATTTATCTAATTTGGTTTCGCCAGGACTAGGAGGGTCTACTTCGTGATAGTTTAAAGAAATTGAATAAGGATGTAGAGGACACAGAGGATCGAACTTCTTATGGTTTTGAGTTCGTCACGCCTCTTGACCGACAATAACAGAATGATAAACATTTAGATAAGACCGTGTTACAGTAAAACAATCTCATATGACTAATGTAGTGTTAATATAGTAAATGTTGGGTAAAGGAACATAAATAATGCAACAGAACCTCTTTGCCCTTTACTTGAACAAACTAATGAAGTAACTAGATGATATTCAAGGCAAACAAACAACCAAATAATCTGAAAATAAGAACTCAATCACACACAATGTACGCACAAATTTTTACGTGGAAAACCTCCTCAAGGCAAGAAGGAAAAACCACGGGACCGAGTCCAGAAAATTCTTTCACTATCAACGATAATAGGCAATACATAGAGTCCTCTCTAGATTGAACTAGAGGAATACATCAACCACAATCATCAAGAGTTACAAACCCTTGGCAAACTTTTCAACAAATGATACAAAGAAAAAGAAGAATTCAAATCAGGATATCACCAGAAAAACAGCCTTGTTGCAGAAGCAATATCTCCTTCTCCAAATCTCAGAATTCGATCTCCACCGTTCAGAAGTTGCGTCTACCTCTCCTGAATGTGCCCCTAATTTTTGAGCCCGATCCAATAGTTAACGAATTCAAAAATGCAATTTTTCTGGGACTGCACTGTGCTGTGACGGGAATCTCTTTTTCTCCTCTCAAAATTGCGGCTCTCTCTCTATATTCTCTTATTTCCTCCCACACTTAAACCCTAATCTGATCTCTAGGTTTAAGAGAAGAGATGATATGGGAAATACCCAATTTGCCCCTTTTAAATTGCTTAAAATTACTTCTCCATATGGGCTTTAAGCACAAACACATGTGGGCAACCTTTGGGTCATCCTCCAACTAGGAGGGAAAAACCCAACAAATCTCCCCCTCACGACTAGGTGGAGGGATTTGCCATCCCGACAACTAAACGAAAAGCTTCAAGCTTCTCCCTTGTTAATGCTTTGGTCAACATGTCCGAGCCATTATCATCGGTAAGAGTTTTCTCAAGTTCCAATAACTTAGAATTCAAAACATCTCTAATCCAGTGGTATCGAACATCAATGTGCTTCGATATTGCATGAAATGCAGAATTCTTACCAAGGTGTATAACACTCTGACTGTCACAAAACAACACATACCTCTCTTGCTTGAAACCGAGTTCCTGAACATATTTCTTCATCCATAGCAACTCTTTACAGGCTTCCGTTGCTGCAATGATCTCAGCCTCAGTACTGGAAAGTGCAACACATTTTTGCAGTCTTGATTGCCAAGCCACAGCTCCCCCTGCAAAAGTAAACAAATATCCGGACGTGGACTTGTAAGAGTCAACATCTCTTGCCATGTCTGAATCTATATTGCCAATCAAATCTGATTTCCTAGAACCATAAGACAACTTCAAACTGCTTGTGCCTCTGAGATATCGCATTATCCATTTTACTGCATCCCAATGCTCCTTTCCTGGATTTGACAAAAATCTGCTGACTACCCCAACGGTATGAGCAATATCTGGCCTTGTACACACCATGGCATACATTAAGCTTCCCACAGCTAAAGCATATAGAACTCTTTGCATCTCTTCATTCTCTTCATCTGTAGAAGGGCTCACTACTAGAAACACGCTAATTACTGTCAAAGTAATTACTGACGGAAGACATCTGACAGTAATTACCGATGGAGATGCTCAAATTTCCGACAGTAATTTTTATTTTTTGGGCAGGATAATAATTGCTGTCGGATTCAATCTGACAGTAATTCATCCGATAGTAATACAGGAATATTCTTTGCATATTCCCTTTTCAACCGACAGAAATGAATTACTGTTGGAGATTCCGATAGTAATTACTGTCGGAGATTTCGATAGTAATTACTGTCGGAGGTTCCGCAGTAATTTAAGTGACAATTACTGTCGGAGCTCCGACAGTAATGTAAACCAAATCCCCAAATCGAACAGCGCCCCCCACCGGTCACTCTTCTCTCTCTCTCTCTCTCTCTCTCTCTCTCTCTCTCTCTTTCTCTCTCTATCTTCTCCGGCAACACCAACGACCCACCGCCGCACCGTCGCTTCCACCACAACTTCCACCTGCCACCACCATGCCTCTCTCTCTCTCTCACCGCCGTCTAGTCTCAAATCTCTCTCTCTCTCTCACCACCACCTCCGTCCCCTCCCTCCGCCACCGCCGTCTCCCTCCCTTCGCCATGGTAAAACTCGCTGTCATTTTTTATTTGAATTGTTTTTTTTTTAAATTTATTTATTGTATTTTTTTTGGCCTAGTCAATCTACTGCCGCCACCACCGCCGCCACAGTCACAGCCCCTGCAATTTGAACAATTTTCAGGTTATTTTTTTATTTTTATTTTTTTGTAATTTTTTGTATTTAATTTGTATATGTTAATATGTATTTTAAATTGTGTGTGTAATGTGTTTGTATTATTTTATGATGTATGTTAATGGTGAAACGATCATGCATGCATATATATATATATATATATATATTATGTTTTATTTTTTATTAATCTGTATTTTGCATATATACCTGTTCAATATTTAATATAGCTACCAATCAGTTTTCATAACAAAAATGCCATTTTTAACCTAATCTTCCAATGCCCGTAAAAACTGAATGATCGATAAAGAAAAAAAAGCCAGATCGGCTGACTACGTTCGTTAGGACTATAACTAGGATAGTGAATTCCAAGGGAAATATGCAATGGCAAGCGGGGTCTATGGCTCTATGCTTGTAGTTGTTATTACAAAGGCTCTGTGAATGGATATATTACATTCACATTGCTGACTGATTAGCTTAAAGAATTCGCCGCGGACAACAAGAAGTTATACATGATGCTCCCCATTGCCAACTACTTGGAATCCAATTCAAGCTCTAAAATGAGGAATCCGACACGATGAGTGGTGGTCACAGTAAGAGATGGTAGTGATGGTACGTGGTGATTGCTCTGATAAACATGAAGTCTAATTGTTGATATTACAATAAATGAAAATGGGTGGGTTAGGGACATTGCATCTGAGCAGAATATAGTAAAAATTCATGGGCAGTGGCCCTTGTGCTTATTATGGATGTGTGTAAAGAGCATATAGGAATTGAGTGTACCTCTTTTAGTTTTTTGCAAAATTACGGAAGTTGACTTTTAAGCCATTTAGTAATACATGTACAATTGTATATGTATCATTAGTATTCACACTATAGTATTACAAGTGTACATAGCAAATGTGAAGTTAGTGACTTTATACAAAAAAAGACACTCATTTTGCGATGGAAAAAAATAAAAAAAAGGGACACTCAATGGGGGCCGGAGGGATTTCTAAAATTGAACTCCTCGTTTAAAATTACTTGTGCTATCAAGAAGATGAAATGCACGTGCCTCCCTTGCGCCTGGAAGTAGTATTATCCATTGATTTGCCACCTCCTTCCCCGTCCGAAGACGAAGTCCCGATTATTGAAGGTGATGCAGAAGAAGACGATAAGGTAAAAGAAGATGAAGATGATTGGATGTCCGAGGATGACGATGAAGAAGAACTTGAGTTCTATAGTAGCGACTCAAACGCTGAGACTGAAGATTCTGAGAATGAAGAAAATGAAGACATTGAGAATGATTAATGTCATTTCTTAAAAGATGAATAGTCATGTGTAGAACACTATTTGTACTGTAATACTTGTTATCATGATTAATGTCATTTAAAATTTTTTTTTTTTGAGAAACAGGGACGGCACCCTGCTAGATTTTATTAAATGGAAAAGGGAAAACAAACTTGAGGGGGACAACCAGCCTTGCCCTTATAAGAGGGAGGACGGAGGAGCCTAACCTCGAAAAAGAGATACAAACTAAAAAAGCAGGAAAGCAAATACAGAAACAAAAGCCATAACCTCAGAAGCGAGGAACAAGGGCTTAAAGCCAAAAGAAACTAAACAACTGTTAAGAAATTTGAACTCTAGCCGTGCCACTGACATCAAGAAGAACATTTCCTTTAATAAGCGAAGGGAGATCCGAAGAAGAAGAAAACTCAGCGTCAGAACCACTATCAATTACCAAATTAGCAAGACCATCCGCAACATAGTTAGCTTCCCTGTAGCAGTTGCAAAAAGTAAAACTAGATTCCCGCTTCATGGATAAAATAGCCCGCACATAATAAATCAACTTCCAATAAGGATTGTGGCCATTAGTAAACCAATCACAAACTACCTTAGAGTCCATCTCAATAATAGCTAAGTGGTGACCATGTTCATAAAGCCAACGAATACCAATGAAAAGAGCCCTCAATTCAGCCTCGACACTAGTGGTTTGGCTGAAGAAAGAGGAATAAGCAAAAACCACCAAACCTCTCGCATCACGAATGACTCCCCCACCACCGCTAATGCCTGGATTACCCCGACAAGCCCCATCAGAATTGAGCTTAAGAAAGCCCTCCATCGGCTTTGTCCATTTAATAGCTTGAATCATAATTCGTTTCTTGGAAGCAAAAGAGTAAAACAGCCCATTAAAGCTGCGAACACCAAAAAAATTACCCGCCATCATAATTAGAGAGAGATCCCAATCTACTTCAGACACAATGGAGGAGTGGGCTTTGGAGGAGCCATCATAAACCATAGCATTTCGGTATTTCTAGAGATTCCAAAGGATAAGGGATGGTAAGATCAGATGAGAGATGGATTTCGTAGAATAATGTTATGTATTTTAACTTAATTGTCATCTAAACTTAGCGTTAATTGTCATCATTAATATATTAATTATGTTTTTATTATCTATAGACATGAGTGGACGAGCTGGTAGAGGTAGGGGTCGGATTGGTAAGATCCAACTTCTACCTTCTTGCATTACAGGTACACAGCCACGTCTACCTACACCACCTACAGCACCCACAAGAGGAGCTGAGTTTCACACGACTCAGCCCGACGATGCGCCCGACTCTCCCCACGATTCGATCAGCAGGGTTGGGTCATCATCTACCCCAGGCAAGCATGAGGGTGTTGATGGAGATGGTAGGATTATCGTTACCATCTCCAGCCTTAAGCAGTAAGTAATAACTTTACAGTTTTAAAATTTTAATGCTTCCTTAATTAAATGTTAATTACATATTTGTGTAATATATTTGTTTAATATATATTTGACAGGTTTGCAGGCGGGTATCTTGATCCTGCTCGCTTTATCAGACGTATCCTACGTGGGATGAGGCACAAAGAGTACTGGCCACAGTACTCTGACGTGCCTAAGGATGTCTGAGATAGATGGTGGGATGATTTTAGGGTAAGATAAGATATGTTAAAGTTTAATATATATGCCATATATATATATAAATTATTAAGATAAGATATATATATATATATATATATTAAGTAACCATTGAATACTCCCCCATATATATATGTTCTTTTGTTAACTTAATAATTTAATACTTTCTATTTATTTTTTATAATTAATATGTTTAAATTAGGCAAACTTGCAGCGGACGTATTGTTGGCCTGAGCACTCTGACGCGGAGGCGTACGAGGCGTTTAGGTTGTTGTGCGGTAAGAAGTACCGCGACTGGATCTATGCCATCAAGAAGGCGTGGAATGAGAAGAAGGCGAGGGTTTCAGGTTTCAGCAACGATGTCTGGGCTCGGTAAGTACATTATACTAAGTATACTTAATTTAATTTCATTCCTTAAATATATGTTATTTTTTATATATTCTTTCTATAACTATTTTAACATTTTCACAGGTTTACCTCGACGTGGGATTCCGAGGAAGCTAGGGTTATCGCCGAGCGACAGAGGCAGACCAGACTGAGCCTGACGGGGAGAGGGTGAAGCACACCTCGGGGTCGATCAACAGCTCCGAACACCACTTGTGCATGGTAAGGACTTTAATGTGTTGTATTGTAATACATGTCTTAATTATTGCTCAAACATAGAGATATTTGTTGGGTAGCCATGTGGATGCTATGAAATTCATGGCTGAAAGTAATTTGTTACTTGTTATGTTTAGGGATTGAATTGAAAACATAGACATATATTTGTTTAAGATTGCCTTGGGAGGGGGTTAGTGTAAATAAACTATTTTAGAAGGGGTTTGAGTGTAAATAAGCTATTTTAGAAGTGTTTGAATCTAAATAGGTTATTTAAGAAGGTTTTGAGTGTAAATAGGCTGCCTTAGTAGGGTTTGAGTGTATATAGGCTGCTTTACAAGGGTTTTGAGTGCAAATAGGTTGCTTTAGAAGGGTTAGAGTGTAAATAGGTATTTTTATAAGGGTTTTGAGTGTAAATAGGCTGCTTTAAAAAGGTTTGAGTGTAAATAAGTTATTTTACAAGGCTCTAAGTGTAAATAGGTTATTTTAGAAGGGTTTTTAGTGTAAATAGGTAGTTTTAGAAGAGTTTAAGTCTAAATAGGTTGTTTAAGAAGATTTTGAGTATAAATAGGCTATCTTAGTAGGGTTTGAGTGTATATAGGCTGCTTTACAAGGGTTTTGAGTGTAAATAGGCTGTTTTATAAGGGTTTAAGTGTATATTGGCTAGTTTAAAAGGGTTTTGAGTATAAATAAATTATTTTAGAAGGGTTTGAGTACAAATAGGTTGTCTTAGTAGGGTTTGAGTATATATAGGCTGCTTTACAAGGGTTTTGAGTGTAAATAAGTTGCTTTAGAAGGGTTGGAGTGCAAATAGGTTATTTTAGAAAGGTTTTGAGTGTAAATATGATGCTTTAGAAGGGTTTAAGTATAAATATATTATTTTATAAGGCTCTGAGTGTAAATAGGTTATTTTAAAAGGGTTTTGAGTGTAAATAGGCAGTTTTAAAAGGGTTTTAGTCTAAATAGGTTGTTTAAGAAGGTTTTGAGTGTAAATAGGCTGCTTAGTAGGGTTTGAGTGTATATAGGCTGCTTTACAAGGGTTTTGAGTGTAAATAGGCTATTTTAGAAGGGTTTGAGTGTAAATAGACAGTTTTAGAAGAGTTTTGAGTGTATATAGGCTATTTTAGAAAGGTTTGAGTCTAAATAGGCTGTTTTAGAAGGGTTTGAGTGTATATAGGTTACTTTAGAAAGGTTTTGAGTGTAAATAGGCTATTTTAAAAGGGTTTGAGTGTAAATAAGCCATTTTAGAAGGGTTTTGAGTAAAATAGGTAGGTTTAGAAGGGTTTGAGTGTAAATAAGCAATTTTAGAAGGGTTTTAAGTGTATATAGGCTATTTTAGAAGGGTTTGAGTCTAAATAAGCTGCTTTAGAATGGTTTAAGTGTATATAGGCTGCTTTAGAAAGGTTTTGAGGTTAAATAGGCTGTTTTAGAAAGGTTTAAGTGTAAATAGGCCGTTTTAAAAGGGTTTTGAGTGAAATAGGTAGGTTTAGAAGGGTTTTGAGTTTAAATAGGCTGCTTTAGAAGGGTTTGAGTGCAAATAGGTTATTTAGAAGGCTCTGAGTGTAAATAAGTTATTTTAGGAGGGTTTTGAGTACAAATAGGTAGTTTTAGAAGGGTGTGAGTGTAAATAGGTTATTTTAGAAGGGTTTTAAGTGAAATAGGTAGTTTAAAAATGGTTTGAGTGTATATAGACTGCTTTAGAAGAGTTTGAGTATATATATATATATATATATATATATATATATATAGACTATTTTTATTGTTTTCTTATAAGTTTATCGTGTTATAGCCAGTGTTCTAAAAATCGCTAGGCGGGCGCTAGGCGCCAGGGCAGGGCCTAGCGCCTAGGGGCCTAGGCGGGGTCTAGAAATCGAGGCATAATTACACTATAGGTTTATACCATACTTGCTGCAATAATATTAATAACTAAATATAACCAAATAAACTAAAAGTAATAGTCACATTACAAGATTAAAAGTTAAAATTAAAATTTAATTCAATAATCAATACCTGCTGCAACAATAGTAAATAACTAAATATGACAAAATAAACTAAAACAATGATCACATTACAAGATTAATAGTAAAAAATTAAAACAAAATTCAATAGTATCATTCCAAACTTCAAAGTTTAAACTTTAAAACAAAATAACAATACTACAACATATAAAGTATGGAAAACAAACTTATTTAATTTAGGTTTTTCTATTTTTTTTAAACCAAAACGACGCTGTTTTTTGAAAAAAAAATTAAAAAAAATTTAAAAAAAAATGCAATTTGGCTAGGCGACTAGGCGGCCAGGTGGGCGCCTAGGCGGCGATTTTTTTCGTAGGCGATTTTTTACCCGATTTGGCCCTAGGCGCGAAGTTTTGGGGGCGCCTAGCGCCTAGGCGGCGCCTAGGCCGATTTTTAGAACATTGGTTATAGCTTAATATGTGTTCTTCGCTAATTTTAATTTATTATATTTGTAGACTCGACACTACGGTACCGAGGTACCGATGATTGATTTATTTGCTGCCACCCACACCACTACTGTTCTTTCTGGTTCTGATTTGTCATTTGTCTTTGCCGACGATACTGCCAAGAATGTATTTGTAAGTATTACTAAAAATGTTTTAATATTATATTCTTTATTAGTTAATTAAAATGTTAATATTAATATTTTTATATTTTTATAACACAGGATGCCTGTAAGGCGACCATACATACGCAGGTCGTCGAGGGGCTTGTCCAGACGACCCTTGAGGTGCTGACGCCCTTTGTCGGTGACATCTGACATTCGGTCACTGCGGAGTCACGGAAGAAGAGGGGGGCTCGCCTCTACGGCTTTAGTGACCACGGCGTCGCTGATTTAAGACCAAGCGCATCCAGTTTTTCCTCGGCAACCCCGTCTTTTGGTCCTCCGCAGCGGTCAGCTACCGAGCATGCCCTGGTCGAGAAGATCCAGACTCTCGAGCACCTGGTGCAGCAGCAGCCCAACAGGTGCAGTAGCATGCCCAACAGATGCAGCAGCAGGCCGAGCAGCTCGAGCAGCTGCGGCGATCGGTCATGGAGCAGCAGCAGCAGTCTAGGTCTTCTATTGTGCTTAATTTGTTTGACCCCCCTTCACAGTAGACACTTTATTTTGGTACTGTAATATTTTTTTAATTGTATATATATTAATTTTAATTTAATTTATGTTTTAGTTGTTAATTATAGTTTATTGCTGCAGTATGTGTATGTGATTGTGAATATATAACTGCTATATCAGGTGAAAAAAAAATCAGTTTTAAAATTTTTTATTTTTTATTTTTCTTAATACTTACTGTCGGATCTCCGACAGTAATTATTTTTTTAAAAAGTATTTTTTTAATTATTACTGTCGGAGCTCCGACAATAATTCACAGTTAAAAATAATAACAGAGTTAATTATTGTCGGATTTCCGTCAAAAAATTAATGGTGTTCCAACAGTAAACTAACGAAATGTTAATGACTGTGACCTTGCTACTGTCGAAGCGACCGACAGTAATTACTGTCGGATTTAGTATTATTGTCGGAGGCTCCGACAGTAAATACTGACTAAATTACTGTCGGAACTCCAATAGTAATTACTGTCAGAATACTGTCAGAGATAAATTACCGTCGAAGGTTTACTGTCGGATACTGTCGGAGCAGTTCCAATAGTAAATTCACAATTACTGTCGGAATCCGTGAATTACTGTCGAATTTCTCCGACAGTAATATCGTTTTTTCCATTAGTGGCTCTGTTGGACACTTAGCTTAAAGTGGGTTGCTAAAGGCGAGCTAACCACTTTAGCTTTATTCATCTTGAATCTCTAAAGTACCTTCTCAATGCACTTCTGCTGGGATAAATACAATCTTCTAGCTGCTCTGTCACGTTTAATGCGTATTCCCAAAATTTGTTTTGCTGGCCCTATGTCCTTCATATCAAAGAACTTGCTCAATTGCTTCTTCAAATTAGCAATCCTTGAACCATTCCTGCCAACAATTAAGATATCATCTACATATAGCAACAATATAGTAACGTCATCATCAGAAAATTTCTGCACATAAACACAATGATCTGATGTGGTTCTCGTGTAGCCTTGCTCCCCCATAACTGTGTCAAACATTTTGTACCATTGCCCAGGAGCTTTCTTCAAACCATAAAGACTTTTCTTCAATTCACAAGCCAGGTTTTCTTTGCCTTTAACCTGAAACCCCTCCGGCTACTCCATGTAGATTTCTTCTTCTAAGTTACCGCGCGTGCAAGAAAGCTGTCTTGACATCCATTTGTTCAATTTCTAAGTCAAGACTTGCAGCTAGGCCGAGAACAACTCGAATAGATGACATTTTTACCACTGGAGAAAATATCTCTTCAAAATCAACACCTTTTTTCTGATTGAAACCTTTCACTACTAATCTAGCTTTGAATCGAGGATGTGCGGCATGCTCTTCATGCTTGATTCTAAACACCAACTTGTTTTTCAAAGCTCTTCTACCCTTGGGTAGCCTTACCAGTTCAAAGGTATTATTATCATGTAAAGACTCAATTTCATCTTTCATGGCTTCAATCCACTTTTCTTTGTTCTCATCTGCTATTGCGTCCTTGTAGCATTCTAGTTCCCCACTGTCAGTCAATAACACATACTCATCAATTGAGTATCTTGTGGAAGGTGTTCGATCCCTGCTAGATCGCCTAATTGGAATTTCAGGTGGAATATTTTCATCACCATGCTCAACCATATCCTGCTCATCACTGGATGCGTCATCATGAATTTAACTATTGTCATTTTGGGATCCCTGTTCAGTTTGCACATCATGCACATTATCATCAACTGGTTCAGCTACTAGTGCAGAATGAACTAGCTCAACTGGCTTTAAATCTACCAGATCATCATAGGACTCGGTCACTGTCTCTTCTACCTTCTCAATATCCTGTATGGTCTGATCCTCCATGAATACGACATCACGACTTTTGATAATCTTATTCTCAACTAGATCATACAGCTTGTAGCCAAACTCATCTTGACCATACCCCAAGAAGATACACTGCCTTGTCTTCATATCAAGCTTAGATCGCTCGTCCTTTGGAACATGCACAAATGCCTTACACTCAAAGACTTTCAAGTGATCATAGGAAACATCTTTGCCTAACGGTAAGACGAACTCACAGGAAACATGTTCCAAGGGAATTATCCCAACAATGGTTGACGCACATGCCCGATCGAGTGTATAATTCTCTTGGTAGAATTATCTAAAAATATGTGTATATACTCGTTGAAGAGCATTATAAAGTTAAATATTCAATACTAATGGTAACATATATATATATATATATATATATATATATATATATATATAACCGTGAAAATAATGCCAGCAAAGTAAATAAATAATTTAAATAAGGCCCCAAATATTACATAATACCAGTCAAATGTAGTATAAGAGTATTACATTGCATGAACACTTTCTTTCTTTTAGAAGCATCTAGATTGGAAAATAAGGTTATATTTTATAAATTTGAGTTAGCCAAGATTCAAATAAAAAAATGTTACTACATGACCTGTACGAACTTGTTGAACTCATTGTTAGACTAGACCATTAAGATGGCATACTGTTCATCGTTTTTGATAGGGTCAAGGTCTCCATCAAAGTCGTATTTTTGAAATCTAAATGACGGGTAGACCTTATGTTATACTCCATCCTTCCCTAATTATTATCTTGTTTTTTTTTTATCTGTCCTAAAATAATTATTTTATTTGAAAGTTTTATTTTTAGGAGAACACTTTTATCATTTTACTCTTACTTTTTTTTTATTTTAATTAGTGGCCATATGCACATGTGTATTAAAAAAAATTATATATTATATTAATATTAATAATCAAGTCAATTAATTTTTTTAATATTTATGTCAAATTTAATAAGATAATAATTTAAGGACGAAGTGAGTATTTAAATATCATAACCTTCTTATCGATGACTTTCACTAAGAGCATCACCAGTGGGGGGTTTTTCCCCCACTTTTCTCTTCCTAAAAAGCTTGATACAATTTTTTTACCGTAGTGGAAATTTTTGAACAGTTCGTTGCAGTGGAGCAGCTCTCTCTCAAGAGAGCCGATTTTTGTGTCAGTGTGGGACCCAAATCTGAACAAAAGTCCCCTTTGCATGTGCTGTTGTGCGCCCCTCCTCCCAATGGCTACATATATCCGTTTTTCTTATTTAATTTATAAAATTTTAATAATATTATTTAATAAATAATATAGATGAAGTAGGATCCATAAAAAAGTTGTTAGGAGGTTTTTGATAAGAGATAGAGGTTTAAAATTTTGAATTTTTGAGGTAGAGATGGTGTGGCATGTCGGGGCCACAAAAAAGCTCAAAAAAATGAGCTGCAAGATTGTGGATGCTCTAAGCGTCTGCCAACAATATATAGTGAGGTATAGGATACTGACACGAGTAATTGGCTACAATACATTGTTGGAAAGCTATCATGGGTGGCATCTATTTAATTTTAATATTTGATATTATTTTCTCCATAATAGAAAATATACTTCAACTGGGGAAATATAAGTGTACTAAGATCAGTATTATACATCACCAAAAAGTTTGTTATATATTTTGCATTTATGCCGTACCAAAGAAAACAAGTACACGTACGAGATTCGGTGATTGTTTTTTTTTTAGAACATCGTTTTTCCAGCTGTTAGTCTTCTGATTAAATCTCATTAGAGGGTCTTTAAGAGTTTAAGATAGATTTAAGATATAAAAAAAAAAACAAGTACACTCTCTTTCTCTCCCTCAAGTCTCACCCGCACACACACAATAACACATTTTCTTGCTTCTTCTAAACACACACTTTCACACGTACAAAAAGAAAAAAAAAAAAAAAAAGACACCTTTTCTCGCTCCTCTGTACACTCTCTCGCTCTCTCACCGAGGAAACACACATTTACTCTTTTTTTTAAAAAAAAAATTTTTGTGGCAAAACTCATATTTGGCCACCCAACCATCCATAAAGTTAATTGCAATTTGGCCACTACAATTTCAAAAATATTATTTGGACCATTAAACTATCGTTTTCTTACAAGCAACCCATTTTTTAGATGGGTGTTAGTTCAGCCGTTAAGTGAAAATAAAATACCTATTATATCCCTGCCTTCATCCTCATCATCTCTAATCAAGAAATTCATCAACTAGAAATGGAAAACCTTTTGACCCGGAAAACCATTATGAAGAATTGAGTATGGAGAGTTATTGGGGAGCAAGTAATCCATTTGCTGGATTTAGAATCCAATTGCTTCCTGAACCTTATCTTTTCCGTAACATGAAGACTTGAAGAGTTGGAATCAGAGACAACAGCAACATTAAACTAAAATTCAGAACCCATTATTTTCCCAAACCTTAGATCTACAAAGATAGCCAAAAATGACAAGAACCTATTGTTTCCCTAAACTTAGTACAGATCTCTCTAGCTAAACAACATTAAGCTAAAATCCAGAACTCAGAATTGTCATAAAACAAAGATACAACTTCAAATCCACATCATCATGTTTGTTTCTAAATAAAATTTTAACTAAATCCTCATAACTTGATCGCAACTTTAAATCCAACCCTTCAAAATTCAAATCAAAGATCAAACATAAACAATTAAAGATTTGAAAATTTAAACTGAAATTCAGAAAAGAGGGAATGTACTTGTCAAACAGCTCTTGGTCTACCACGGCTAAGATGTCCAACAGTGGGTTGCCCATCCTCATCGGCAGATCCCCCCCTCTCTCTCAAAGCAGCCGCCGTCAACACACCACCTTCATCATGCGAAGGGTGTTCACGAAAATGCCTCAAAAACCTAAGTATAGTTGCATTCACATCCTGGACACTAATGTTCCTGCCCCACACGAATATGGGTGGGGCCTCATCGGGGTCATCGTGTTCGTCGCCTTCCGATGACTCAGGGGCGTCGTCGGTTCAGGAAGGTGTTGCGGCAACTGGAGTGGAGGTGTTAACGTCGGGAGTGTTCGCCGGAGAAGAATTGAAAGCAATGCTCAATGAGAGAGAGAGAGAGTTAATAATGGACTAGGTAATTATGCTTTCAATTTTGTATCTTTGTTTGTTATTGGTTGTGCAAGATTTGATTTGAGAGTTGGATTGTACTTTGCTCAATTTTTCTGGATAATGAGTTGGTGGGTTAGGGTTTTCTCTTTCTTCAATTTGGGATAGGGATAGGGAAGATGAAGAAGACTTGGGTAAAATGGGTATTTCATGTAAATTTAACGTCTGAACTAACGTCCATCTAAAAAATGGGCTCGCTTGCAAGAAAACGATAGTTTAGTGGCCCAAATAACATTTTTGAAGTTGTGGTGGCCGGATTGCAACTTTGTGGATAGTTGGGTGGCCCAAATATGAGTTTTTGCCTTTTTTTTTTTTGTAATACCACTCTCATACATACATATGTGTGTGTGTGTGTATGTCTGTATATATATGCAGTGGCGAAGCTAGGATTTGATCCTTAGGGGGGCCGAGTTAACTTAATTAAAAATGTAACATTCAATACTCAAGGGGCCAAAATATAATAAGAATAGTAATAATAATATTTTACAGGGGGTAAAGTACATATTGTTCAAAGTCTAGGGGGGCCATGACCACCCTTGGCCTCCATGTGGCTTTGCCACTGTATATATGTACGTACGTATTTATGTGATGTTACACAAATTGTTGCGGGCAAGAACTCTCTTGGATTCTATCGAGTATTTGGATATCTGGGTTTGAGCTAAGAACCTGAAACATCATAGAACACACACTAGGGTGAATGCATGGGCTTACCCTGCTAAAACACTCCGGTGTGAGAGTAAGAACTTGCTTGCTAGTTTTATAGAGTTTTAACTTGTGAATAGTGAACGTACCTTTAACCAAGGACTTGCTTGGCTTTTATAGTGGAACGAGGTGATCAGTGGGCTGATTTTGGGGATGTCTGTCCCTTTAATTGAGGGAGAGTAACTGCCGAGCGTGATTGGGGTCAATCCCTAAATTCCAGCATGAGATCTTGGGCACGATGAGTCGTGATCCCAAGATTCTCATGTAATGGTCACAGGTGGCCATGGCTGTCTTCTCCTCTAGTGGTCGAACTCCATATGTATGCTCGCTCGCTTGAGTCTGCTCGCTCGAATTGTGATCCTGCCCGTATGTCTCTTACTAGCTTGCAGCTTGACCCGGGCAGGATTCTCGACTTGTGTTATCAGTATGTATACTTATATCACTTCATGCACATATACAATGACCTTTTTGGACGACTTAGTGTTGCATGTGTTGCTTAATCAGGTACTCCGTCCTCTTTACTCTTCATCACTTTCTTCTCTCCCACACACAAAAACATACACACACAACACCCTCTCTCTCTCGGACACGCACAAAAGCACACTGAAAAGACACCTCTCTCTTTAATATTACAAAAAATCAATCACTTCAACACTTAAAGTCAGCAGCTAGGGTTAGGGTTTTGGGAGGATTCGATATGTACAGAGAGAGGGATGGAGGCATACCTCGGTGTTTCATGATGTGGAGAAATGAAGAGATGACATTGGAGATGGGTTGAAGCTAGGGTTGCAAACCATCTTTTCTCGGCATTCACGATCGTCCTCAGAGCATCGTTCAGAATCCGTCTCCCCATTTCTAACCCCCCCACTGCGTCCCGGTGACCAGATTTCAAACCCTCAAACCTTCAACGCCTTTAGTTCTGAAGAGCTGCGTGCAGTGGGAATTTTTACTGGAATTCACGCCTGGAGAGAGGGATCGGTTTTTACTAAGAATAGGAGTGATTAAGGGATTTTTGCTGAGAAGAGCAGCGATCAATGAAGGGAATTTTGCTGGTTACGTATAGAGGGGGGAGAGAGCAGCGACGAGGGGATCTGGGGATTTTGCCTTTTGGAGTTTTAACTTTTAAGCAAACCGTGCAAAAGGGCTACAGGTGGGAGTGGGAAAACCTCAAAACCGTAAAACATTTCGTTGGGTTTACAACGTTTATTAAAAAAAAACGTTGTCTAAACATTATTTTGTACAACATTTTCATATAAATGTTGTTAAAAGTCAATTCTTAGACAACGTTTTTTCATTAAACGTTGTAAAAGCCATGATATTAATATGACGGTTACAATGAAAACGTTGTTATTAACTAGTAAACACAACATTTATTTTAAAAACGTTGTAATATAAATAAATCACAACATTTATTTTTAAAACTTTGTCTAAAGTTACTTTTTAACAATGTTTTCTAAAAAACGTTGTGCAATAAACATTGTGAAAGCCCTGTTTTGTTGTAGTCGTACACCATTCTCCCGATACTTGTTGTTATCTGAACTCCATCCCGCATGTAGATGTGCTTGTACAACCTTGGGATGATGCCCGTGGGCATCCTTTCTCCTTAATAAAAGCTTCCATTAATAGGTTCCTTCAGAAATTTAGGGTTCATTCAAAAGAAAGAACAATCAACGAAATTAACCAAATAAAGTACAACAAAAAGTCCATATACTGCTTGTTCAAGTGTATATTGCGTAAAACTTAATTACATATAAATTTGATTTTAACTAGAAAGCAATTAATAACTCATAAAAAGGACAATACGGATATCATACAGGTACCACAATGAAAAGAATGCAAGTCACGATTTCAATTTCAATATGCAACAGATTGCTAGACTGTCAGAATTTGCTGGTGGGTTTTCCGAATAATGAATGACGCCCCTCAACAACAATCTCTCTAGTTGCTTTATTTCTAAGAAGAATAAGAGTTCCAAAATACCCCCCCCCCTTCGTAATCTCACTTAATTGGACATGATCTGAGACGGTGTGAAATATTATGTGTCAAAATTTGGGCATAAAAGTATATATATGAATTTCATTAAAATGTTCGTAGTGTATGTGAAATTCATGCAATGAAATATTAACATAAAGGGTCACTTGACCCCTTTTAATTAGGAAAAAAATGTCATTTCATCACCTACCATTAGAAACATTATTTTTATCAATTTCAACCCTTTATATTTAAGAAGAAAAATTACATTGTGTAAAACTTTCAACCCCTAAAAAATGTTGACCCCTTTGAAAAGAATCCTATATTTGTCCTAAAACAAGAGTCCCGTAGTGGCTTTTTAAAATTAATTTGTTTACTTTTCAAATAAAAGAATTTATTGGTTCACTTTGTATGTAGATTCGATTAGTGTTAGAATTTAGGTTTGGTTTGGTGGGTAGAGTCCTTAATCACGTAGTTGACTTAAGTGACATTCCAATTTGAATTTGGATGCTTAAGGTTTGCCTATATATAACCATATTTTACACAACCAATTTTTTTGTTAATTTAATTTATTTTTTTAACGATAATATTTTGTAAAGAATGTAGGGTCCTAACAAAGTCCGATCCTTACTAGGATTACAAATCAACCTAAACCTCGTTGAAGGTAATAACTATAAATATGTGTTGTTATTAAGAAAGATTTATTTTGGTTGCCTACTCTTAGCCTCGGCCGTCACATCCTCCGGGATTGACCATCTTCCCTAGCTTGGATTCTGCGCTGCTCTTCTCCACAAACAAGTTCTTCGTCCATTGACAGGTATGTACATGTTTCTTGATCAAGGCCTAGTGTCTCTTGCTCTCTCTTAATTAATACAACTATTTATCAAGTTTTCGCACATGATTCTCTTTTTTTTTTTTTTTAAGTAAATTAGCTTAATAATGTCAATTTTGATCTTGAGTTTCCTAAAACTCCTAGCGATTTCGGTGTGAACTAATATGCCGAAAGAGAATCTAACATATGTGAATTGCGCTAAAATCAACTCGATCCAATAACGTGTTATCAGGTCACCGTCGGCAAGGCCCTTGGTATAGGTGAAATTAAAATCACCTCGATCTAATAACGTGATAACATGAGCTAGACATAACTAAAGGTTAAAAAGGATAACCCGAAATTAGGGTGAAGCACCCACGATACCACTTAAACCCCAGGAAACGGAGGGAGTATTTAATAAGAATGATTAAATATTATAAAATAGAATAATTATAGGCATTATTTTTTAAAGTGAAATTATTATATGAGACATCAAAAAATAGAATAATAGACTTTTTTCTTGGAACGGAGGGAGTATTTAATAAGAATGATTATTTTTTGAATTGGGATTTGCTACATTCATTGTTAAAAATCTTATAGCCATAGGGTGTGTTTGATATCGTAATTCATTGAATTGATTTTAAAATTTTAAATGTTTTTTTTATAACTATTGAAGTAAGAATAATTGAAAATTAATAAGAATAAATAAAAAATATTGCATTTTATGGTAACCTTTCCTATATTTACTAGAGATTGTCAACTCCGCCTCCTCTTTGTTCCTAAAACAATTTTGCAGATAATCTCAGTGGTGCCCCCAACCCAATTTTCTGAATCAACCGACTATTCAGGGTGTGAGTTTCACGTTGGAAAAAAACTAAACTCTTTGCCCTTCATTTTTTTTGAGGTATTTTTTCTGAATCAACTTGTTAGAATTTTTTTTATCAGAGTATTATGCATCTAACACCCGTTTCTACTTTTCGTTTTTCTGTTTTTGGGCAAAATTCACACGTTTTGCATTATGGGAAAAAAGAAAAAAAGAAAGAAACAAAATATATCTTGTTTATGTCCTCAAAGTATTCCTTAGTGGTGTTTAATTAATGGGTCCTTAATTTTTTTTTGTTTACATCTCATATTTAACAAGGGTATCATACTGACAATTTGCTTAAAGAATGTTTTTTAAGTAGAGAGAAAACACTTACTTTTAAACGTCACAAAGTAGAACATGGAACATTTAATTTGGAATGGGGGAAGTATAACTTTCTCAATCTCTTGCAACAATATTAACCTACATAGATGTAATTAAAATATTTTTAGATCATTTTATCTGCTATAATGATCTAAAAACGTAATTAAATTAAAAATACCAAATTTTAATTTGATTTAGTCTCATATTAACTTTTAAATATAAAAAGTATACTATTAGATCGAAACGGAGGGAGTATTATGCTGTACTCCCTCCATTCCAAAAGAATAGGAATAGTGTAATTGGTTGAAAACTCATTGTCTTCCTAATATATCAATATATTGTGTGGCTACAATTAAACTTGTTTTAGGCCCGTAATTTGACTTAATGAATTCTATCCACAAACTAATGCTCCCTCCGTCCCCAAATTATTGTCTTCTTTTATTTTTTTGTTCGTCCTAAAATAATTGTGTTGTTCGTCCTAAAATAATTGTGTTGTTTGAAAACTTTCTTTTTTAGGACATCACTTTTACCATTTTATCCTTACTTTTTCCTATATTTTAATTATGGACCACATACACATGGGTATTAAACAAAATTACACATAATATTAATATTAATAATTAAGTTAATTATTTTTTCTTAATCCTATGCTAGGTCAAATAAGACAATAATTAAGTGAGGGAGGGAATACTAGGATATTATAGGCATTTTGCAAAAAAAATATTTTCTTTAAAATGAAACATCCCTCTTCTTTGGGGACAGACAAAAGAAAAAAAGAAAATGCGCGCCCCTCTTCTTTTATGAGGATGAAGTAAAAGTTTATGAAATTATATTCTAAACAATTACTGAAGGATCAATGCTTGTACTCCTATTTACTATAGACACTTTGATTTTTGGGTCAATTCTACCAATTTACGGACGTAAATTTAACATTGTTTTACTCTTATCTCTTTCTCAGATATTGGCTTAGATGGCTGATTGGAGTAATCTCCCTAGAGACCTTTTGACGCTAATAGCGCAACGATTAGCTTTCATGGAGGATCTAATTGTGTTTTCAGCTTCATGCAAGGCATGGTCGCATTCAACAGAAATGATACTTTCTGAAAAAAACAAGCCGCTGTTACCTCCAAGATCACCATGGCTTATGCTTCCGGACAATGTTAACGATATGGTAACTTCTTCCCACAGAATAAAACAAAAGAGGAACAATGATATCAAACCACGACGTTTCTTTAAGCTATCAAATGCTAAAACATACGAGTTTGAGTTGCCAGAAGCTTCTGGAAGAAAATGCATGGGAGCAGGTCACGGATGGGTGCTAACTCTAGGCGTTGATCTAAATATCAATCTGTTACATCCTTTCTCGAGGCAACAGATTCCGCTTCCTCCCATGCTATCACTTCCCGAGCAGTATAACTACGATGACACATGTTGGCCTGAAGAAGTCTTTCACATGTTTGTCAAAAAGGCTGCTTTGTCTGCAAATCCAAAGTTATCACATGACTGCAGCACATCGGTTATGGTAATTTATGGAGAACGAAGAGAACTGGCCGTTGCTAGATTGGAAGACAAAGTGTGGACTAGAGTTCGCATTAGTTCATTGTGCTTTGACGATGTTGTTTTCTATAGAGGAAAATACTATGTCGTGGATTGCCATGGAGTTGTATTTGTTTATGACCTCGACAATCACGAATGCCCTACAGCTACAGCAATTGCACCCGCCCCATCTGGTACTGTGGATTGGATTCAAAAGTACTTGGTCGAGTTTTCTGGAGATCTATTGCTTGTGCAACGTGTTCGCGGAGATGAGAGTACTTCCGAACAATCTAAACCTGATCATGTTGTATTTGATTCTGATGATGATGAATTAGAAGAAGAAGAAGAAGAAGAAGAAGAAGAAGAAGAAGATGATACTATCCTGATGCCAAGGGATAATTATACAATCAAATTTTTGGTTCATAAATTAGAAGAAAGTATCGATGAGGAGGGGGGGATGAAATACCGGTATGGTTTGGTTAAAGTGAGTAGCTTGGGAAACAAATCACTGTTCATAGGCCATAATCAATCTGTGTGTTTATCAGACTTGAAGAAAGGATGCAATATCAAACCAAACTGCATCTACTTTACGGATGATGATTCGGAAAGTTTTTCTTGTGATAGTAGTAGTGGACGAGGTGGACGAGGGGGACGAGACATGGGCATCTTCCATATGGAATCTGGAATAACTGAATCACTTCTTCATCGCACTTCTCGCCATCGTTATTCCCCTCCATTTTGGTATATTTGAAACTTTCTCATATATATAATGTGTTAACAGATCGAGGAGGGTTGGACATGATATGAGAAGAAGATGATGATAATGATGATAATGATGATGATGAAGATGATACTATCAAGATGCCAAGGGATAATTATACAATCAAATTTTTGGACATGATCTGATCTGAGACGGTTGTTTCGTAATATCACTTAATTGTTTGTTTCGGTTCATTTGTTCTTGTGTGGTGGTTGTTTGTCTTCGTATCGCACTTCAAACCATATGTCTACCGATAGTGAATTCAAGTGGTTGTTCATCTTATTATTCACTTAGTCTAAAAAATATATATATAAAAGAGTAATAGTTTCTCTTTTCTTTTTGGTCTAAAATATATATATAAAAGAGTAATAGTTTCATCTTTCAATTTATGTGATAAATTTCAAAGTGGTAGATATCTTCTAGCTAGCTACTAATAAAATTTTATTAAAAAAAAAAACCAATTTGTGCATTTTAAACAAGATTAACGTACAAATAAGCAAGAAACTAATTTGTACAAATAAGTAAGATTAACGTACAAATAATAAAATTTTAATCAAATTTTATTAAAAAAACTAATTTGTGCATTTTAAAGTGGAAATAAGCAAGAAATGTTAAAAAAGAGGTTTAAGAAAGAAGAATTGATTAGCAATGAAAAATAATTTTGCGTATTAAAAAAGTTCCAAGAGGTTTAAGCAAGAAGAATTGATAGCAATGAAAATGTTTACTGAGAAAATTACAGGAGGAAGCGTTGGTGATTAATTTATACTTCTGATTTTGAAATAGGAAGAACGAAGTGAGTAGTAAATAGAGAATATACTAAATAAGATTCGAGTAAATAAATTTGGAGGTTTAATCAAAATTATTACGTTGAGAGGGAAAATTTGATCCAACATTTTAGAGATCTGACCATCTTTAGATCTTTAATCAAAATTTGGAGGTTTAATCAAAATTATTAGTAGATTTGATCCAACGGCACTTGTTATATCATAGGGGTTACAACAATGTTGAAAACGGAACTTGGATATATTGTAGAATAGACAAGAAATGTTTAAAAAGAGGTTTAAGAAAGAAGAATTAATTAGCAATGAAAAACAATTTTGCGTGTTTAAAAAGAGGTTTAAGCAAGAAGAATTAATAAGCAAATGTTCATCACTAAGTTGATGGATGTATCAAAAGCGTCGAGCACATTGGTTGCGTCGGCGACGAGCCGACGACGCAGTAGGCTGTTGATGAAAGCTCCGTTTGTGATAAAGAGTTAGTGAGAAGGTCAGTATCACTATTTTGTTTGGTTAAACCCCTGTAATCTATAATGTATTGCACTTGTCAAATGTACAGAGCAGCAATTAGCAGTTTATTGATCAAGAAATTCTTATATTATATATTCCCAATGACACCTTTTAGCAGTTTATTCTTATATTATATATTCCCAATGACGCCAAGGCACTCACTTCCCACAAACCGCTGTCTAATTTCATCCCCTCAATTGTGTGAGTGACGTGTTCATACTGAACCTTCAGAAGGACTTTGTATGTGTGATAGTTGAAAGAGAGGTAGTGTAGCCATGATATGAATACTGGAACTTTCTGCAAATATAAGAGATTGTATATTAATACTTCGTCCTTTCTGAGTATTTCAGTTCAATGTAGAAAGATCTCTGCAATTCCAAACTTTTCCTACTTGTTGCTAGGTGTTATTTAACCCTCTCTATCCTGTATCAAATTGTTATGGACTTTATATTTCAAGAAACGATCAGTTACTGATCATATGACCTATTAAGATTCAAATGTTGGATATATTAGAAAGGAAGGAATATATATGTGTGCTTACCTTTACAAAGAACCCACCAGTCAACATAAAGGTCATTATAGTTACAGAATAGTCGCCCTCTTTAAGTTCATATGTGCAGCTAGCCCCAATAGCCATTCCAAGTCCTTGCCAATGTATTTGTACTTGTATTAGAAGGTTAGAGCATGGTAGAAGTTGTTTTAGATTGTTGGATCACGTGATTGACAAAGAGCATACTTTAGCTGCTACAATGCAGAGGAAGACTGTAAGCATGGTTAAGAAAAATGAATCCACAGTTTGTCTCAAGCCGGCCATGAAAGGGATATCTAAGTACTGACCGATATCTAATAACTATAGTTATTATTGGTATTCATATTTATACATATAAAAGGGATATTACTTTACCTCTGCTGGAGACGGCTTTCCATTCCATTCCTTGTTTCTCTTTTTGAATTTCCCAGTTGCACTAATCTAGAAGGAATTCTGTTGGATTCATGGCAATTAGGGGAGAACATCCTATAGATATGAAAAATATATCAATGCTTCCGCTGCCTTTTTCAAGAAGGATCAACTTGTCAAACTTGAGGAAAAGTCTACTCGATGGCTGGTGAATCGTGGGTATTACCGTTTTCCCAGCCTGCAATGTATTTGGAAAAATTAGTAATTCCAAAATGTTTGAAGTTATCGGATTAACTGTAATATAGAGTGGATAGTTACTTATTTCTTGTAGGTAGTCTTGAATTATCTAATTTTCTTGATTATTATAACCCCTATCAGTATATTCCTATTGTAGATTGGATTAGTTTGAATAAATATAAGCATGAACCATTTGCGATTATAACATACCTCAGCTATATATTGCAACATTTCAACATTCCTCAGGGCAGTTGTAGAATCCAAGCCTGAGGTGGGTTCATCGACGAACAAAAGGGATGGATTGATTATTATTTTGAGTCCGATGCACAGAGATTGTTTCAATCGTCTTCAGGCACAACTCTTAATATCATCTAACTATTGTTATTCGCATGCTAGTAATTAAGTGGAAATAATCACAATTTTAAATTTGTTTATGTGAAGTAACTAATGGCTTAGAGCTTTGTTTATACTTTCAATAATCAAAACTATTAAATGGCGAATAACATTAATTACCTCTCCAGGCCGAGTTGTGCACTCTGTGGCTCGTTTTGCTTTTTCTTGTTTTGTTAACGTCTTTGGAAGTCGTAGAAGAGCTGCATATGTTATTGTTTCTTTAACTGTGAGATGAGGAAATAGAACATCGTCCCTAGTCACGAATCCAATCCTGCAAATTGTGGTAGCAGCTTCACATTAAAAGACCGACTGATTTAACTTATTTTACACAAAATAAATGAAAAAGTTATTTATCATATTTCTTTTGACATATAACGTTTGAGAGTCAAACATGATACTTCTTGTTATGTTATCGCTCTTGAGGAACTTTGAATATGGCTGGTCATTGTAGGTAATTGATCCGCCCGGTGTCGAATCTTTCAACCCGCCTCCTAACAGACTCGAGAGTGTAGTCTTTCCACTTCCCGACGGTCCCATAAGCGCCAAAACTTCTCCTGGTTCCACTGAACCACTAATTCCGCTTAAGATATCTCTCTCTTATGAGGATGTCACTCCTTTAAGAATTACTTTGTAACTCACTTCTATAAACTGCATAAAATAGAATAGTCAACGAGATTCAGTAAATGAGCCAGAAGTTTTCAGGTCATGGCTAATACAATGAAATGATCACTCAATAATGGTCGTAATTTTTTCAGTGAAATTTCTTGCTTTCCTATCCATAGAAAACTCTTTTCTTACCTTTACAAATGTTTGATGTAATGACTGAGGCTTGTCTAGTCTAGGTAACAAGTGAAGAGGATGAGTATGAGATTATAGTTGGCTATTGCGCTTGCGTGTTTCATAACTGGCTTATAATATTGTTTTTTCGTTTCCCATACCTTTTTTTGTTTGCAATGGTTGTGTTGTTGGTTGTAATAGGGAACTCTTGTACATAACTGCGATATGATAATATGACTGAACCTGAAATGATAGCCATGTTCAATGAGTCGCGTGTTGATCTCAAGATTAAACCTCCATCCTTGCCTGTCCAAATAGATAGTAGCAAATTAATCGTTGCACATTTACAGGATGCAGATTTGCCAACGAAGACATCTTTTTATGCTAGAGTGAGAAAAAGGACAATAAGCCGAATACTTTGCACTGTAAGTATATATATCTTGAGATAATTTGGCAAGGTAGGCTCTGTTTGGAGCTTCTGACCTATACCATCTTTAAGATCTTCCTCTGCAAGATGTATATGAAATGTGTTGATCAAGAATATGTGCAGAAGTGTAGATTATGCTTTGTTGCAACAATAGTTGTAAATATTTTTCTTGGATGTTAGAAGTTGCTTGTTTTGGAATCTCCATCTATCTTCCAAGGACTCAAGTGTTTGGGTGTCGGGGCGAGTACTTTTCTAGAAATTGGGTCTGGGCAAAGTGTGAATTTTAGGATACGTTTACTCGACTCAAAAGGATCCAAAACTAGTACGCAGGTACTTTGGATGCGGCTAATGACTCTATAAATTATGAAATTACGAATATGATATGGGAATTGGTGAAATATAGTAAGGTTTTGGGGGTCTTTGTAAGAATTAGTTGAGAGTTTGATATAGATGATTACGAAATCTAAAAACTTGACTGAGATCATGTCCGGATGGTCACACAGATTTAACATTCTTGTCCACGACTCTGCGCATATCGTGTTCGACACGGTGTGGCGAGTGAAATGAGATTATTTCTATTTTTTAATAATTATATTATCGGCATTCAGTGTTTAATTAACGTGTCTATTGTCTCTGCACAAATTTGACTTGATTGGTCGGTGTATACTTGTAAGATATGAGCCATATCAACTATAGCTAGAACTTGGTACTTGGTAGTTTAACACGAATGGCTTTAAAAGTAAATTGGTCACCCTACTTTAAGTTTTTATTGATTAAGGTTGTGTTACCATATTTTTTTGTCAATTTTATCACTTTACTTTGATTTCATAGTTATATTTGTTCTTACAGAATGTTGAAAGTCGTAATTTGGGATGCCCCACGTATTTGGTACTCCCTCTATTCTAGTCAAAGAATACATTATATTATTTTGGGATATTTTACTTAAAAAGTCTACTTTTAAAAAATTATGCTTACAATTTTCATAATTTTTCATCTTCACTCTCCACTTGTGTTATAATCATCTTGGTTGTGCATAAGTATTTTTGAATTTTTAACAAACTCCAATGACACTAATATATCCCTTAATAATTAGATGTCATTAAATTTTGTTATAATTATAAAAATACTTAAACACAATCAAGACAAATACAACACAACTAAAAAGTAAAGATGAAAGATTATAAAAATTATAAACATAATTTAAAAAAAAAAAACTCTTTAAATAAAATATTCTAAAATAATAAAATGCACTTTTGCGTAAAAGGAGTAATAATTTTGGGATGCACACAAACAAATCCCTCTCACCTGTCACTGTCTTTCTTTTTCTTCCTTTATTTTTCCATCATCCCCTCTCGAACAGCGCCTCTCTCTCACTCTCACCATCACACTCCCTCTCAAGACCGTCCCTCTCAAGACCGTCCCTCTCTTACTTTGTTGGCCTCCTCTATTCTCGGATATCTTAACAACCACCAAAGTACTTAAAATAGTAAGGTATTATGGATCGAATTGGGCTTTTAATTTCCACTGTTGGAAACAAATTAAAACAACCTTTTGTTACATAATCTTTACTGTCCTAATCAAACCGAAATTTTTAAAAGAGTAGAGTGAGATGCATAATTTTAATTTATCTTCATTTCCTATTCAATTACATCTGTGTATAAAACTATAAATGTCATTCCTTGTTCAAAGTATGCCCAATAAAATTAAGGATAATTTTAAATGCCCCGGATTGAGACATCCAAAAAGTAGTTCAATTTAGGGTTAAATTAATAATATTTGAGTGGTAAATAATTACTCAACCTAATAATACTTACCTTTTTAACTTCTAACCACCTTATTAATGATTGAATTTGGTGTAAGGGTAATTTGATAATATAAATTATAAATTTACTCCATTGCCCTTCTTATTAATATTGAATTTAACATAACTATCCTTTTTAAATACCTCATTTCAGGCCATTTAGCAAAATCCACTAAGAGCAATTGTTTTGTTGGAACTAAGCAAAAACACTTTTTGTCGGACATTGAACTTTACAAAAATTACTGGACAATTACCAGACTCTCAATATATGTAATTACTTTATATTCCCAATCTGCTCCAAGTTGTTTGGATGGCTTTTAAGTTTTCCGTTAATTAATTCTAAAAAACCTTCAACTCCTTTATAAATGCCCTGGAGTGGAGCTTCCTTCCCAAGCAAGCTTCTTTCAATTGCGCAGGACCGCAGGTACTCTCTCTCTCTCTCACACACACACACACACCACACGAAAACACAGACACAGACACGAAACACACAAACACACACAAAAACACAGACACAGACACGAAACACACACACACACACACTTAACACCTCTCTCTCTCACACACACACACACACAAAACACACACGAAAACACAATTCACATATATGCTCACCACCTTCTCTCCTCTCTCTTCCACACACACAAACACACGCACACACAAACACACACACAAACACACGCACACACACACACACACACACACACACACACACACCACACGAACACGCATATGAAAACCACACACACTCACAACCTTCTCTCTCTCACTCTCTCTCACGCACACACACACTCACACAGAAAAACACTCACATGAAAACCACACACACTCAACACCTTCTCTCTCTCTCTCTCTCTCTCTCTCTCTCTCTCTCTCTCTCTCTCACGCACACACACACACTCAACACCTTCTCTCTCTGTCTCTTTGTCTCTCTCTCTCTCTCACGTGCACACACAAAAACACAAGCACACACACTGAACACCATATCTCTCTGTCTCTATACTCTTTTGTCTCAACTCACTCATTGACTTCTTATTTCATTGTTTTCTAATTAGGAATGACGAAATTGAAGATTGAGAAGCAAGGAGATGCAAGGATAGAGAACTATTGCTATCCATGTAAGAGAGGATTCACGAAAAATGGGATGGATCAGCACAACGAGGCTACTCACACCCTTAAAATGACGGTTGAGTGCGGAAAATGTGGAACAAGATTTGAAAGACTTGCATGCTGCACAGAGCACAGGGAGAAAGTGCATGGAATTTAGTATAGTAGAGACATTTGGTTGTTATGCTATGCTATGCTATTTTTAATAAATTTGAAGCTAGTTAATTAATGGCTCATTGATGATTGTTTTCAAAGAGTTAGGAAATTTGAGAAATCATTTATAATTGCCATGTGGTCTTGGCTCAGCAATACATGAAGTCATCTCTTTAATTCTTGCCAGATTTTCAGCTACAATAGTCCAGATTTTTCTTACTCCTATTAATCTGCTAAATTTCCGCAGCACAATTTTTTCCATTTTTAAAAACTTTTTTAAAACATTTTTAAATCCCCTGTTTTTTTGGAAAAATTGGAATCATATACATATACAAATTGTTTGCATTCGTAATACGGCTTATGATGTTTGAGATGCTGATCACCCCTCCCCACACACACACACACACCATTTTTATCGGTCAGCTAGTTCGTTCGAATCAGCTCGTGTACTTTAACTTAATTCATCTTCACGCGAGTCCATGAATGCAATCTTCACGCTCGAACAATGCATTTAAAGATTACCTTACTAGTACTGACTACAAGAATCAAAGCCGAATTAATAGCCAGATGAACAAACGAATTAATAGTCTATGTTAATATGCTATTTTGTTAAAAATAGCATATTAAAATTTCCACTCTACCCCAGTTTTCTACAATGATTTCTCAAATTTCCTAACTCTTTGAGGGATGACTGTGATGCGGACATCCTGTACCGAGCAAAATCTAGGAAGGAGGTTCTTAGGTTGCGAAAGATATGGGATAAGTTATATTATATTTAAAGTTTTCATTTGTGATTATTTGTGATTATTAATTTTCTAGAAAACTAATTAAGTTTTTGTTTGTTCTTGCGTAGTCAGAACATGGTTGTGGATTTTTCCTTCCACAATGGCAACTAACTGCTCTATTCATGATTATTCCAATGACAACAAAATTAGAATTGAATGGATTGTGAGAAGTTTAATGTTTTTGTGAGGATGAAAGGTATATAAATTCCAATAATCTCAGCCAGGGTTTTTTTGAAAAAATTAAATTGTACAAGGTTCTTTTTAAAATAGTTTGGTTTGAAAATTCGTCAACTGTAAGGTTTTTTTTGAAATTTAAAAATAGTACAGGGTTTTTTTGAAATTTAAAAATAGTACAGGGTTTATTTTGAAATACTTTTGGCGGCAGAGAATTCTTATTTCCCCGCCTAAACCACGTAGGATCCACGTCATCTGCCAACTCACACTACTAGAAACACGCTAATTACTGTCGGAATATTTACTGTCGGAAATTGGAAAATTACTGTCGGTATTTCCGACAGTAATGTAAATTTTTTGGCGGGATAAATATTACCGCGGAAATAAGAATAGAGTATATTCTCGAATATACCTTTTTGTCCGACAGAATTGTCGGACTACTCCCGATAATATTATTAATTGCATCGTCGAATTTTCGAGATTAACATTATCGTCGGAATCCAAGAAAACTCCAACAAGATTTCGACGGAGAATTTTCGTCGGAGTTCTCCATAAATTTAAATTAAAACCCTAAATCGCGCACCCTCCCAAATCGACATACTCTCTCTCGCTCTCTCGGTTTACACACACACACTCTCTCTCTCTCTCTCTCGTTTACACACTCTCTCTTCCTTCATCTCTCTCTCCCCACCGTCACCACCGCCCCTCCAGTGCCGCCCACCACTCCACTGCCGCCTCTCCCTCCACTGCCGCCACCGCCCCTCCAGACGTGCTCTCTCTAGATCTCTCAGTTCACTCTCGCCACCGCCACCGCCACCTCCAGCCGCTTCACCCCGCCGCGCCACCCTCCGTTCCGTCTCTCTCTACCTGCGCCACCGCCACCGCCACCCCCCTCTCTCAAACCCTAGGTATATATATATTTTTAATTTTTAATTTTTTGTATTTAATTTATGTTTTGTTTTAAATTTTGTATAAAAATTGTATGTTTTGTATTTGTTGTTTATATTTTTATTATTTTTTTGAGTCCGCCGCCGTGCCACCCGCCGCGCCACCGCCACCCTCTCGCTCTCCTTGCGCCACCGCCACCACCCTCTCTCTCTCTCTCCTAGGTAATTTCTAATACTACTTTTCTTTTTTTTAAGTGTCTAAATCATTAAATACAAAAATGGGTGGTTTAATTTCGTTAAGGTGGAGAAGTATAGAGCTGTGATTTCTTATCCCGATGGACGGCATAACAATTTCAAATAGATTCGTTTATCTTTTCTCGGTTTTAACTAGTGGTTTATCTTGGATCGCGGAGACCAATTCATTACATACATTCTCCGAGCTACCCATAGAAATATTTAGGTTGATGATCCTTGCATTTTAGAAGAATGAAGTGTTATTATGTCATGCTATGTTGAGATTGGCCCTCTGTCCAAATTGTGGTTTCGGTCTTCACCTATTTGTGTGTGTGTGTGTGCAGTTTTTGATCTTTTGCATTATGATTAGGGTTGTATAGTGATCTGAGCAACTTGATATTGGAATTGAACTCAGACTTGAAATACTTGAATCGTATTGGACTTATTTGGATAACCGAGTCGCATTTTTAAAAGTTTTGGTATCCGTTTAGTATTCCAGTTGAGTTTAGTTAACTATTGAGTTAACTTGATGAATGAAACGAAATTTGTTAATTCGAACTAAATTCACCTCGACCTCGTTCATTAGTACCCGACTCGATTCGATTTTATTTGAATTTCATTATACAATATCATTATGTACAGTAATAGTTATTTTGCAAATTACCTTTATATATTAAATTAATCAATTAATAATTTTATCTCGTAAGATAAATAATTTTACTTGGACAAAATTCATTAATCTCCTTTAGCATATATTTTGTATTTTTTAAAGTAATAAGACGTTTACTTTAAATTATTAAATATTATTGATAATACTTGCATATCATTAGCATAAATCCTAAAATTTTGTAAAATTAGCACAAGACATATAATTATATTATTTTGCATATACTTTTCCGTAGGTGCTTACATTAATGTAATTGATAATGTTGTAATAATGTTTTCACAGTACTATAAGAGAAAAGAAAAACAACCAATAAAACAAAATACTGTACATGGTTTGCATATGTATTCAATTTGTATTTGTATTTGAATTTTTTTTTTTGGGTGAAAACACTTGAATATGACTTGATTTCATCAAATATTCCCCTCGATATTCAAATTCAACCCATATTTAACGAATTGGAAGAAATTTGCTTTGTATTGGCATTCAACTTGATCTTCCAATTCGTTTTGTATTCACATCAACTTGATTATGGCACACTCAGTTCGACAATGTCAATGAGCAATGTCAATGGGCTCAGTATTTGCTAGGTATTTGACTCAAATTTGTACTTGATTAATAGACATTAGATTCGAACTCGAAAAGCCACAATTTAGCTTGACTTGACTCGACTCATTATTAGTCTATTCAAGTTTATGATATTCTCATGAAATGAAATGTTTTTACCGATTATCTTTCTTCTTCCTTCTTTCTTTCTTTCCTTTTTTTTTCCGGAGGCTAGTAGACTTTTAACTAATTTAAACTCATTTAAAATGCTAGTAGACTTTTAACTAATTCCTTCTTAGACTTCTTAGGTTGTTCAAGTTTAATATGTTGATATTACATATTCTCCATTGAGAGTATTATGTTGATATTCATGCATTAGTTGAACCACTTAATGTGTTTCACTTCCCTTTAGAGATTTAATGTCTCTATTGTATGCCTCAGTAGGGATGGCACGAACTAGGAAGACCGCCAGATGTCAGTTATGCATCCGATCTTATTTCAACTAAGACACGCATTACGAGAACTGAGAGAACTTGAGGATCAACTGAATGTGGCCCTAGGTGAGACACCCCGAGTGGAGCAAGTGACCCCACCGAACCCTCCTGCACCGACCCAAGACTCCAATAGGGAATGTAATCATTGAGAGTGTGTTACACTCTATGTTTCGACTAGCATGTGTAGTATGTGGTATTGGTATCCAATGATACCGATCCGTTCCGTTGAATGTATTTAGAGTTCGAAACTCTTATTATTATTTATGTTGACCTTGTGACTTATTGACGTGAATAGTGCAAAGGATCATGTCAACTTGCGATTCCGTTAGCTTTTTATATTGTCGGCTTGTGATAAAGCTGGTAGTGCAATTATTCATAACAGAGTCCTATGACTCGCGTGACTTCGAGGTGTTGCATTTATTGCACCCTTTGACTCAAGTCTATTCCTTTGATGATGGCATGTAAGCTAAGAAATTAACTTTGACTTAAATCAATTAAACATATATTTCATCGATGATCATTCATTAATAAATTATAATATCTGGACACCAGTCGCACTTCGGTGGTTCTTAGAGTTATCAAACTTTAAGAATGGACGGGTAGAACAAAAGGATATTATTTTTCATTAATGAATTTCGCTTGTTTCTTTACCCTATAAAGTTTCAGAAATTTCCCTTAATCACAACCTTAAATTCTAAACCCCAACCTAAACCCTAAATTGGACCCTTAAACAACCCTAAACCATATCTAAACCGTATCCAGTTAAAATTAATCAAATATATTTATCTTTTAAAAAAAATCAAGTTTTTAGAAAATTAGGATGTAAGCTATATAAGAAATCAACTTTGACTTAAATCAATTAAACATATATTTCATCGATGATCATTCATTAATAAATTATAATATCTGGACACCAGTCGCACTTCGGTGGTTCTTAGAGTTATCAAACTTTAAGAATGGACGGGTAGAACAAAAGGATATTATTTTTCATTAATGAATTTCGCTTGTTTCTTTACCCTATAAACACTAAACCCTATCTAAACCCCTAAACCCGATCTAAACCCTAAATTCTAAATCATATCTAAACCCTAAACACTCAACTCTATCTAAACCCCGAAACTCTATATAAACCCTAAACCATGCCTAAACCCTAAATATTATCTAAATATCTATCATTATATTCTTGTATTCATCTAAAGGATCGTCCCAAATTTCCCACATCAATGTAGGTTTATTGATTCAAGATGGGAGATCCTTCAATTGAAGTATCTCTTTCATTGCCGTGGAGCAATTACTTGATAAAATTTGTGTACGCCGTCGTTAATTATCTCTAAGCTTATTTAAGAAGAGGAATTCTTGAAAGCATCCAAGGACAAAGGAGATGATATTTTTATGTCGTTGATAGCTGTCCGTCCTTTCATAGATCCCTACAAATATTGCTCGTGAAGAAGAGTTCTCGGCACTTGGGACTGACCTCAAAAGGGTTGAAAACTATTCTTATGGTGGAGATGCTACTAAGTTTTGTTAAAGCTTAGTCTTAACTCCAGTGTAAGGATACTTTGCAATCCTTGTGAGCTCACTCCCAAAGTGCCGAGAACTTTTTCACCAAAGAATATTTTTAGGCTTCAATGAACGATGGAGAGCTGTCAACGACATAGGGAATTACAAAACTCCTTTGTCCTTGGATGCTTTCAAGAATTCCTCTTCTTAAATAATCTTAATTCGGCGGCAGAGATAATTAACGACGTCGTACACAAATTTTATCGAGTAATTGCTCCACGGCGAATGAAAGAGGTACTTCAATTGAATGATCTCCCATCTTGAATCCAATAAACCTACATTGATGTGGAAAATTTGGGACGATCGCTTTAGATCCGGGTTTGACGAGAGTATGATGATAGATACCGATTTAGATAATATTTAGGGTTTAGTACAGGTAACAGCGTGATGTCGACCGATGAATTGTGATTACCGTAATAAGTGTATTTTTCTCGTACTAATCATTTGTTGCTTAATAGGAGTTATGTCGACTGACGATCGCAGTTGGATGTATAATCGGAGGTTGCCGAATCGTAGTGGTATTACAGATGAGTTCATTAGAGGTTTGAAGAGTTTTATCGAATTTGCTCTAGCGAACCCCAAATACATGAGTGGTAACAACATAAGGTGTCCATGTGATGGTGCAAAATCGAAAGTACTTCCCTTCGATGATTGTTGAGAAGCACCTTCTCCAGCACGGGTTTCAAGTTGGGTACAAGCGGTGGGTAGCTCACGGTGAGCAAATCAGAGTAGTGTCTAGGCCGGAAAGTAACCAGCAGAGGATTCCTGTACGTGAACCTGAACCGGTAAATACGAGTGTGAACGATGAACCATTTCGTGGTATGGAAGATATGGTTAGGGATGTTGCTGGTCCTCATTTTGACTGGTCGGAGAACGCACGTCAAGAGGAGCCAAATCCCGCCTAGTAAGTTCATTGAAGCTATGGAGTCCGCAATGGAGAAGTTGTATCCGGCTCGGAGCGCACCGTTTTGGAGACTGTGGTGAGTTCCTAAACATCAAGTCGATTGCAATATTAGTCAATCTGGTTTCAATCGTCTTATGAAAGCACCGAAAAAGCTTTGCCGAAAGGGAATAAGATGCCGAGAACTTCTATCGACAAAGAAGATGGTTGGGCATATTGGGTTGAAATATGAGAAGATTGATGCGTGCAAGAATGATTGCATGCTTTTCTACAAGGAAGATTCAAACTTGAAAGAATGTTCCGTGTGTGGCCATGATCGATATAAGCCGAAACGGAGGGCGTCAAACGCAAGAAGAATGAACCTTATAAGCGGTTGCGTTACTTGCCGTTGACTCCGAGATTGCAACGCCTACGCGTCTAAAGCTAATTCAGAAGCTATGCGTTGGCACAAAGAAAGCCCGCGCGAGGATGGCGTGTTGACTCATCCGTCGGACGGCTTGGCTTGGAAACAATTTGATGCAACCCATCCTGACTTTGCTGCCGAAGCTAGAAATATCAGGTTGTGCATATGCGCGGATGGTTTTACTCCTTTCGGGCCTGGGGCGAAGTCCTACTCTTGTTGGCCGGTTATAGCTACCGTGTACAATCTTCCACCGTGGTTGTGTATGAGTGATCCTTATATGTTCTTGTCAATGTTCATACCTGGACCGACTAGCCCTGGCAAGAACATTGATGTTTATCTCCGCCCTTTGATTGACGAGTTGAAAATGCTCTGGGAAGACGGAGTGGAAACATGGGATGCATAAAGCCGCGTTGATGTGGACGGTGAATGACTTCCCTGCCTACGGGATGTTATCGGGTTGGAGCACACATGGGAAGCTTGCATGTCCTATCTGTATAGATGACACTAAGTCGTTCACACTCGAGCACTCTCGTAAACCTTGTTGGTTTGATTGTCATCGTCAATTTCTACCGGATGACCACCCTTTAGATCACGTAAAGAATTCACCAAGAATAGGGTTGAGCGTGATGAGGCGCCTAGACGTTTGAGCGGTGAAGCTGTTTATGAAAAGGTGTCTAAACTACAGAAGAGTGGGGAAGATGTATGCAAAGGATAGATCGAGATTTTGGTGTAAAGCATAATTGGACCAAAAGAGTATATTCGGGAGTTGCCTTATTGGAAAGATAATTTGATACGCCATAATCTTGACGTCATGCACATTGAGAAGAATGTGTTTGACAATATTTTTAACACCATTATGGATTGGAGGGCAACTACCAAGGACACACCCAAAGCCCGAATGGACATGAAAGACATATGTAAGCGGCCGCCTTGGAGCTAAAAGAGGTCAATGGTAAAACAGTGAAACCCGTCGCTCCATACGTGCTAACCAAGGAACAAAGACTTCTAGTGTTGAAGTGGTTGAAGGGATTGAGGCTTCCAGACGGTTACGCTTCTAACATCGGAAATTGTGTAAATGTAGACGAAGGAAAGGTTCATGGTTTGAAGAGTCATGATTGTCACGTGTTACGAACAGTTACTTCCTATTGCGCTTAGAGACTTGTTGCCCGACAATATATGGATTGCGTTAACCGAGCCGAGTGAGTCATTCGAGCGTTATCATCCAAAGACTGCGGGTTGATGACATGAGAAGACTCGGCGAGCATTGTCGTGACGATTTGCAAACTTGAGAAGATCTTTCCTCCGTCTTTTTTGATTCTATGGAGCATTTACGGTCCACTTGGCATATGAAGCTAGGGTTGGGGTCCAGTTCAATACGATGGATGTATCCATTTGAGAGGTAATAACTCGTCTCATAATAATCGTTTTCATGATCTATAACATACTTAAAAGTCGGTTATAGATTGAGTAACATTTTTTATCCCGTCATGCATCCGCAATTAGGTATCTCGGTCATTTGAAAAGGAAGATGAGAAACAGGCAAAGGTTGAGGCCTCAATATGCGAGGCTATTATTATAGAGGAAATTGTTGCCTTTGCCGCGCAATATTTTCATCCCGATATTGAAACGAGATTGACTCGGGGGCGCAATTACGATGGTGGAGAGCCCGATGTCAATGAGGACATCTCATTATTTAATGCTCCGGTCGGCCACTCGGTAAACCGGTTAAGACTCGAATGCTAAGCAATAAGGAGTATGAAGCTGCGAGACTCTATATACTCCTTAATTGTCCCGAGGTTGAGGAATATCTCAAGTAAGTTAATTATCAATTTCATTTAATTTTAGATAGTCGTCCGATTCAAATTAAAGTTGCAAGATGCACAAATAACTCGTATAAACTCTAAACCTAATGCAATATGTTCAAGATCAAGCCGAGATGATATATCCGACGAATTGCGAGATATCGGACGAGAAAGAGTTTCCGTCGTGGTTACGCAAATATGTAAATATCATTTCCTGGCTCGATTTATATGTAGACATCTTATTAATGGCTCTCATTAAAAATGTCTATTATGAAATACTTTTCAGGTTTTGGAGCATCCTAATGACCCGCGAGTCGCGAGATTATCTCACATATCCGCAAATCCGTTGATGAGAGTTACTTTATACAACGGATATTATGTGAATGGCTATGTCTTCCATACAAAGGAATACGGGAGGAAAACAAATGATAACAGCGGTGTCAATCTTAAAGGCAACCTTGACTATTATGGTGTCCTTAAAGAAGTCATCGAGTTACGATATCTCGGGAGGAAAAATATAGTCCTATTCAATTGTGATCGGCGAGACGCCGTACGAGGTATAAAAAGCACGACTCGTTTGACCTAATCGATGTGAAGCACACGTCTAGACATGCGGGTGATGATGTGTTCATCTTAGCATCACAAGCACAACAAGTCTACATGACACCATACCCTTATCGGCGATGAGAGGGGATGGTGGGTCGTTTGGAAGACCAAGGCCGAAGCACTATTGATATAGCATATCGGTCCGACGACATAACTACGTAATCGTCATTAGAAGGATGTTATCAAGAGGATGAAATGCCCGTACCTCCCGTTGTATCTTTTGATAGTCATCCAATGGATGAAATGCCCGTGCCTCCCTTGGGCCTGGAGATAGTATTGCCCGTTGATTTGCCACCTCCTTCCCCGTCTGAAGACGAAATCCCGATTATTGAAGGTGATGCAGAAGAAGACGACGAGGTAACAGAAGGTGAAGAGGATTGGATGTCCGAGGATGAGACTGAAGAAGAACTTGAGTTTTGTAGTAGCGACTCAAACGCCGAGACCGGAGAATCGAGAATGAAGAAAATGCAAACACCGAGAATGAAGACTCGAGTAGTCTTGCAATATGTACCGTTTAGGCTCTTTTATTTTTTGTTAGAAATTAAATGTCATATGTAGAACGCTATTTGTATGTTACTTGTTATCATGAAGATGAGAGATTTTAATTTATGTTATGTATTTTAACTTAATTGTCATCTAAACTTAGCGTTAATTGTCAACATTAATATACTAATTTATATATAGACATGTCAGACGAGCCTAGAGGTAGGAGTCGGACACCTAAGGTCCGACTTCTACCTACTTGCATTACTGCACACACTACCTGTACTGCAGGAGGAGCCGATCCCGACTTGGATCGGCCCGAGGATGCACCCGACTCTCCCCACGAGCCGATGAGCGGGCCGGGTCCTCATCGACTCCAGATCATGGACACGCGAAGATGGTAGGATTATCGTTACCATCTCCAAATTTTGCAAGAAGTAATAATATTTCGCTTTAAAATTTTAATGCTTGTACATTGGTTAAATGTTAATTGCATATTTGTATAATATATTTGTTTAATATTTATCGTTTGCGGGCGGGTATCCCGATCCGACTCGCTCTTGGACGTATTCTACGACGATGAGGCACGAGGAGTATCGCCACATTTAACGTGCCTACGGCGACCCGAGACCTGGTGGGATGATTTTAGGGTAAGGATTCTAAGGATATATAAGATATGTTAATGTTTAATAATTTAATAATTTCTATCAAAGTTTATAATTAATATGTTTAAATTGGTTAAACTTGCTTCATTATTGTTGGCGCGCACTCGACGCCGAGGCGCACGAGGCGTTTAGGTTATGTGCGCGAAGAAGTTCCGCGACCGGATTTACGGCATGAAGAAGGCGTGGACCGAGAGGAGGGTGAGGGCTCCAAATTTCATCGATGATGTTCGGCGCCGCAAGTACATTATAATAATATACTTGATTTAATTTCATTCCTTAAATAGATGAGAGATTTTGTATATATTGTATCTCTATAACAATTTTAACATTTTCACAGTATACCGAGGGTTGGGATTCCGATGACGCTAGGCCGCCGCCGATCGCAACAGTAATAGGCCGAGCGGCACGGGGAGGGGTGAAGCACACCTCGGGGTCGATCAACACCTCCGAGCACCACTTGCGCATGGTAAGGACTTTAATGTGTTGTATTGTAATTAATTAATACATGCTTTAATTGTTTTAGCGGTGCTTTAAATTGTTTTGTTGGGTAGCCATGTGGATGCTATGAAATCCATGGCTGAAAGCAGGCATCGATCTGCAAATATGTTGTTTTATAAGGGTTTGAGTGTAAATGTACTTTGAGTGAAAATATGCTGTTTTAGAAGGGTTTGAGTGAAAATAAGCCTTTATGAATTCATCAAAACATACATATTATATGTTATTGTTTTACTTATGCTTTAAATTGATTTGTTGGGTAGCCATGTGGATGCTATGAAATCCATGGTCAGTGGCAACGGTAACAATTAGGTTGTTTTAGAAGGGGATTGGGTGTAAATGTACTGTTGTAGAAGGGTTTGAGTGTAAATAGGCTGTTTTAGAAGGGTTTGAGTGAAAATATCAAAACATACATATTATATGTTATTGTTTTACTTATGCTTTAAATTGATTTGTTGGGTAGCCATGTGGATGCTATGAAATCCATCGAAAGGCACGGTAACAATTAGGTTGTTTTAGAAGGGGATTGGGTGTAAATGTACTGTTGTAGAAGGGTTTGAGTGTAAATAGGCTGTTTTAGAAGGGTTTGACTGAAAATATGCTATTTTAGAAGGGTTTGAGTGAAAATATCAAAACATACATATTATATGTTATTGTTTTACTTATGCTTTAAATTGATTTGTTGGGTAGCCATGTGGATGCTATGAAATCCATGGCTGAAAGCAGGGCACTGGTAACAATTAGGTTGTTTTAGAAGGGGATTGGGTGTAAATGTACTGTTGTAGAAGGGTTTGAGTGTAAATAGGCTGTTTTAGAAGGGTTTGAGTGTCAATAGGCCTTTATGAATTCCTCAAACCCTTCATATCATGCTTTATTGTTTTAGCGGTGCTTTCAATTGATTTGTTGGGTAGCCATGTGGTTGCTATGAAATCCATGGCTGAAAGCAGGAGTGCAAATATGTTGTTTTAGAAGGGGTTTGAGTGTAAATGTACTATTTTAGAAGGGTTTGAGTGTAAATAGGTTGTTTTAGAAGGGTTTGAGTGTAAAAAGCCTTTATGAAAGGGTTTTTCAGTTTAAATAGGTTGCTTTAGAAGGGTTTGAGTGCAAATAGGTTGTTTTCGAAGGTTCTGAGTGTAAATAAGTTGTTTTAGAAGGGGTTTGAGGGTAAATAGACTATTTTATAACGATTTGAGTCTTAATAGGTTATGAGAATGAATTGAGTTCAAATACGTCTTAGTAGGGTTTGAGTGTATATATAGGTTGTTTTTATTGTTTTCTTATAAGTTGATCGTGTTATAGCTTAATATGTGTTCTTTGCTAATTTTAATTCATTATATTTGTAGAATCAATACTACGGTACCGAGGTACCGATGACTGATTTATTTGCTGCGACCCACACCACTCCTGCTCCTCCTGGTGCCGATTCGCCTGTCTTTGTCGATGAGGCAGAGAGAGCATTTGTAAGTATTACTTAAAATATTTTAATTATATTTTGTTTATTAGTTAATGGTAAATGTTAATATTAATGTTTTTATGTTTTTTGTGACACAGCATGCCTATAAGGAAAGTATGTCCACGCAGGTCGCCGAGGGGCTTGTTCAGACGACCCCGAGGTGCGCACGCCATTTGTCGGAGACATTTGGCATTCGGTCATGAGTCAAGGAAGAAGAGGGAGATCGCCTCTACGGCTTTGGTGACCACGGCGCCGCCGTTTAGACCAGCGGATCGACTTCTTCCTCGGCGACCACGTCCTCTCGGTCCTCGGAACCGGCCACCGAGCGTGCCCGCTCGAGAAGACGCAGACTCTCGAGCACTTGCAGAAGAAGCGAGCAGCAAGCAGAGCGAGGAGGTGCAGCAGACGCGACAGCGGATGCAAGAAGGAGGAGGAGGCGCAATGACGCGACAATGATGCAGCAGAGCACGAGGCGCAGCAGACGCGAGAGCGATGCGGCAAGCCGAGCAGCTAGAGCAAATGCGGCGGTTATGGGCGCTGCCTACTAGGCGTAATATATTTGACCCTCCACAAGAGACCCTCCACAGACGCATTTATTTTAGTATTGTATTAATATTTTAATTTGTATATATATTAATTTTAATTTAGTTTATGTTTTAGTTGTTGAATTAGTTTTGTTGCAGTGGTGTGTGTGTGATTTGTGTATATATAATTGTTATATCGTGCAAAAATAACAAATTTTTAAATTTTAAATTTTATTTTTTTTATTTTAATTAGAAATTACTGTCGGAAGTTCCGACAGTAATTAAAATACTATTTTAATAATAGTTTACTGTCGGATCTTCCGACAGTAATTACTGTCGGAATTTCCGACAGTACTTCTACCACTATTCTATTGTCGACATTCGAATATCCAACAAGAATCTCGACGAATTATCGTCGGACTAGACTACGCATTATCGTCGGATTGCCGTCGACATCGTCGGAGTATAATTACCGTCGAAGGTTTACTGTCGGAAACTGTCGGAGCACTTCCGACAGTAAATTCGTAATCGTCATTTTTGAATTATCGAATGCCCAAGAAAGACGTGTTTTCCAGTAGGTCAGCCTTCCGTTAGTTGGCTTAACAGCCACTTGACGGAAGGTTCAGATTAAAAAAAAAATAGGTTAAGGTTTAATTTGAAAAAAAAACAAACACATGGTTTAAATTGAAATCTCAAAACTAGTACAGGGTTTATTTTGCAATTATCTCCTCGTTTATTAGCATGCAGGTGTACTTCACTGGTATGTTATCATTTAATGCACTAGTTTGGGGTGGAGCTAGCGTTTCAGTACGTAGTAGTAGGGAGTACTTCTAGAGAAGAAAAATGAAATATAAAGAGCTGTAAATGATGTTAGTTTTCTTAATCAATTAACATTAATTTTCCTACATGGTGATTGGCGGCTAGCTAGAGTAGTGTTTTGTCAGCCCATAATCAATTCATTTGCACCATTCTAACATAATCGGTTCCAGCTGGCTGAGTCAATTATGAATTATGTTCCATACTGCCTTACGTACTCTCAAGAACATCTATAAGCGGCCATATATGCTTATTATGACTAAAACACAAATTCCCTATTCCTTCATTCAAAAAGAAAAAGAAAAACAAAATAAAACACTATTGCGCGCAGATACCCTTCGCATCATAGAACAAAAAGTAAACTATATATATTCGCAGGGCACGTTTCAATTTGATACAATATACTGTAATAGGGTTTCAATTTGCAATTGAATTTAAAAACTGAAAAATAAATTTTAAAGAATGTGATTGAAATATTTTGCATCCCAAAAAAAATAGGTTGCTTTCTAGAACTGTTGAGAATTATGTTGCTTGGTTGCAACCGATTTCAGTTACCGTTTTGGGTATCTTCAAAAATGGCCATGTCAAAGCTGTAGTTTTTAAGAATAGCCTCACTTACCAGAAAAGATGTTATATGGCCATTTTTGAGTCAAAAAGTCTATTATACCCTTTCTTTTAAATCACAAGGCCTCATGTCTGAAATGTCTAAAATGTCCCTCTAATCCAACAGCTTTCAATAGCCCCTTTTGAAGAAATCGGTTTTATCAACGTATTCCTCTCTCTAAAAGTCGAAGCCCTAAAATTCTTACAAATCGAGTTTCTCATACATATCTCCCACTACCTTGTTTTTCCAGTTCGTGCATATAATTTGCATTTCGGATTAAGGTTGGTCTTTTAGTTCACCCTATTATGTAAAATTTTATTTTCAGTGCAGTTTTCTCTGCAAATTTAATGATAGTAGGGTAGGTCAGTTAAGCGACCATAAAAGGTCGATTAATCGACCTTTGGCATAACCGACATTAATTGACCTTCAATGGTCGATTTATCGACTTTAATTGTCGTGGTCGTTTAATCGACCTTCAGTACCAATAAAAGGTCGGTTGATCGACCTATTGCTAACTTAACCTACCTTAGTTGAACTTCATTGGTCAATTGATCGTCCTTAATCGACCTTAACTAACTTAACTGTAATTCAAAATTGCTCTTTTATAAACGAATTTAATTGACCTAATTGACCTTAATTGTTATTCTATAACTTAACTGACCTTAATTGTTCTTTAATTGACCTCAAGTAACAATAAAAGGTTGATTAAGCAGCCATGATTGGCTTAACTAACATAACCGACCTTAATTGAACTTCACTGGTCGCTTAATCGACTTTAATCGACCCTGACTAACTTAACTACAATTCAAAATTGCTCTTCTTTTTAACTTAACTGTAATTCAAAATTGCTCTTTTTTTTAACTTAACTGTAATTCAAAATTGCTCTTCCTCTTCAAATTCTGGTGATTTTCTAATTTATATTCAATTCATTGAACTTCACTGGTCGCTTAATCGGCTTTAATCAATCCTAACTAACTTAACTATAATTCAAAATTGCTCTTCTTTTTAACTTAACTATAATTCAAAATTGTTCTTCTTTTTAACTTAACTGTAATTCAAAATTGCTCTTCCTCTTCAAATTTTGTTGGTTTTCTAATTTATATTCAATTCATTGCAGATATGACTTCACCTTTTTGGGCCACTGTTTGTTATTTTGGACATTTTCTCGATGATGAAAACGGCTTATGGTCTTGAAAATTTAGTGGCAGCCAGAATGCAAAAGCACTTGCAATCAATAATGAAACCTCATGTAAAGAGTTATATGCTAAAGTACGAAACATTTGCCAAGTTGATGACATAGAGATAGGATTTTCAGACTCCAGAATGGTGCAGAATTTACACGTTCCTAGCCGGATTACTTCAAATGAAGATGTTCAATGGAACCTGAATATCAATAAACAAGGCTATCCCACTCCTCTTTGTGTAACCATTGTGAGCCAAGAAAATTGCGACGCGCACTGGGAAGAAAATAATGGAGAAGAAGAAAACAATGAAGAAGAAGAAAATAATGCAGAAGAAGAAAACAATGGAGAAGAAGAAAACAATGGATTTGGTGGTGATGACATGCAACAGGAAGGGGGTGACAATGCGAATGATTTTTCGGATAGGTTGAATGTAATTCGAGAATCCATATCCTATTACGAGAATGATTTCTCTACACCGCCGATATTTGAGTTTAGTCAAGGCAACGGAGATCAAGGCAACGAAGATCAAAGCAATAGAGATCAAGGCAACCGAGAAGAAAATGACTTCACAAGTGAGCATTCAGTTTCTTCGGTTGGAAGTGCATCGCGAGTGATACCCGTAGATGTTGATTTGAAGGTTAACCAAGTATTCAATAACAAGAAAGAGCTTCAGGAAGTTGTGCACTTGCTTGCATTGAACCACAACTTCTAGTTCAAAACAAAAAAATCGAACAAGAGAGTGTACACAATAGTTTGTCTTGATGATAATTGCAAATGGCGTTTGTTTGCAACAAAGTACTCAGAAAGTGATTACTTTCAGATTCGAAAATATTCAGCCGAACATACTTGCCCCCTAAATCAGTCCATGGCTGACCATAGACAAGCAACATCGCGAATCATTGGAATATATATCTCGCCAAGGTTCAAGGACCGCAACACTACGTATAGACCTGCTGATGTCATGTTCGACGTTAGACGATCATTGGACGTAGAACTAAGTTATCAAAAAGCGAGGAGGTGTAGAGAAGAGGCCTTAAGACACTTAAGGGGTTCAGTTGAGGATAGTTACACTAATTTAGCTGCATATGCCCATAACTTGAAATTGGTTAATCCAGGAACAGTCTTCTTTTTAGAGTGTGATAATGAAAACCGATTCAAGTACTTCTTTTTGGCGTACGGGGCTTGCATTCTTGGATTCCACTTTTCAATGCGTCTAGTAGTCATTGTGGATGGGACATTCTTAACTTCTAAATATAAAAGGTACGTTGATTATTGCTACTTGTCAAGATGGAAATATGCAGATATATCCTCTTGCATGGGCTATTGTTGATTCTGAGAATGATGCATCGTGGACTTGGTTTTTTCTTAAGTTGAAAGAAATAGCAGGTGACCAGGAAGGACTTGTTGTGATATCCGACCGACATAAAAGTCTTATTAGTGCTGTCCAAGTTATTTTTTAAAATGCACGTCATGCGCATTGTATCTATCATATAAAAGGCAACTTAAGGACTGTAACTCGTAAGGTTGACACTATCTCACTTTTTAAGAGAGCGGCGGAGGCATATACCAGAGAAGAGTTTTACAAACATATGTCCGAAATTGAGAAAACTGATGAGAATGGTTGGAAGTATCTTAGCGAAACAAATTTCGAAACTTGGGCCAGGTCACATTTTAAAGGAGATCGTTACAATATCATGACTTCAAACAATGCAGAGTCTCTCAACTCAGTTTTAAAGAGAGCCCGACAAACTCCTATACTTTCGCTGCTTGAAAGTATTGGTAGAAAGTTGTAGGCTTGGTTTTGTGAGAGGCGTGAGGCAGCACAAAGTTGTACAAGTTTCTTAACCCCAGCAATGGAAGAAAAATTAAGCAAGTTGATTGAGAAATCTAAGAAGTTTACGATTATTGAACCCATTGATCCATCCAAGTATGTGGTGAGGAGCGGTACCACGAATCACACTGTTAATTTTGATGGAAATAGTTGCACTTGCCGAAAATTTTAATTGGACCACATACCATGCGAGCATGCAATACATAGCGGTGAATAAGAGAGGATTTTCAGTGTTCCTGATGTTCTCAGCATTCTATACAGCTCAGTGTTGGAGAGACTCCTATTCCCAAAACATCTTTCCAGTTCCCAATGAAGATGAATGGGACATTCCAGATAATATTAAGAATTTGAATATCTCCCCACCTTTACTCCGACCACGAGCAGCTGGACGTCGTAGAACATCGAGAATTCCTTCAACCGGAGAGTTTCCCGGAAGAAAAAAATGCACTAGGTGTCGACAAGTAGGGCACAACCGACTTTCGTGTCGTGATCAAACACCGATGAGTGATAGACAATCACAAATACAGTTTATGTTGAATTAAGTTTTGTATTGTATTTAATTTCGGATTTCTATGTATTTCAGATTTCTGTGTTTTGTATTGTATTGTAACATTAATCTCAATTTTTTACGTATTGTATTATAACATTAATCTCAGATTTTTATATTTTGCATTGTTACATTAATCTCAGATTTTTATATTTTGTATTGATATAACGTTACGTTACATTACGTTATGATATGATATAACGTTACGTTACGTTATGTTATGTTATAAAGTTACGTTATGTTATGTTATAACGTTATGTTACGTTACGTTATGATATAACGTTACATTACGTTATGTTATGTTATAACGTTACGTTACATTATGTTATGATATGATATAACGTTACGTTATGATATAACGTTACGTTACGTTATGTTATGTTATAACGTTACGTTACATTACGTTATGATATGATATAACGTTACGTTACGTTATCATATGAAATAACGTTACGTTACGTTATCATATGATATAACGTTACGTTACGTTATGTTAACACGTTATGTTACGTTACGTTACGATATAACGCTACGTTACGTTATGTTATGTTATAACGTTACCTTTTGTTATGATATAACGTTACGTTACGTTATGTTATGTTATAACGTTACGTTATGTTATGTTATAACGTTATGTTACGTTATGTTATGTTATAACGTTACGTTAAGTTATGATATAACGTTACGTTACGTTACGTTATGTTATGTTATAACGTTACGTTAAGTATGCATCTAAAGATGTCATGCATCATTTTTAACACTCTTTAAAGAATAGATCAAGTGTTAAAATTTGCATACTGTATCCTTGAGATTATATACATATTTGAGTTTGAAGTAAAACTGAATTGCTGGCATAAAGAAGTATGTACTAGGACAAATATGCAATATCCATATTACAAATATAGCAGCAAAATGAGGTAGCAGATGTGACTAAACAAAAGCATATTACAGATATAACATGAATGTGTCAAAAGAGAGAGTTTGACAAGACATAAACATAGTTAAACATTCTAATGAAGTAAGGTAGATGATGAAGATCTACAGTCTTAATCGTTGGGATCGTGAATTGCTGGGTTTGGAGCAGTATGAGCATTTGTTGGCTGATGCTCCTCCTGAGTTGAAGATTGCTCGAGGTGAGCATTTGAGGCAGTGAGGGCAGAAGTAGTTGCACTTGTTGAGGTAGAATTTGATGAAGGAATCCATGGAATGAAGTTAGATACGCTGTTCCTTGGTTCTAGCAGGCGCATTCTTACTCGTCGACTGATTGAGCGAGGTCGACGGATCACTGGTTGAGAAATGGCTTGACGAGTGGTTAGGAAGATCATCATTCTTCGTCGCATTTCATTCTGAGAGATGGACGGATGCACAGAGTTGAGTCGTTTTGGTGAACACATGATGAATGAAGAAGAGATGATGATTAACATTTGGAAGGCTTTGAATGTAAGTTATCGATTTATACATCCTTCCGAAGTTTTGAGAAGATGAAGGGGTTTCTTGGTTAGAGGAATGTGATTGGACGTTTTGGAGGCTTATTGAAGTAAATGCATTTAATGACATGGTAATGATGTTCTGGTTTGGGATTATGTCATCATGCTGAGTGTGGTTAAGGCTAAGATATAGGCAGTCTAGGAGAGATGTCTAAATATTATTATTTTTAAACGAGAAGTTTAAAATATTTGTTTGCCTTTATTGAGATACTGCAGGGTACAACTGCTAAGTTGAAGATTTAAATATCTTGCCCTGAACCATAGGCCACTGTTGTACAGGACACACATATAAATATTAACTTTGAAGAATAGTGTGTCTCAAGATGTTGGTTAAAATTTTGGTTCCCAATGAGATTTTATATAGATATATGAAGACTTTGATGGGATTTTAAGGATGTGGTCATTATCAGCAGTGTGTGTTTGATATCTGCTAAAGGGAGAACTGCTGATGCCAATTGTTGTAAATTTAATATCCTTTTTAAAGAAATGTTAGCAGATGAAACAGTTTAAAAAGGGGCACAGATCTATTAACATTAATAAGACTTTATAAGAACATAAAATAGATCAAGCAAGTGAGGCATTGAATGTGTACCTGAAATGATGTCCAGCCTTCTTTCTTTGCGACAGATCTTATTATTCCTTAGCATGGGCAGAGAACTGCTAAGGTGTATAATAACTAGACCTGTTTTGAAGAGAGTGAGACATAGCCTATATACAGCAGGGGTTATATCGGCCATTCACTCTCGAGGAAGGACTTAGTTTTGGAAACATCGTCTTCCTATGAATTCTTGAATTTATAGCTATTTTGAGGATAGGTCGAGTTACTAGAGATTTTAACAACATCCTTTTTGACAAAGAAGCACATGATAAAGTGAACAGAATGTTTTGAATTCAGTCTGTTTACCAATTAGTTGTTGGTCATTATAACGAGAACAACTAATCATGCCTTTATGATTATACTCTCATAGGTTACACAAGATTTAGTAGTTGTCATAACTAGGAACACAAATTGCTGTTGATCTGATTTGAAAGACGATGTAAGCTTTTGATATTTGGAAGTTTAAACAGTTGGGATTCTTAAAATTAAAGAATATAAGTGTTTTCATATACTTTGATGAGATAAATCCCTTAAAAAAAATCAAATGCTTACCTTGGGATTTTAAGTCGATACAACAGACAACTTGGTTCAAAGTAGATTTACTAGTAATCTTGAATGTTGAGCAGGAGGGATAGAGATTGAGTAATAGCAGATTCCTTGATAAGTTGACATAAAGGTCATTTATCATGAAACTGCAGTCTGCCTCTGTTGAATAACTATAGTTTTTCGGCAGATCTTGAATTTAATCATTGTGATATGATTTAATTCAAAAAGGCAATTATCAGAGAATTTGAGGATGAGAGTTAAACTGTAGTAATAAACCATAACTCGATATAGTAGTCATTCAAGAATGGTTTGCTGATGGGGTATCAGCAGAGTTTGTGTTTAGGCAGTGTGATCATTTTATTAAGGTCATTTCTTCAATCATCAGAAGATTTAAGAGATTATGAAGAATAACAAGTAAATTTGATCAACACACTTAAAACACATCATTTCATGCTATCAAAGGAATTCAGACAAGTGGATAGACATGAGAAAAAGTTGTTGAACTTGTATTCAATAATCCAATTAGTATTAAACAGTACATAGCGAGGATCAGCTGATTACAAGAGTAATACAACTAGAATTTTGACTGAACTGCAGATTACAGGAGAAAGATACATAATGATTCAATTTATAGTAGGAGTGTCATGTTACAAGGTTGTGTCCGAGAAGTCCTAATCCTAGGTATTTGATGAGAGGTCATCAAACAAGGATTCTGGATGAGATCAAGATGGCGGTGTTCTTTTTGATTTCCTCCAACTCTCGGGGGAGGCAGAACATATTCACTTCTTCGGGTCATTATGAAAGCACCGAAGAGTGAAGGCCACTGAGGATTTACTGCTTTGACCATGAATCCCCTTTGATTGGCTCAGGGATGGATGGCAGTGGTTAGCAGTTCGTCATCCTCATCAATTCCATATTAGCTACTTAATTCAAGAATGAATTATCTGCATCAGCCATCTTTGAGGTGATGGTCGGCATACTTACACATAACCAGAAGACTTGTTGCACATGGCAATATATCAAATGCTTTCCAAACATTTTATACTTATTTTCTGGGATCTTCTCTGTGAAGTTCAAGTATGCAAGCAGAATTCCGATGGTGGAATAGTTATGTGCTAATTGATTTTCACAGTGATTCATCTGTAAACATTTTAGAGTATCAATGAGATTGATAACTAAAAGTTAGAAGAGAGTATGAAATCACTCTTGCTAGCATTAATTAATGGCTTTCCATCTTATTTTTTTTAAAAATAATTGACTAAGGATGTTCTTAAGTGTTCTGACAACCATGTTTTGCAGCATATAAATCATGCTTGTTAGCAAACTTTTATGATTATCAGACAAGACAAAAGAAAATACCTTTATCAATTGTTTTCACAACAAGATTGAAGAAACATAATTAATGATTTCTGATACACATGAATTGATACAATTTCTCTCATGTTTGGTAACTGTGTATTAGAAAGATCTTGAAAATGATTTTCACAGTTTATGAACGGTTTTGGAAATACATCATTGAGAGAATTTTAGATCAGCTCTTGTGAAGTAACAGAAATAAAATCAAAACAACTTTGAATGAATATGAAGAAATCATACCCCGTTGTTGAGGAATTGACTTGATCGATTCTTAGGACCTGAACTTAGTAACATTTTGAGAGATTTTGAATCATCGATTTGTATCTAGTGTAATCGATTGGCAGTTTGTGAGTTTATTCATGGTAGAGATTGGATGAGGAAGAAGCTCTACTTAAACTCAGGGAGGTTAGACTGAAAGGTACTCAATAATGGAGCTTTACTGTTGAGTTGTCCTTCTGATCACGCCTTGGCAGGGATAGGCTGTGAAGTCTAGATATTCTCAAGATTCTTGGAAAGGATTTGAGACTGAAAGTTTTGTCGTTTTCCAAGATTTTTGAAAATAGTCATAACTTTAATCGAAGCAGTCAGACTTCGAAAAGTGTGCCTCCACCTTTAATAGACTTGAGAGAGTAGGTCATTAAAGGGTTTTTACTCCTATAAGTCAGCACATCAAACTGAGCTTATGAAGTGTAGGTTGGCAGATATTGAAATTCAGCCAACTGCATGGTTTTTAAAAGCTTTTTAGATCAGCCAATAAAAAGTGCTGATGAGTTTTTGAAAACCATTTGCATAAGACAAGTCATACAAGCAAACAGATACATCAATATAGGTGCAGTATGACAGGTTATTATGCAGTATGTCTGATAATTTGTATAAGCATATTAATTCAGCAGACATAAGCACAGGTCATTTGAAAGCAAGTAGCTGACCTGTTTTGTGTATGCATGAGAGGTGGTCTTTATCAACTTCTTTGGACTTATCAGCAGATTTTCCGTATAGTGGTTCTGAAGTCCAGCGGATGAGGATTTGACCTTGAGTGAGTGAAGGACATGAGTGAATTTTCATGAGCGATCAGCAGTCCTTCATAGATCAGCAGCTATCTTAATGTCTGCCAATGGAGAGCAATGTTGCATGTTTGACCCTTTCGTCATATGAGTTCCTGTCTTAAGTACTCATAGAGAAATTGTTAGCAACATTTATGAGCCAAAAATAGCTCCAGAATTCCAATAATACAAATGAGACTTAATAAGCATGACAGATGAATGACCATTCAAAATACAACTTATATATGTAACCCAAAAAGTCAAGAGATTAGGAGCTGGGGTTACTTTCTCATTAAGACTCTTTGAACGTGTCTGATCATAGTTGTTGAAGCACTAGTTCTAATGTTGAGCATAGGTTCTTTGAGTGTATTCTTACTCGGCTGAAGCTTTTCTGTTGAAGAAAGACAATTTCATCATTGATGTCCTTAGGCCAAGAGCTTATAATCTCAGTGATTTTGGAGATGACATAACTTTGATTTCCTTTGAATTTCCTTTGGAACTCTTCTTATTTCATTTGCTCTAAATTTTTGTGAAAAGTTTTCTTGAAAAGGTGTTAGATTGATACAATCGTTAGCCTTATGTCAAGAAGGCAAATCTTCGGAAGTGGATCTAAGTAATTCATCCATCATATATGAAGTTAACTTATTTGCTATAGGATATATCATGGTTTTGACAAAGAACAGATTTATGAAGCATACATAATCCTTAGCAAGTCAGTCTCTACTATAGTACTTCTCTTCATGATATCAATGTAGTTCTGATATATGATAGATTTTCGTATAGTGATCACATAATCATCACAATATTCTTTCTCACATGTTTTTGAAAACAAAATTTATTTTGATTTAAAAAAAGGTGCTTTCAAATGGCTTCCAGGTTTCTCAGTCAAAAAGATTTTTGTAAATAAGAGATTTTTTTTTATTTTAAAAAAAAAACTCTTTTTGACTATGCATCTAATCTGAGCAACAGGATCTAAACTCTCAGGTTGTTAAGCCTGGGACAATCATTCTCAGAGAACCTGCTCTGATACCAATTGTTAGGTCCATAGGTTATGCTCAGTGTATAGGCTAGAGGGGGGGGGTGAATAGCCTATACTTAGTATATTAAAAATTCCTATATATATATATATATATATAGGAATTATGTAGTGTTTTGTCAGCCCATAATCAATTCATTTGCACCATTCTACCATTCTTTTGTGTTTGCCTTTGACAGAGAGATATGGTGTTGAGTGTGTGTGTTTGTGTTTTCGTTTGTTTTTTGTGTGTGTGCGTGAGAGAGAGAGAGAGAGAGAGAGAGAATAAAATAGGCCAAAATACTATTTACCCCCCAAAGTATCCACCAAATCTCAGTTTGCAACCCTGATGAGATCAAATATGTGCGACATTTTAAGTGGATTTTGCACTTTTATTGGTTATAAATGTCACACTTTTATGGGTATTCTCGTTTGTGATGTTTGCGGTATGGTGGAAAAGTGAAAGTGAAAAAGATAAAAAGCATGCTGAAGGAAGAGGATAGTCCAGTACCGAATGGGTATTTGGTACTTGAGGAAAGCCTGTAGCAGAAAATTTTTAAAAAAAGTCACGTGATATGCTTTAAAGTGCAAAGCTGTACTATGTTACTTGAGGGCATTTTAGACATTGGTCACTTTGGAATATTAGGGAGTTGTTAATATCCCTAAAATTAAACTCTCATATGTAATTATTTCTTTCTCTCTTGTAAATATTGAGGGAGTTGAGTGTTAGAGAAAAAATAGGTAGTGGCTAGGGTCATGGGGTAGTGGCTAGGATCATGGTTTAGTGGTAGTAGGGGAGAGAATTCCTCCGATTTTCCCCTATAAATAGAGGGGAAATCCTCAAAGGAGGGGAGACGTTTTGGAAGAAATACACACACATACCTTGAAGACGGATCGTAGGAAGAAAAGTCGAGGCATCTCTTTCTCTTCTACTAGAGCACCTGCTGGGTTTTACAAGTCTTTTGGTATTTGTAAGTAATTTTCAGCCATGTTTAGTGGCTAAGTTCTTTCCTTTCCAGTTAATGAACAAGTAATTCTCTTCAAAATTACTACTGTGAGATCTTAGTTTTATTTCTCAATTATTTTCAAGTATTTATTCATTCTCTAATTTTCTAGTTGCAAGAAACTTGTGACTTATGATTAATATGATTAGTTAATGTTTAGGGCCCGAATTTTAATTAACGTAATAGTCTATTGCTAGTTAGAGCCGCTGATCCGTAATTGTCTTCGGGTTCTAACGAAGTAGTAACGCACCGTTTAGGCATCACAAGCATACTCGGGTAGTGTTGCGGGAATGAGTAATCTAAATTAAATGATATTGCTTCAATATGCTTTGTTTAGAATCGGGTCTCTCTCTTAATCTGTCAAAACACTAAATCCTACGAGCGTCTCGGGGGTTGTCTTTTGATTAGAGTAATAATTAACGAGCTTCTCTTAATTATCAAAACTGTAAGGAGAGATTGGATGTTAGGCGTTTGTCGACATCTATAACCGGTTTATTTGTAGTTAATTGAGACAATGTTGCATCGATGATCAGTAGTAAGTTGTGGGATTGCAATTAGTTCATTAACTGGGATTTTCTCATCTTAAAAATCCAACATAATTTTCTGCTTCGTTTACATTAAGTCTTTTTAATTAATTCATTGTTGATATTTAGTTTAGATAAAATACTCAAATTCTTATTTTAATTGCTTCGTAGAATTCTTAAAAGAAGTAAGTACAACGCTCCCTGTGGATACGATCCCTACTACCCTATACTCGTTATAAGGGAAATAGGAAATTAATTTTGACGGTTTGACACCCGTCAAATTTTGGCCCCGTTGCCGGGGAACGATTTTGTAATTTATTTATTTTAAAGAATTTTATTTTATTGTTATAACTGAAAATGCTCAACAGTTTGGGACAACAGGATGTTCCGAGCAAGGTTAATGGGGTAAATATTTTTTCTATTGATCGTAGATTAGACACATTAACTTCTGTTTTGGAGAAGCTAGTCCGGGGCAAGTTCAAGTCAAAGCATGTGGGATAACCACAAATATGGGGCACCCAACTGATATGTGTCTGACTCTACATGATGATCTGAATGTGCAAGTAAATGCTATGGGAGGTTTCCAAGGGCAGCAACATATGAAATATGATCCATATTCCAATAATTACAATTCGGGATGGCGTGATCACCCGAATTTGAGTTATGGGAATAAAGCCTTGAATTTTTCACAGCAACCATTTCAACCATCTCCACCACCACAGTCAACCACTAGTTCAGGCACATCGTTGGAGAGTTTAGTCAAGAGTTTGGCTGAATCGGTTCAACAAGATAGACAAGAAACCAAGGCTAGCATTAAATCTCTTGAAAATCAGATTTCGGCTAGCCGTATCCGTGAGCAAGATAGAAGCGAATCAAGGCGGACTACCTTCTCAAGTTGAGGAGAACCCGCAAGAAAATTCTTGTGCGATACTCCTAGAAATGGAAAGAGCTAGAGGTTGAGCAGAAAAATAGCCCTGTTGATAGCGGTAACAAAGAGGAAGTTGTGCAAAATGAAGGTTCGTCAAGCAAGGAAAGGGAATTGAGTAAACAAAATGAGAAGATTGTTATTCATCCACCTTTTCCAGGCGGTTTGCACACCAAAGAAGGAAGAGGATGAGAAGGCAATCTGGGATACTTTCAGCAAGGTCGAGAGTAATACTCCTCTCTTGGATGCCATCAAGCAAGTGTCTCGTTATGCTAAGTTTCTCAAAGAGCTGTGCACAAAGAAAATGAAACTGGAATTAGTGATTGTAAAAAGTCTTACAGATAAAGATGTACCTTTCCAAGGCAATGAGGAGGTGCAAAAAAATATTATGGCACTCTATTCCACACCAAAGGTAACATCCAGGTTTGATTTTCCTTCTTTTCCATTACCATTTTCAAGTGCTAAAATTCTTCCCCCATTGCCAGTTATCATTGGTAATAATTTGACTGAGTTGTAAAAAAAGTGGGCATTGAGTCTAGCTACAGACGTTAAATAGCGGCGCTCATTGGGAGGCAACCCAATATTCCTAGTTTTTAATGCTTTGATTTTCTATTTTCTAGGTAATTTTTATTTAATTGTTGTTTTCATGTTTTGAGTTTTATTCGTAGCAGCGGGTGTGTGATTTGAAGAAGAAAAGAAAAAAATGTGTTCGGATGAGTTACTGGTAGCAGGGCTTGTGGAGCTTAGCACGTGCCCATGTGGTATTGTCAAGATAGGGAGCCAAAAGAAAAAAAAAAAAAAAGAGAACAAGATAGCGAGCAAGAGGCGAGATATATAGGGTTTAAAAGCTCTAATTTCACTTTTTATGTTTTACCCAAATTACTCTTTTCTCTCACTTTCATCGCAGGAAATTGAGAGCAAAATCCCCATTCCAAAGCCCCACCACCAGCTATCATCTTCAATTAAAGCTTCGACTTGTTCCAGATCTCCATGGCTCCGAAAAGAGATTTCTCTCCCTTGGTATCAAGTTGGTTAATGTCAACCACCACCTGACTCATCTGCATCATAGAGAAGTTTCTTCTTTATCCTTCTCCTCCTTTTGCTAATCTGACTTTTGTGATACATTGCGGACAATGTATCGTTTAAGTGTGGGGGAGCATTTTGGGGTCTGTTGTGGTGTGATTTTGCTGAGGACATCAACTAACATTGCTTTAATGTTTGTGCTAAATGTGCATTATCATTTTGAAGTGAGGATTTCTTGATACATGATGGCCATTTTGTAGTTTTTCTACATTAGATTGGAAAAAATATGTTTTTGAAATGATTCCTTTAACGGATATATGTGCAAGTCTTGACGTTTTAGCCATTCAAGTGAGCTTTTGAGCCAAAAATGGAGCAATTCATATACTTGGCTCTCAGTTATTCTTTGAGTGATTCACACACACGGATGAGTATTCTAGAACTTGCATTTTGTATACATGTCGAGATCACGTTAATGAGTTCGTTGCATCAATAGGATTAAGGCACTTAAGTATCACCCACTTTTGGCTTTCTTTTCTATCCTACCCATAAATGTTTACCCCTAGTTACTCCTTCGAGCCTTGTCCATTTCTTTGTTTTAACCTTGAAATTAACCTTTGGCCTTGTTTTTATAACCTTCTTTTTGCTTAGCCCAATGTCAAGGAATTGCATATTAACCCTGTGGAATATATAGTCTCATTCTTATCTATAGTTTGAAGCTGCAAATAATGGCTAATGGATTGTGCAATTCATGTTCTGTGCAAGCTAAAGTTCCATTGGAGTTATAAAAAACAAAACAACTCAAAAAGGAAAAAATATGCTCAATGGGGCTGCTTCGAAAAAAAAGAAAAAGAAAAAAAAAAGAGAAAAATGTAGCGGCTTTCCAAAAGAAGAGAAAATGTGATACTAGTAAAAATGCACAGTTCAGTTTCATTGTGATTAAAGCCATGGCTATACTTCATTTGTGATTATTGCTGATGAATGAGATGGAGATGACTTATGTGGTTATTTTTGCATTTTCTTTGACATCTTTTAACCCACCTTAAATTCCTTATATCTTACCTTTTTACCCCTAGCCCCATTACAACCCATGAAAGACCTTTTGATTGGTGCAATTGAACTCATATTTAGTGATGGAGATTTGATCAATTTGCAAGCATATGGTAATGTCATTCCGTTTTGTGATTTGAGTGTTGCATGATACATATCCCTCTTTAAACACTTTTGTGTGATTTGAGTGATCCCGAGAGGATAGTTAAGATTTGCATTTGTTGATGTTGAAGGATAATTTTGGAGACATGTGAGACAATCTAAATTGAAACATTAGGGAATGCCCATCACTTTGATAGAATTTTGATTTTCAATTTGATAATGCAAATTTTATGTCAAGTATTGGAGCAATGTCAGTTTTTCTGGGTTGTTTGGAATAACAATGGTCATGCCTAGGCAGATTCAATATGCTTGAGGGCAAGCATCGTTCAAGTGTGGGGGAAATTTGATGAGATCAAATATGTGCAACATTTTAAGTGGATTTTGCACTTTTATTGGTTATAAATGTTACACTTTTATGGGTATTCTCGTTTGTGATGTTTGCGGTATGGTGGAAAAGTGAAAGTGAAAAACGAGATAAAAAGCATCTTTGAAGGAAGAGGATAGTCCGATACCGAATGGGTATTTGGTACTTGAGGAAAGCCTGTAGCAGAAAATTTTTAAAAAAAGTCACGTGCTATGCTTTAAAGTGCAAAGCTGTACTATGTTACTTGAGGGCATTTTAGACATTGGTCACTTTGGAATATTAGGGAGTTGTTAACATCCCTAAAATTAAACTCTCATATGTAATTATTTCTTTCTCTCTTGTAAATATTGAGGGAGTTGAGTGTTAGAGAAAAAATAGGTAGTGGCTAGGGTCATGGGGTAGTGGCTAGGATCATGGTTTAGTGGTAGTAGTGGGAGAGAATTCCTCCAGATTTTCCCTATAAATAGAGGGGAAATCCTCAAAGGAGGGGAGACGTTTTGGAAGAAATACACACACATACCTTGAAGACGGATCGTAGGAAGAAAAGTCGAGGCATCTCTTTCTCTTCTACTAGAGCACCTGCTGGGTTTTACAAGTCTTTTGGTATTTGTAAGTAATTTTCAACCATGTTTAGTGGCTAAGTTCTTTCCTTTCCAGTTAATGAACAAGTAATTCTCTTCAAAATTACTACTGTGAGATCTTAGTTTTATTTCTCAATTATTTTCAAGTATTTATTCATTCTCTAATTTTCTAGTTGCAAGAAACTTGTGACTTATGATTAATATGATTAGTTAATGTTTAGGGCCCGAATTTTAATTAACGTAATAGTCTATTGCTAGTTAGAGCCGCTGATCCGTAATTGTCTTCGGGTTCTAACGAAGTAGTAAGCGACGCACCGTTTAGGCATCACAAGCATACTCGGGTAGTGTTGCGGGAATGAGTAATCTAAATTAAATGATATTGCTTCAATATGCCTTGTTTAGAATCGGGTCTCTCTCTTAATCTTTGTCAAAACACTAAATCCTACGAGCGTCTCGGGGTTGTCTTTTGATTAGAGTAATAATTAACGAGCTTCTCTTAATTATCGAAACTGTAAGGAGAGATTGGATGTTAGGCGTTTGTCGACATCTATAACCGGTTTATTTGTAGTTAATTGAGACAATGTTGCATCGATGATCAGTAGTAAGTTGTGGGATTGCAATTAGTTCATTAACTGGGATTTTCTCATCTTAAAAATCCAACATAATTTTCTGCTTCGTTTACATTAAGTCTTTTTAATTAATTCATTGTTGATATTTAGTTTAGATAAAATACTCAAATTCTTATTTTAATTGCTTCGTAGAATTCTTAAAAGAAGTAAGTACAACGCTCCCTGTGGATACGATCCCTACTACCCTATACTCGTTATAAGGGAAATAGGAAATTAATTTTGACGGTTTGACACCCGCCAAACCCATATTCCATTTTGTCCCATTACCGTATCCAATGTTGCCATTTGTCCCAATTTCACTCCTAAGACGGACGGACGTTAAAAATATTAACGGAAGTTGGTCATGTGCTTTGCACATGACAAGTAAAATCTAAAAGTTACTATATTGCCCTCTTTTGGTTAAAAAAAAATCAAATAAAGCTAACAACCACCTCCGTCACCGCCACCGCCACAGAGCAATGGCCGACGATGAACAGTCCCTTACAAAATCCACCGTCACCGTCCCGGACCAAACCTTAGACCCAACCACCTAACGCAAGCACACCGCAATGATCTCCCGCCTCACCAACCCCCACCAATCTCGCCTCTCCACCGAACCCAACACCGTCGATCCCAAAATCCCACTCCCATCCTTCGAATCCACCCATCTTTTCTCTCTGTTTTCTCAACCTCCAAACACTCAATCAAGTCCCAACTCACTCTCATCAATAACGTTTTTCAACACGTCATACGCCTCAGAGATCAACTGCATGTCACCGTATTCAATCCCATTATGAACCATTTTGACAAAATTTCCCGACCCGCCTTCTCCAATGTAGGTAACACACGGCCCGTCTTCCACTTGAGCCGCAACCTTCTCAACAATATCTTTAATATTCTCATAAGCCTGGTAGGACCCCCCGGGCATCAACGAGGGGCCATTCCTAGCACCTTCTTCGCCGCCAGAGACGCCCATACCGAGGTAGAGTAATCCTCTGCTGGAGACTTCTTGGATGCGGCGCTCGGTGTTTTCGTACCACTCGTTACCGCCGTCGATGATGGTGTCGCCGGGCTCCATGTGGTCGGCGAGGGAGGCGATGGTCTGGTCGACGGGGGCGCCGGCTTTGACTAGAATGATGACGGATCTTGGCTTTTTGATGGAGAGGACGAAGTCGCGAGGGGAGTAGTGACCGGTCAAGGGGAGTTGACTCTTGCGGTGGGTGCGATCTAGGGTTTCGTCGACTTTGGAGGTTGTGCGATTGTAGACGGAGATGGGGAATCCTTTTTCGGCGACGTTGCGGGATAAGTTTTGGCCCATTACGGCTAAGCCAGCTAAGCCGATGCGTGAGACAGCGGCGGCTTCCATTGTGCGGAGAAGGGGGATTTTAGAGAGAAATAGATGAGAGAGAGAGAGAGAAATGGGAGGTTTTAGAAATGGAGTTTGTGAGTGTGTGGGTTGTGTATATAGTGGAGAGAGTACGTATAGTCAAATGGAGTTTGCTACAGTATGTTAACAGAACCTTCTAATACCACAATAAGTTAGTATAGCTCGTTTATTAGCATGCAGGTGTACTTTACTGGTATGTTATCATTTAATGCACTAGTTTGGGGTGGAGCTAGCGTTTTAGTACGTAGTAGTAGGGAGTACTTCTAGAGAAGAAAAATGAAATATAAAGAGCTGTAAATGATGTTAGTTTTCTTAATCAATTAACATTAATTTTCCTACATGGTGATTGGCGGCTAGCTAGAGTAGTGTTTTGTCAGCCCATAATCAATTCATTTGCACCATTCTAACATAATCGGTTCCAGCTGGCTGGGTCAATTATGAATTATGCTACATACTACCTTACGTACTCTCAAGAACATCTATAAGCGGCCATATATGATTAATCTACCCCTGGTCGATTTTAATGATCGTTTGCACTAGTCGGTTTAATGGTTGATTAATCTACCACTGGTCGGTTGTAATGGTCGGTTTTAATGATCGTTTAATGGTCAATTAATCAACCACTGGTCGTTTGTAATGGTCGGTTTTAATGGTCGTTTAATGATCGATTAATCTACTGGTCGGTTTTATGGTCGGTTAATGGTCGATTAATCTACAACTGGTCGTTTTAATGGTCGATTAATCTACCACTGGTCGTTTTAATGGTCGTTTGATATGGTCGGTTTTAATGGTCGATTAATCTACCACTGATCGGTTGTAATGGTTGGTTTTAATGGTCGTTTAATCTACCACTGGTCAGTTTTAATGGTCGATTAATCCACCACTGGTCGGTTGTAATGGTCGGTTTTAATGGTCGTCTAATGATCGATTATTCTACTGGTCGATTTTAATGGTCGTTTAATAGTCGATTAATCTACCACTGGTCGGTTTAGTGGTCGGTTAGTGGTCGATTAATCTACCACTGCTCGTTTTAATGGTCGATTAATCTACTACTGGTCGGTTTTAATAGTCGTTTGTAATGGTCAATTTTAATGGTCGATTAATCTACCACTGGTCGGTTATAATGGTCGGTTTTAATGGTCGTTTAATCTACCACTGGTCGTTTTAATGGTCCGTTTAATGGTCGGTTAATAGTCGATTAATCTACTGGTCGGTTTTAATGGTCGTTTAGGATCGAATAATCTACCACTGGTCGATTTTAATGGTCGGTTAGGATCGATTAATCTACCACTGGTCGTTTTAATGGTCGATTAATCTACCACTGGTCGATTTTAATGGTCGTTTGTAATGGTCGGTTTTAATGGTCGATTAATCTACCACTGGTCGGTTGTAATGGTCGGTTTTAGTGGTCGTTTAATCTACCACTGGTCGTTTTAATGGTCCGTTTTAATGGTCGATTTTAATGGTCGTTTAATCTACCACTGGTCGTTTTAATGGTCGGTTAATGGTCGATTAATCTACCACTGGTCGGTTGTAATGGTCGGTTTTAATGGTCGTTTAATCTACCACTGGTCGTTTTAATGGTCGATTTTAATGGTCGGTTAATGGTCGATTAATCTACTGGTCGATTAATTTACTGGTCGATTTTAATGGTCGTTTTGGATCGATTAATCTACCACTGGTCGGTTTTAATGGTCGGTTAGGGTCGATTAATCTACCACAATTAGTTTTACCACTGATCGTTTTAATGGTCGGTTTTAATGGTCGGTTAATGGTCGATTAATCTACTGGTCGATTTTAATGGTCGTTTAGGGTCGATTAATCTACCACAATTAGTTTTAGAAGGGTATTTTTTGAAGTTTATGTCTTTCGGCTCTTTGACGTAGTCAAAGGCCATATAACATAAATTTTCGGGTCTAAAGGCCATACTTGACTATTACCACGTTTTGATCAATTGGTTTGTATTCATCTAGCCTAGTACTTAAGGTTTTTTTGGTCAACACAAAATTTGTTCTTTGAATTTAGTCAATAAATAATGGCATAACTTTTAAGTGTAACATTATTACTTTCTTCGTATATATATATAGGAATTATGTAGTGTTTTGTCAGCCCATAATCAATTCATTTGCACCATTCTACCATTCTTTTGTGTTTGCCTTTGACAGAGAGATATGGTGTTGAGTGTGTGTTTGTGTTTTCGTTTGTTTTTTGTGTGTGTGCGTGAGAGAGAGAGAGAGAGAGAGAGAGAGAGAGAGAGAGAGAATAAAATAGGCCAAAATACTATTTACCCCCCAAAGTATCCACCAAATCTCAGTTTGTAACCCATATTCCATTTTGTCCCATTACCGTATCCAATGTTGCCATTTGTCCCAATTTCACTCCTAAGATGGACGGACGTTAAAAATATTAACGGAAGTGTGTGGGTTGAGGGCTAAGTTTTGGCCCATTACGGCTAAGCCAGCTAAGCCGATGCGTGAGACAGCGGCGGCTTCCATTGTGCGGAGAAGGGGGATTTTAGAGAGAGAAATAGATGAGAGAGAGAGAGAGAGAAATGGGAGGTTTTAGAAATGGAGTTTGTGAGTGTGTGGGTTGTGTATATAGTGGGGAGAGTACGTATAGTCAAATGGAGTTTGCTACAGTATGTTAACAAAACCTTCTAATACCACAATAAGTTGGTATAGCTCGTTTATTAGCATGCAGGTGTACTTCACTGGTATGTTATCATTTAATGCACTAGTTTGGGGTGGAGCTAGCGTTTTAGTACGTATTAGTAGGGAGTACTTCTAGAGAAGAAAAATGAAATATAAAGAGCAGTAAATGATGTTAGTTTTCTTAATCAATTAACATTAATTTTCCTACATGGTGATTGGCGGCTAGCTAGAGTAGTGTTTTGTCAGCCCATAATCAATTCATTTGCACTATTCTAACATAATCGGTTCCAGCTGGCTGGGTCAATTATGAATTATGCTCCATACTGCCTTACGTACTCTCAAGAACATCTATAAGCGGCCATATATGCTTATTATGACTAAAACACTAATTCCCTATTCCTTCATTCAAAAAGAAAAACAAAAACAAAATAAAACACTAATGCGCGCAGATACCCTTCGCATCATAGAACAAAAAGTAAACTATATATATTCTCAGGGCACGTTTCAATTTGATACAATATACTGTAATAGGGTTTCAATTTGCAATTGAATTTAAAAACTGAAAAATAAATTTTAAAGAATGTGATTGAAATAGTTTGCATCCCAAAAAATATAGGTTGCTTTCTAGAACTGTTGAGAATTATGTTGCTTGGTTGCAACCGATTTCAGTTACCGTTTTGATCAATTGGTTTGTATTCTTCTAGCCTAGTACTTAAGGTTATTTTGGTCAACACAAAATTTGTTCTTTGAATTTAGTCAATAAATAAATAATGGCATAACTTTTAAGTGTAACATTATTACTTTCTTCGTGTGTGTGTATATATATATATATATATATATATATATATATATAGGAATTATGTAGAGTTTAAAAGGTAGGGAGAGGACAAAACTCTTAAGAGTTATAGTTCTGATGGGGTTAGGAGACATGGTCCCTCTTTATTCCTGGAATTAATCAATCCTACATACCTACCTACGTACCTATGCGAGGCTGCAGACATTGGACCTGTTTACTGAGTGGAGTACTATGTAATGGTTGCTCTGCCCATGTTTTCATTGTTGCAGTGAAGCATGTTATGTTGGAGGATTAAAAAGAAATTAATAGCTGCAATATTGTACTATTGTAATATTTGGTAAAGAGAGATGTTTTTTTCTCGAATGGGGATGTAAACCCACCCCAGTCAGAAGCTAGTCACGAGGTTTAAAAATAACTCTATTAGATAAACCGAATGATCGAAACATTAACTTATAGTTTAAGATGGACATGTTTATTAGATAAACCGAATGAGTAATGTTCTTGGTACTTAAAGAGTATTAAATTTTTTGTACTAAATGATGTGTCAGCTGATGTGGCAATTGATGTGATTCATTAATTATGATTTTTAATTTTTGTTTTTTGCACTCACATCATGTCACATCACCAAGAAAATTCCGTATCTTTATATATATATATATATATATATATATATATATATATATATATATGAAGGTTTGAATATTTAATGTCATTTTAAATAGTAAGAAAATGTCATTTTATCATAAAATTTGACTTGAGACTGTTTGGATATTCAATGTCAAAGGTTAAAACTGGGCCAAATTACAATTTTCCCCCCAAAGTATATACCAAATCTCAGTTTGCTACCCATATTCCGTTTTGTCCCATTACGGTATCCAATGTTACCATTTGTCCCATATTGACACCTGGGACGGACGGACGTTAAAAAAATTAACGGAAGTTGGTCATGTGCATGTCACATGATAAGTAAACTCAGAAAGTTACTATATTGCCCCCAATAGTTGTATTTGATTAAAAAAAATTATTATTTCTTAATTAAAAATTTCTTTCTTTCTTTTCAAATTAAAAAAAAACAAAATTTAAATTTAAAAAACATTACATTTCAAAATTTAAATTGAAAAATGTAAATAAAAAGAATCAAAATTCCATTTCTTCCAAATCAAAATTTTTGCGGAGCAACACCGTCGATCCCGAAAAAATTCTTCAAAATCAAAATTACTTTCGATTCAAAATTCTTCTATTGTTGCGGTGCAAGGCTAGAGAGCATTGCGGCCTTAATCCGGCAGGTAGAGGGAAGGAAGTAAATGAAAGAGGGGTACCAATTATACGATTGACTTTACTAATAAGAAGAGGATCTAGGTCCTTCAAGAATGCAACAGCAGTATTCGACATCTTTGCAAAGGAGTGTGCAAAAGTAGACGGGTGCATTTTAGACATGATTCAGTTAGAGCTTGCAGGTGTAGGGCAGTATGCCCACCACTGGATGGCTAACCAGTCGGGGATGAAACACCAAATCAAAATTCTTCCAAATCAGAAAAAATCAAAATTCTTCCAAATAAAAAATTCTTCCAAATAAAAAAAATTCTTCCAAATCAAAATTCTTCCAAATAAAAAAAATCAAAATTCCAGTTCTTCCAAATCAAAATTCTTCCAAATCAAAATTCCAGTTCACCCAACCACCCAACGCAAGCACACCGCAATGATCTCCCGCCTCACCAACCTCCACCAATCTCGCCTCTCCACCGAACCCAACACCGTCAATCCCGAAACCCCACTCCCATCCTTCAAATCCACCGTCGATCCCAACACCGTAGATCGCGAGGGCGGGGATGGTCTGGTCGACGGGGGCGCCGGTCAAGGGGAGTTGATGGAGAGGACTAAGCCAGCTAAGCCGATGCGTGAGACAGCGGCGGCTTCCATTGTGCGGAGAGGGGGGATTTTAGAGAGAGAAAGAGATGAGAGAGAGAGAGAGAGAGGGAGAGAAATGGGAGGTTTTAGAAATGGAGTTTGTGAGTGTGTGGGTTGTGTATATAGCAACAGCAGCGACCCCTTCCCCATTCAAGCCCAAATTTACGCCGGCGACCCCTTCCCCATTCAAGCCCAAATTTCAAGATTTTAAGAAATGGATAAAGACCAAATTCAGAAATGGGAGGTTTTAGAAACGCCAGCGATTTTAAGATTTTTTCCTTTTTTATTTTGAAATGGATTAAGACCAAATTGTCCCCGCACGTAGAAACCACGTGGGACTTAACGATAGATTTTTAACGTCCGTCCATCCGTCTCCGGAGTCAATATGGGACAAATGGTAACATTGGCGTCAGAATGGGACAAAACGAATATGAAGAACCGAGATTTGGTGTATACTTTGGGGGGAAAATTGTAATTTGGCCTTAAAACTGATATTGAAACAACAATTTGAATCCTATGGTACTTAAATTTTTATTTTTTTTCGATTCCAATTTCTTAGGCTTGAAATTACGTGGCTAAACATAGCCTGAATGAAATTCCAATTTGGATGCCAAAAGGTTTGCCAAAAAATATCATCCTCCATACGTGCTCTTGAAACAACTCGTGCTATGGACTTCCATTCCCCCCGTAACCTGTAAACAAAAAATATCATAACCATGAAAATGTCATTTACCTCGTACTTCCCATAATTCTATGTTTTAGTATGAACAGAAGAGTTTGTTGTCGCGGCTGACTAAAACGCAGGGTTAAAATGTAGCTTATTCTTTAACTTAGCGTTTCAATACTGCGTTATAAAAAGTAGCGTATTCAAAACGCAGCTGCGTTTTAAAACGCTGAAATTCCTAGTTTTTTTCCAAAACACAGATTTTAAAACGCAGTTGGGAATAAAAAGCTGCGTTTTGACATAATATCCCAAACGCATTTATAAAGAAAAAAACCGCGTTTTAAATAATCTACATTTTAGAAACGCTGCGTTTTCAAAACACTACATTTTTAAAACGCTACACCAAACGAGCTCTAAGATTTATTTACTTCTTTAACTTTATATACCTTCTCAATTGGATAAACATTCTTAGCACACCCCACACACTTGTCCCTCATTCCAGCAAAGAAACTTGAGATTATGCGAGTGACATTAATTGCTTATAAGACCCTTGTGTTTAAAAAAAATAAAATTAAAAAAAAATAAAAAATAAGAATAAAACAGTAATATTAGATAACACCCCCACATATACAAATCATACATATGTGGTGGTGGACGAATACGTATATTTAAGGATATTATCTTGGGTTAATTTTTAGTAAGAAAATAAGGTTATTTTTTTAAAACATACAGCGCATTATATATTGTGAAGTACCGTAATTAAATAGTACTCCATACAGTGTAAGAATGATTTTCAGTCCATTCTTTTACCCTAAATGTGCATGAAATTTATAAATGAAGTAGTTAATGGTGAGGTTACTATTATCTTTTTTGGAGTGACGAATCTTGCATGGACCACTGACGTCAACACAGGGATAAGATGACGACTGTCACCCCAACTGCAAAACCGCGTAGAAATCAGCGGCATTACTGTTTGTACCAAATGTCAACATATTATGACATCATCACATACTCCATACCTAACGTCATTGACATTGTAACCAACATATTATTCTACATCGTTATGTTTATAACTTCTAATATCTCTCCCTATCTAATTATAAAAATAATAATTTTACATAAATATTTTTTTTACATTTTATCATTCAAAATATTGAAAAAATGCAATATCTACAAACATACAAGAAAGAATAAGTATCAAATAATTATTGAAAATTACTACTCTGCACCGATTTACACAATTTACAACAAAAACAATTTACTTTATTTGCATCTTTTGAGTACAATAACAATAGAACCTGATTTTTGCTTGAAATAATGTTATAATCTACTCAATGATTATTATAATTTAACTTGTATTTCAATCTAAGCAATTTTTACTTTTTTAATGACCCAGTTAAAAAAAATTGATGGTCAACTAACACTTTTTTTTTAATAACTATATTCAGCAGATCCAAAATAAAATGAAGGTTGGATGACTCCGTTAAGGTAGAACTCAAAATCTCTAATTTTAATAAAACAACACTTTATCCATTAAGTTGTGAAGTCAATTACAAAGGTATACTAATACATTACATATTATACATAAATAAGGTTTGTTAATTAAATTCAGCGAACCAAAATAAATCAAAAGGTTTGATGACTTTGCTAGGTATCGAACTCAAAATCTCAAATTTCATATATAAAAATCTTATCCATTGAGCCACAAAATCAATTACAAAAATCATAATTACTTAATATATTATACTAAATATTTATATGATTAGGTGAAATTAAAATCACCTCGATCCAATAACGTGATAACACGAGCTAGGCACAACTAAAGGTTAAAAAGGATAACTCGAAATTAGGGTGCTAACACACCCACGTTACCCTAGGAAACGGAGGGAGTATTTAATAAGAATGATTAAATATTATAAAATAGAATAATTATAGGAATTATTTTTTAAAGTGAAATTATTATGTGAAACATCAAAAAATAGAATAATAGATTTTTTTTCTTGGAACGGAGGGAGTATTTAATAAGAATAATTATTTTTTGAATTGGGATTTGCTACATTCATTGTTAAAAATCTTATAGCCATAGGGTGTGTTTGATATCGTAATTCATTGAATTGATTTTTAAATTTTAAATGTTTTTTTTATAAGTATTGAAGTAAGAATAAGAGAAAATTAATAAGAATAAATAAAAAATATTGCATATTACGGTAACCTTTCCTATATTTACTAGAAAGTGTGAACTCGGCCCCCTCTTTGTTCCTAAAACAATTCTCTTTATGTCTGTTTTGCAGATAATCTCAGTGGTGCCCCCAACCCAATTTTGTGCATCAACAGCTTGTTCCTGGTGTGAGTTTCACGTTGAAAAAAACTAAACTCTTTGCCCTTCATTTTTTTTGAGGTATTCTTTTGGCAACTTGTTATATGCGTTTCTGATAATTGTATTTTCATTTTTTTGGGTTAGAATTTTTTATCAGAGTATTATGCATGTAACATCTATTTCTCTCACGTTATGCGTTATGGGAAAAAAGAAAATATATATATATATATATCTTGCAACAATATTAACCTACATGGATCATTTTATCAAAAATGTTTTTAGATCATACGCAAATGTTTTTAGATCATTTTTATCAGAGTCAAGTTTTCCTTTGTGTGTTTTAGATCTGTTTCTCTCAATTCTTATAAACAAAAATGCTTTTAGATCATTTTATCTGCTATAATGATCTAATTAAAAATATAATCAAATTAATTATATTAAATTTTAATTTAATTTGGTCTTATATTGACTTTTAAAAATAAAACGTATACTAGTAGATCGAAACGGAGGAGAACATATGCGGGCAAGATGATTGATTCAATTTAATCAAAAAGATAATGATTGATTCAATTTAATCAAAAAGATAATGATTGATTCAATCTCGATCGGATGATTAGAATATTTGTTAGGTTTTGGATTGGCATAGTTATGCTAACTTTTAGGATCTTGTTTAGTAAATACTAGCAATTAAGTCACGTGCCTATGGTACGGTGTAAGTATGAGAACATATGCGGGCAAGATGGGGAGATTGAAGATTTAGAGTTTCTCCAATGCAATTAGGGGTGGCAATAGCTGGCACGACACGAATGCACGAACCAGCACGACACGATTAAAAACACGAATTACAGAGACAAATGACACGACACGACACGACACGACACGATACGAAACACGACACGAAAGCACGAAATTAAAAATTTAGTTAAAATAACACTTATTATTATATTTATGATCAAATAAGATAGATAACATAAAAACACGATAGTACGACACGAACACGACACGATAGCACGAATTGCCACCCTTAAATGCAATCATCTATCTAGTAAAAAATGCTAAACAATACAAATATCTATCTAGTAAAAAATGCTAGACATGTAAAATGCAGACCTGTCATGGATGTAATTTTTATTTTATGTTTTTCGTAATAAATTATAAAAAACTATTACGTCTGAAAAAATGTCACTTAGAAAAATCTAGATGATAGCATTAGAGATGTTATTAGTTTTTTTTTTTTTTTTGTGTTTGAATAAAATATCAAAAAAGGAAAGAAAAAAACAGAAAATGAAAAATAACTACTGCTCACATGTGAAAAAAATTCTACCTTTGTCCTAAAACAAGGATCCCGTAGTGACTTTTAAAAATCAAATTAATTTCATTTCAAAAAAAAAAAAAAAAGAGGATTTCTTGGTTCACTTTATAGGTAGATTCGATTAGTGTTGGAATTAATCACGCTGTTGACTTGAGTGATACTTCTTAACACTTGACTTGAGGATTTAGAGTTTTTTTGGTGCAGCGTTTACAAAATACAATGTTTTAAAAATGTAGCATTTGAAAAAACACAGTATTTTAAAAACGTAGTTCTTTTCTTATAAATACGTTTGGGATATCACTTCAATATTTTTTTTCCTAGCCTTCTAAAATTTGCGTTTTGGGAAAAATTGAGAATTCCAGCGTTTTAAAATGCAACTGCATTTGGAAAACGCAGTTTTTTCTGTTGCAGTATTGAAACACAATTTTTGCATTTTATCCCTGTGTTTTGCCCCAGGCCCAAACGTACAACCAAACGGGCTCTTAATCACGTAGTTGACTTGACTAGTAATATTCCAATTTGAATTTGGATGCCTATATATAACGATATTTTATATAACAAATATATTTATTTATTTATTTATTTAAACGATATCTTAGACAATGGAGTATTAATTTTGCAAGGAATGTAGGACCCTATACCAAGTCCGATCCTTAGTAGGATTACAAATCACTAATTGAAGGTATTAAGCTATAAATATGTGTTAGTCTCATAGCCTCGGCTCGGCCGTCACAATAATCTTGTCCCTATTCCCTGCCTTTGATTCTGCGCTGCTCTTCGATCTCCACTACTACTACTTGCCCACTCTTAGCCTCGGCCGTCACAATAATCTTCTCCCTAGTTAACAAACAAGTTCTCCGTCCATCAACAAGAACTCGGCCTCCTCTTTGTTCCTAAAACAATTCTCTTTATGTCCGTTTTGCAGATAATCTCAGTGGTGCCCCCAACCCAATTTTCTGCATAAATTTAACAATATTGTTTTACTCTTATCTCTTGCTCAGATATTGGAATAGATGGCTGATTGGAGTAATCTTCCTAGAGACCTTTTGACACTAATAGCGCAACGATTAACTTTCATGGAGGATCTAATTGTGTTTTCAGCTTCATGCAAGGCATGGTCGCAATCAACAGAAATGATACTTTCTGGAAAAGACAAGCCGCTGTTACCTCCAAGATCACCATGGCTTATGCTTCCGGACAATATTAACAATTTTGTAACTTCTTCCCACAGAATAAAACAACGGAGGAGCAAAGATATCAAACCACGACGTTTCTTTAAGCTATCAAGTGCTAAAACATTCGAGTTTGAGTTACCAGAAGCTTCTGGAAGAAGATGCGTGGGAGCAGGTCACGGGTGGTTGATAACTCTAGGCGTTGATCTAAAAATCAATCTGTTACATCCTTTCTCGAGGAAACAGATTCTGCTTCCTCCCATGCTAGCACTTCCCGAGCAATATGACTATGATGACACATTTTGGCCTGAAGAAGTCTTTCACATGTTTGTTTAAAAGGCTGCTTTGTCTGCAAATCCAAAGTCGTCAGAAGACTACAACACGTTGGTTATGGTAATTTATGGAGAACGACGTGTACTTGTCGTTGCTAGATTGGGAGACAAAGTGTGGACTAGAGTTCGCATTAATTCGAGATGTTCTGACAATGTTGTTTTCTATAGAGAAAAATACTATGTCGTGGATTGCCGTGGAGTTGTATTTGTTTGTGACCTCAACGATGATGAATGCCCTACAGCTACAGCAATTGCGCCCGCCCATCTGGAACTAAGGATTGGATTCAAAAGTACTTGGTCGAGTTTTCTGGAGATCTATTGCTAGTGCAACGTGTTCGCGGAGATAAGAGTACTTCCGAACAAACAAAACCTGAGCATGTTGTATTTGATTCTGATGATGATGAATTAGAAGAAGAAGATGATGATAATGATGATGATGAAGATGATACTATCAAGATGCCAAGGGATAATTATACAATCAAATTTTTGGTTCATAAATTAGAAGAAAGTATCGGTGAGGAGGGCGAGGGGCAATATCGGTATGGTTGGGTTGAAGTGAGTAGCTTGGGAAACAATTCACTGTTCATAGGCTTTAATCAATCTGTGTGTTTATCAGACTTGAAGAAAGGATGCAATATCAAACCAAATTGCATCTACTTTACGGATGATCATTCGGAAAGCTTTCGTTTTGAAGAAAGTGATGGACGAGGGGGACGAGACATGGGCATCTTCCATATGGAATCTGGAATAACTGAACCTCTTCTTCAGCGTACTTCTCGGCATCGTTATTCTCCTCCATTTTGGTATATTTGAAACTTTCTTGTAGATAATGTGTTAACGGATCAAGGAGGGTTGGACATGATCTGAGACGGTTGTTTCGTAATATCACTTAATTGTTTGTTTCGGTTCATTTGTTCTTGTGTGGTGGTTGTTTGTCTTTGTATCGTACTTCAAACCATATGTCTACCGATAGTGAATTCTAGTGGTTGTTCATCTTATATTACTCACTTAGTCTAAAAAATATATATATATAAGAGTAATAGTTTCTCTTTTCTTTTTGGTTTAAAGTTGTCAAATTGAGACAATTTTTAAAAATGGAGTAAGTATTATTTTCCAGTTTTTCTTTCATCTTTCAATTTATGCGATAAATTTCAAAGTGGTAGATATCTTCTAGCTACTAATAAAATTTTATTAAAAAAACTAATTTGTGCATTTTAAACAAGATTAACGTACAAATAAGCAAGAAACTAATTTGTACAAATAAGCAAGATTAACGTACAAATAATCAAATTTTATTAAAAAAACTAATTTGTGCATTTTAAAGTGGAAATAAGCAAGAAATGTTAAAAAAGAGGTTTAAGAAAGAAGAATTGATTAGCAAGGAAAAACAATTTTGCGTGTTAAAAAATTTCCAAGAGGTTTAAGCAAGAAGAATTGATAGCAATGAAGATGTTTACTGAGAAAATTACATGAGGAAACGTTGGTGATTAATTTATACTTCTGATTTTGAAACAGGAACGAACTAAGTAGTAAATAGAGAATACACTAAATAAGATTCGATCCAATGTCACTAACACTAAAACTTTATAATAATATCACAAACTTGAACTCGTAATAACATTTGTCCTTTGAAAATCTTTTTGCGGAGACAATTAAAATTAGTCTTGTTAGAAATTGAATGATAATTAGAAATAATGACAAAATTATAGTGACAAATGTATAGATTAGACAAAATAAACTATTTTTCCCTTTCTACCTTTTTTATTTTGCCGATACGGTGGTGTAGAACCACCCAATAATATTTTCTCCCGTGGTGACCCCATCATTTGGGACTAAGGCACTGATCGAGTATAAGCAAAAGTTATGTAAATATTATAAATATGTTGGAAGATCATTAACCGTAGCTAGTGTTCAAAATTAGGAGGTTTAAAATAAAATGGACAGATGTCAAAACTAAAATCGCTAAGCAAGCTTTTACTTTAAGGCTATATACTAAATAATAAATAAAAATAAAAACATTGTTAAAAAAATAATTCTTATAAAAAAAGATACTATTAATAAAAAAAAATATTTGACACGACATAATTTTCGTGTTAGCTATTATATGTTCCATAAAAACTTATTGTTCTTATAATCCTATGTTAATAATTCAAGTTAAAGCAGGAGTTTAAAAATTGTCAATGCAAAAATAAGTTCACGGTGTTTTAGTCAATTTGAATTAAATTACATTCAACAAACGACTTTTGACGAACATATTTTATAGATTAACTTATTTTAATATTAGTTAATTGATTAGATTTTTTAAAAAACTTAACATATATTTTTTACTTTTGTTATCATTATACCTCTGTTCCAAGGAAAGAGTGAATGATTCTATTTTGGGATGTTTCATATAAAGAATTCAATTAAAAACATTATACCTACAATCATCACATAGCCGTATTCCACATATGTTATAAACATCTTGACTATGTTAAAATATTTTTGTAATTATGACAAACTCTAGTACTATTTATATATCTCTTAATTATTAAAATTTTCAAACGTAAACTCTTTGAATGAAACAGATTGAGTATATTTTTATTATATGATTATGCAATAAGACAAAATGTGTAGAGTAGTTATTTCAAATATTTTCCTCTCATTTTTTTAATTTAGACAGTATATTTTTCCTTTTTATTTTTATGATTATATTTCTGTTTTTCATAAAATATCTTCGATTTGAACCCTCAAAAAGAAAAAAAAAAAGACTCCCTAATAATTTAAAGAACCAAAAAATCATATACTTTCTACTACTAGCTATCAATAAGTGTTTTTCAATATTTGAAAAACTTTTAAAGAATACCGTTAAAATTAGTCTTATTAGAAATTGAACGACAGAGCGAGAGATGACAATATTACATGTACAAAATGTAAAGATTAAACAAAATAAACTATTTTTCTCCTTCCAATCAATATTTTCTCCCGTCGTGACCCCATCATTTGGGACTGAGCGAGTATAAGCAAATGTTCACCAACTAAGTTGCGTCGGCGACGACGCTGTCGAGCACCGTGGTTGCGTCGGCGACGACGCAGTAAGCTGTTGACGGAAGCTCCGACCAATTCATTTGTGATAAAGAGTTAGTGAGAAAGTCAGCGTTTACATTTTGTTTGGTAAATCTCCTGTACTCTATAACGTATTGCACTTGTCAAATGTACAAAGCAGCAATTAGCAGTTTATTGATCTAAATTCTTATATATACTTCTTTTAGAAGTTTGTTAATCTAGAATTCTAATAAGGGGGTGTTCAATTCAATTTCTTTGCCTTGATCCTTGGGCAATCCCCGAATTTAGCAAAGACAGTTCTTATAATGCTACATTTTAGGTTGAAGCCGGATTTCAAGAAACACCAATGTCGTATTTTCTCTACGAATCTGACCATCTTTAGATGTTCATGCCCCAAATTGTCAATTGGGATTGTCTCAATTCCTGCTAACTAGTTAGGGCCACAAACGGGATCTGCAGGCTATAAGGATCAATTGTGTATATGCATGTGGTAGTGGAATTCTAGCTAGGTACTGTGAACTATTGACCTTGATTCTTTATAACCTATTCTAAAATAAGCTAATTTGAGCTGGCCGTGATCAGATTTGGTGACATTGTATATGTTGTTACTATTTAACTTGATACATCAGCTATTGTGATTTTAAGTTAGAATACACGTGACCAATGACATCAAGAACGTTCAGTAATATCTATAATTAAACTGCTTGCGATAGCATCAATATGAATGCCTACAATAAGACATAAAGCACTCCTTTATGCTATATTCTGCTAGATGAGATGTTCTGAATCAGTGATCCCGACTCTTGTGTTTTGAAGCCTATCTTCCAAGGTACATAGCTCTTGCAATGGTACAACGTAGAAGATAGTTTCTACTGGAGCCATCTATCATCAAAGATACCATCTCATCTCTCTATGATCCACGTTGAACTGTCATCCTTCGTAAAGCTAGGTATGCTAAGATTCGGTAGCCAAATACCATGATTGCCAAGGCACTCACTTCCCTCAAACCGCTGTCTAATTCCATCCCCTCAATTGTGTGGGTGACATGTTCGTACTGAACCTTCAGAAGGAGTTTGTACGTGTGATAGTTGAAAGAGAGGTAGCGGAGCCATGATATGAATACTGGAACTTTCTGCAAATATAAGAGATTGTATATTAGTACTTTGTCCTTTCTTAGTATCTGAGTTCAATGTAGAAACATCTCTACAATGCCAAACTTTTCCTACTCGTTGCTAGGTGTTATTTAACCCTCTATATCCTCTATCAAATAGTTATGGACTTTATATTTCAAGAAACGATCAGTTACTGATCATATGAAATATTAAGATTCAAATGTTGGATATATTTGAAAGGAAGGAATATATATGGGTGCTTACCTTTACAAAGAACCCACCAGTCAACATAAAGGTCATTATAGTTACAGAAGCTAGAGTAGTCGCCCTCTTCAAGTCCATAAGTGTAGCCCCAATAGCCAATCCAAGACCCTGCCATTGTATTTGTACTTGTATTAGAGGGTTAGAGTACGGTAGAAGTTGCTTTAGATTGTTGGATTACATGATTGATGAAGAACATACTTGAGCTGCTACAATGCAGAGGAAGACTGTAAGCATGGTTAAGAAAAATGAATCCACAGTTTGTCTCAAGCCGGCCATGAAATAGACAACTAGAAGGAAGAGTAGTGGTAAAAAGAGATCGAGAGGAAGGTCGCTCGTGGTCCTTGCCATAAAGTAAGCACTTAATCTGTACATGTCGGCGGCTCGTTCCTTATTCAGCATGGCCCTTTCTTGAGGAAATGTGAAGATTGCAGTGAAAACTGGAAAAAATGCCCAAAACACAGCAATGAAGAACAGCAATCCTGCCTGCAATGAGTGTGTAGGTTGAGTGAAATCTTCACTGCAGCAATTTGATTTTTGTGGGTAGTTTGGGAGAGTTGGAACTCTACTTTGGTTGGTCAACTCACTTTGATTAAGACGAGAAAATAGGTATCTTACCTGATCATGCAGCTCTTTGGGGTTATTACCATCCGATTGCCACCAGAGCAGTCCCAAGATAATTGCAGTGGCGAGGACTTGAGTAATCCTCAACCAGCTAATATAGTCATGCCGCCTTTCTTTAATTCCTCTCTTGAATAATATGGAGAACTGGTGCCACCAGCTTGCCCCCCATTCTCGTTTTGTAGATTGCATTTTCTCCTTCATCTCTTCATCAAAGGGTAGAGGTACCATTAGTTTCTTCTTTTCACCCTCAGCTACTCTCGTCTCGTAGGCCTCTACAAGATACTGTTTCGAAATAAAAGCATCAGCACAACTTTTGTTATTCAGTCACATAGTTAAAATGTACTGATTGCTCTTCAGGATTGAACAATTCAAATGAATTTTGGAGCTTGATATTTAGGTGTTGGGTACTAATTAGTGAATATCGAAGCACTGACCGATATCTAATTGCTATAGTTATTATTGGTATTCATATTTATACATATAAAAGGGCTATTACTTTACCTCATGCACAACTGCTGGAGACGGCTTTCCATTCCTTGTTTCTCTTTCCGAATTTCCCAGCTGCACTTTGTCCTCCAATTCTGATGGGACAGAAACATCATTTATGTTTCCGTTTGCAAGATCTAGAAGGAATTCTGCTGGATTCATGGCAATTAGAGGGGAACATCCTATAGATGAAAAATATATCATTGCTTCCGCTGCCTTTCCAAAGTAAAGCAAGCTGCCTTTTCCAAGAAGGATCAACTTGTCAAACTTGTGGAAAAGTCTGCTCGATGGCTGGTGAATCGTGGTTATTACCGTTTTCCCAGCCTGCAATGTATTTGGAAAAATTAGTAACTCCAAATTGTTCGAAGTTATCGGATTAAACTGTTATATAGAGTGGATAATATCTTGAATTATTTAATTTTCTTGATTATTATATCCCCTAACAGTATATTCCTATTGTAGATTGGATTAGTTTGAATAAATATAAGCATGAACCATTTGCAATTATAACATACCTCAGCTATATCTTGCAACATTTCAACAATCCTTAGAGCAGTTGTAGAATCCAAGCCTGAGGTGGGTTCATCGAGGAACAAAAGGGATGGGTTGATTATTATTTCGAGTCCGATGCACACTCGCTTCCTCTCTCCGCCTGAAACTCCCCGAACAAATGACCCACCTATCATAGTCTCTTGGCACCTGCACAGAAATTGTTTCAATCGTCTTCTGGCACAACTCTTAATATCATCTAACTGTTGTTATTTGCATGGTAGTAATTAAGTTGAAATAACACAATTTTAAAGTTGTTTATGTGAAGTAACTAATGGTGTTGAGCTTTGTTTATACTTTCAATAATCAAAATTATTATGGCAAATAACCGTACCTCTCCAGGCCAAGTTCACAGATGACCTCTGTGGCTCGTTTTGCCTTTTCTTGATTTGTTAACGTCTTTGGAAGTCGTAGAAGAGCTGCGTATGTTATTGTTTCTTTAACTGTTAGATGAGGAAATAGAACATCGTCCTGAGTCACGAATCCAATCCTGCAAATTGTGGTAGCAGCTTTACATTAAAAGACTGGCAGATTTAACTTATTTTACATAAAAACATAAGAAAAAGTATTTTAACATAATTTCTTTTGACATATAACGATTGAGAGTTAAACATGATACTTCTTGTTAAGTTACCTGCTCTTGAGGAACTTTGAATATGGCTGGTCATTGTAGGTAATGGATCCGCCCGGTGTTGTATCTTTCAACCTGCCTCCTAGTAGACTCAAGAGTGTAGTCTTTCCACTTCCCGACGGTCCCATAAGCGCCAATACTTCTCCTGGTTCCACTGAACCACTAATTCCGCTTAAGATCTCTCTCTCTTCTGAGGATGCCACTCCTTTGAGAATTACTTTGTAACTCACTTCTGTAAACTGCATAAAATAGAATAGTCAATGAGATTCAGTAAATGGGCCAGAAGTTTTTAAGCCATGGCTAATGCAATGAAATGATCACTCAATAATGTTTTTTCAGTGAAATTTTTGTGCTTCCCTATCCATAGAAAACTCTTTTCTTACCTTTACAAATGTTTGATGCAATGACTGAGCCTAATTTAGTCTAGGTAACAAGTGAAGTGGATGAGTTGAGATTATAGTTGGCTATTGCGTCTACGTGTTTCATAACAGACTTAAAAACTAGTTTTTTATCATTTCCTAGACCTTTTTTTGTTTGCAATGTTGGCGCTGTTGGTTGTAAGAGGGAAGTCTTGTACATAACGGCCATATAATAATATGAGACTCTGTACAAGACTGAACCTGAAATGATAGCTATGTTCAATGGGTCGCGTGTTGATCTCAAGATTAAACCTCCATCCTTGCCTGTCCAAATAGATAGTAACAAATTAATCGTTGCACATTTACAGGATGCAGATTTGACACCGGTGACATCTTTTTATGCTAGAGAGTAAGAAAAAAGGACAATAAGCGGAAGACTTTGCACAGTAAGTATATATACCTTGAGATGAATTGGCAAGGTAGGCGCAGTTTGGAACTTCTGACGTATGCCAGCTTCAAGATCTTCCTCTGCAAGATGTATATGGAATGTATTGATCAAGAATATGTGTAGAACTGTAGATTATGCTTTGTTGCAACAATTTAGTAAATATTTTTCTTGGATGTTAGAAGTTGCTTGTTTTGGAATCTCCATTTATCTTCCAAGGACTCAGCCAGGTGTGGGTGTCGGGTGCAAGTACTTGTCTAGAAATTGGATCCGGGTGTACTTGGCACAAAAGGATCCAAAAGTAAGATGTAGGTACTTGAACGCGGCTAATGACTTTATAAATTATGGAATTAGGGATATGATATGGGAATTGGTGAAATATAGTAAAGTTTAGGGGGTCTTTGTAAGAATAGTTGGGAGTTTGATATATTTGATTATCTAAGAGCTCGTTTGTTCGCGCGTTTTGTTCAAAACGTAGGGTTAAAACGCAGCTTATTCCTTAACTTAGCGTTTCAATGCTGCGGTAGAAAACGCTGCGTTTTCAAAACGCAGCTGCGTTTTAAAACGCTAGAATTCCTAGCTTTTTCCCAAAACGCAGATTTTAAAACGTAGTAGGGAATAAAAAGCAGTGTTTTGACATAATATCCCAAACGCATTTATAAAGAAAAAACTCGCGTTTTAAATAATCTGCGTTTTAGAAACGCTGCGTTTTCAAAACACTGCGTTTTCAAAACGCTATACCAAACGGGCTCTAAGAAATCTAAAAACTTGACTGAGATCATGTGTTGGATAGTCCATATACAACTTGAAAGTTCTGACCAAATCCAACACCCTAGTCCGTGCAGATCATGATGTCCGACGCGGGACGTGGCGAGTGAAATGAAGAGTTCTTCTTACATAGATCTCCATTAGCCCTGGCAGTAGTTTGTTTCAGTAAAAAGTGAAATTTTAAGCGAAATGAGATCATATGTTGGTTTTTAGAGGTGACAATTACTATTTATATTCTTATCCGTCCACACATAAGTGGGTATGATTATATATCACTTTAATAATCAGCTACAATGGGCGAGATCGTTTTAGTCTGCTAATTTTTATGGGCGAAAATAAGCTTACATGGGCACCCACCATAATGTCCAAATCCAAATAATATATGCTTTAGTGAGAATTTTAAGGCTTTAGTTGAAATGAATTTTTGAAATGTTTCTTTTTTTTCTATAATTTTATAATAATAGGAAAATTGGTGCCCAAGTCCATTTATAGTCCTACTATTTATGCACGTGTTATCAATTGGGCAGTCATTTACTCGTCTGTTCGAGTCCGCAACCCTCACAGATGCTGCCCATACCCACTCGGCCCCGCCCGTTTGCCACCTCTAATTGTTTCTTTTTTTTATTTTATTTATTAATTATAAGACAATTGGTGTTTAATTAACGTGTCTATTGTCTCTTTACAAATTTGACTGGTTAGGTGTATACTTGTAAGAGTAGTTTGGGTTATACCCATTAGGTATTTGGTATTATTGTATGTTGAATAAATCTAAAGTATGCCTAAAATTATTTATTAAGACCGATACATAATTTCAAGCAGTACCCAATAGAATAATGATACAAAAAGTGAAAATGCTCTCCTATTTTTAAAGTCCACACATGTGGCGGAAGGAGACCACAACCCCCCACCCAACTCTCTTTCACTTTCCAACAAAAATACTTGGATTTCTTTTCACCGCATGCATGGGCTTTAAAAATATGAGAGAGAATTTTTGACTTTTTGTATCATTAATTGAAAAATATCTATTAATATTTTTGAATTTTATCTGAACTCAATAGTTATCATAGTTAGTAAAAAACGCATATAATACATGTACTTACGAATATTTGAAAAAAAATATTATTGTTTACCGTACTCAAGTCAAACTTAATTAAAAATATTTGTACTTTTGGGTTGGATCGTATAGTACACATATAGAATTTTAAATGTATTGTACTTCACGTATAAAACGTGGCATATACAAAATTTTTATGTAATTTTTCGAATTGATCAAATAAGATATTTGAACATAAAATATTAATTATGGAGTCTAAGAAATTTTATTTGTTGTTACTCATACTTTTTGAATTACACACATTAGAGCCTATATTCCTAATTATGCTTTCATTTAGCTATTAACTCATAGTTTTTTTTTTTATGAATAGATAATAATATAAAAATAATGACTTTGAGAGTGTATAAATTTGAAAATATTAATATATTTAAACTTAAAAATGACTAAAATATAAAGAAATTCATAAAGAATATTACTCCCTCCGTCAATTAATTATTGTCTTATTTGACCCGGCACACGGATTAAGAAAAAACAATTAACTTGATTATTAATATTGATATAGTGTGTAGTTTCCTTTAATGTTTATGTGTATGTTGGCCCATAATTAAAGTACGAAGAAAAAGTAAGGATAAAATAATAAAGGTGATGTTCAAAAAAAAGTTTTAAATAAGAATTATTTAAGGACGGATAAAAAAAAAACAAGACAATAATTTAGGAATGGAGGGAGTACGTATTTTTAGTCTTGTATATTTCAATCATATTCGTATTATATTAATACGAATGTATAAATTCAAGTTTATGTATTATTACACCAAATTTTTTGTCATAACTTTAAAAAATGTATATATATTAAACGTGTACATTATTTTAACGTTTTATACTCAAATTATCATTGTTATACGCAAATTTGCCACCCTGGTTGGGGCCAAATTTTGATCTTTCCCACCTTTGTATCACTAAAATCAATGTTTGGGCCGAGAGAGAGAGAGGATCATTGCTGACTCAAATAGTGTCGGCTGTATGCCTCTGGCAGTCTGGCCCATCTCTGTTGGCAATTAACGATCTAAGAGCATCACTAATGTAAATATAAATATAAAAATAGTTAGGTATTACTTAAAATTTATATATTTTTTAAAGAAAAAAAACTCTTCAATATAATTATAGAGAAGGGATATGAATATAATGTATTAACTAAATTGTTTCTTATTGATTATTAGATAATTAATTTTTTAATTCCCAATACACATTGATCCTCCTTCACAATATATATTGGCAGTCAAAACATTAATTATCTAATAACTAATAAAAAACAATTTAACTAATACATCATATTCTATAATTGTATTAACTTTTTTTTAAAATACGTAAATTCTTCGTGATACTCAATATTTTCAAATTTATATTTGCATCAGTGATGTTCTTAAGCTTTTCGTGGAAAGGGTTACCAGTTTTGGGACCCACTTTCTTGACAGGACACTTAAAAGACCTAACCAATTCAGTCAGTTGAAAACAAATGGACCTTACAGTTGTATAACAGTTGGACCACTGCCGAAAGTGAAACAAATCTTAATTACTCTGAAAAATATTTCACTTTTATTTAATTGTTTTCCTATTCTTTTATTTTTAAATAATTACTCCCTCCATTTCCCCAAATGCATATTTAAAAATTTAATTATTAAGAGATATATAAGTATTTTTAAAATTAATTATAATTACAAAAATATTAAAGTATAATTAATATGTTTATACCACATGTCGAGAGTAAAGTTAAAAAAATTTAAAAGATTGTAAGTTTAATTTTTTAAAGTATTTTTAAATAAAACATCTTAAATTAAAATAGTGGACTTTTGTGTGGAATGGATGGAGTAAGAAAAAAATAATCAGTGTTAAAGACTTTGTTTTGACTTAGTTGGTTATGAATTTTCTCTTTTATTGATCATCAGTTTTTCTTTATTTTTTATATTTTTTAAATTATAAAAAAACTAAGTCACTTATAAAATCAAGCGCACTCAAAATATTTTGATAAATAGATATTAATCGAGCAAATAAGGTTCAGTCAATTTGCATGTAACTGCATGCATATTGAATCTTATACGAAAGTGATTCAACAGGCGATATACACTAATCTTTACTGTAAAATGTTGTAATTATAAATCTTAGGAGTTACTCCTTCTGTTTTACCTAAATAATTCACGTTTGAAAAGTCTAATAATCAAGAAATATATAAGTAGTATTGGAATTGATCATAATTATAAAAATATTTTAACATAATTTAAGATGTTCATAATATATGTAGAGGATAAAATTAAAAATTTTATGAAAATTTTTGATATACTTTTTTAAAATAAATTTTTTAAATAAAATATTTTAAAATAATATAATGTACTTTTTGCTGAATGGAAAGTGGAGTATCATTTTTGGAGAAGCCAAAGTTCAACTTTTGTGGGAGAAGGGCCCACACTCACCTGCTTCTCACTATCCATATCATTATAGGTGAAAAACTGTCTTGACTTTTTGCTAAAAAGCTTTGGGCTCTATTTTCTGTTGATGCATCCATCTCCCAAAATCATTTTCATACATGAGTTTAAACCTCTAGCTAAAACTGGAAATGGTTGTTTTGCTTGGTTATGTAAGCCCTAACTTTTAAGATAAAATGACCCCACTACCCTTCCACTTGCAAACCCTTTCTCTAAGAACCCCAAAAGTTTGTGTAGTATTTACTATTTTTGCTCCAAAGTTAATGTCCATTTTTATTTATGACGATGAATATACGAATTTTCAATTTATCATGCGAATCTTTGTAAATTATGCAACATAACCACTTGTCGAGACGAGAGCAACCGGTTTCAGGTTCAAGATGTATAGGAGACATAAGAAAGTGGGATCGAGACAAATGAGTTTGGGCTATAATTAAGATAATTGTGTAAGAGCCCGTTTGGTCGAGCGTTTTGGCCAAAACGCAGGGATAAAACGCAGCTTATTTGCAAAAAATGTGTTTCAATCTGCGGAAAGCGGCGTTTTAAAACGCGCTGCGTTTTAAAACCGGAATTCCCATTTTCCCAAAGGTTTTAAAACGCTCCTAGGAAAAAAAAGCTGCGTATTGAAGAGATATCCTAAACGTATTTATAAGGAAAGACCTCCGTTTTTAAAACACTGCGTTTTTAAAACACTGCATTTTATAAACGCTGTACCAAACGAACTCTAAATTTAAGCACTTTTATGTACGTGTTTCAATCAAATTAAACATGCAAACAATGTAAAGAAATTAAATAGCTAGAAATAAACACTTACGAATATCATCATCGCTAAATGGTCTTGAATCGGCAATCTCATCGGGAGGCACAGTGAAGCCGGTGAACGAGAACGAAAAGCCCAAGCTGGCACTCGAAGCTCGGCTGAGAGCTGCACCGCTCGTGACATCATCCAACTCAAATTTCATCTGGGCGCTCCTCGACTTTCTAATATGTGTGTTTTTGCTAGTGCCACCACTGCGTCCCGGCGATGCTAGATTAATCATATGTTTGCTAGACTTTCTTGAGAGGGTCCCGCCGCCTGTCTCCGACCCTCCATCTGCAGCAGCCTCACTTGACATGGGTGACTTCATTGCCGCCATTGCCGCTGCCATTGTCTCGACAAGTTGATCCGACTTTGTCCTCAATAATCCTGAAGTAGAATTTTTCTCCATACCTACAGAGTCACAAAGAAGAATATCCATCAAATTTCGTGTCAAATCAGAAGGAAATGAACTGAGAACTTATAATGTCTCTTGCCTTTTCTTGGTTATGATTAGCAAGTAAAGTGCAATTTATTTATTTTGATTATATGACACGTCATGCAAGTATTTTGTGTTTTAATCATATCAACCTTTAAACATTTCATTTCTTAATTATGTCTAAATACATAAACAATTTATAAAACATGTTTTTATTTCCAAAAAGCAATGTGCCACTAAAAACATGATGACCCTTTTGACATGAACATGACATGAAAGAAGAAATTTATCATCCTAAGGCTCAAAATTAATGTCGCGACTCCTAAGTAAAAGCAGACTTAATTAGAAATCCAATCACACAAATGCGTTACTCAACATATTGCAACTCCTTAAGTTGAATTTAGAAACCAAATCACACAAATGCGGATGGCCTCAAGATATTGGACTCGTAAGTAGAGATTAGAAACCAAAATCATACAATGGTATATACGCGTGAACAGATGAAATAATTGTTGGGGAAGAGGAATTGATGCTCTCTCCCTCCTCTCTCTCTCACTCTCTCTATGCATAGCCCTTTCAAAGTTTCAATACCCAAAGTTTAAGAGAGATAGAAAGAGATAGAGTCCCCCTTGTTGAATCCTATTTTACGAGGGGGAATCGATAACTTACTCTCTCTCTCTCTCTCAAACTTTGGGTAATCGATAACTTACTCTCTCTCTCTCTCAAACTTTGGGTACTGAAAATTGAAAGAGCTATGCAGAGAGAGAGAGAGAGAGAGAGAGAGAGAGAGAGAGAGAGAGAGAGAGAGAGAGAGAGAGAGAGAGAGTCAATGTTGAATCCTATTTTACAACAATGGCTACCTAGTTGAAACCACAACACTAGCAAGATGCAAGAACATGGGAGAGAATCATCATTTCCTTAATTAGATACATAAAAACATCATCCACTACTTTGATGTTGAAGATTATCATACCTTTGGCTTAAAGTGGAAAAACAATGGAAAACACACTTGGTAGCAAGACAAGAGTACTAATTTAGAATGTGCTGATCTGTTTCTTGGAGGGAACCAACTCAACTATGACACCACCCACTAGGCTACAACTATTTCTTCTTATACAAAAGCAATTTGAGTGGCCAATGGTGAAGTTACCAAACTATCCTTTTGTCTCTTAACAAATAACAACAACGACATAATGAATTAATTCAGTTGGGATGACAATCACTTAACATGATTTGATGATATATATATATTATATATTCTCTAGCTAGGTACAACATTTATGATAAGATCGACCCCCTCAATCACAATTGTCCTTTTTTGGTCTCTGATTACGATTACCGTACACGTGTTCGGACAATGAAATGTAATTTAATTGTTGGGTTCCAATTATGTGGAAAATTTTATTTAAGCTAGCTTTTTAAGAATAGGGGATGACTGTCTGATGAGTAGAAAGAAGTAGTAGGGGGTCAATTGTTGAACTTTGATCATTAATGGCTTCTTAGCCTTATTAGAGGACCGAGTGGGTTTGCTGTTATCAATGGTGGGACGCGACGTAAGCCACTAAATTATAATTGCATGGCCTCAATGTGAGGTCTTGCTTCATCCTCAGCTTACCCATTTCGCAGGGTATCATGTATTTGGAATTTTGCTCCTATTATTCTCTCTCTCTCACACACACACACACACACTTACTTACACGTATTGTACTCAATTTAGAGTTTGATACATTTGTTAAATCTGTTTTTTTGTATATCTAGCAAAATAATGGTAAAGAACATTTTTAGGATGATATACGGTATCGTGGCGTCACGGATTCATCATACTCGTCGTCATAATTCTTGTTGATGCTTGAGAAAATATTCAGTGGTTTTAGTTGGTGATCAAATGCTAACGGAAAGCTGTAATTTAGGTGAGGTGAACGATACTTGTGAAAACAGACTTTCAAAGTCTGCTCATGTTGGTTAAAAGGTTGTTAATCTCGCTTAAATAGTGATTTTCTTAATACTTGACCACCACTTAAGTTACTGATGTGATGATACATGACCACTAAATATTTTCAGTTAGCGGTGAAGACATAATAAGACTGAGGGTGGCCATAGACCCCTAGCCATATGATATTATGCAGGTAGCCCCTTTCAAATTAAGAGTTGTGTGGATTTGCATTAAAAGGTATTATGGCCCCCCTTCACTTTTAGATATTAGCAATTACGTTATTCTTTTAAGAACTTTATTCTTGAATTAAGTTCACGACATTTTTTCATTTTCGGCACAAAAGTTCAAAATTTGGCATTGTAACATTAGAGAACCGCTTACTACCAAAAATTCTTTTTCTTCCACGTTCATATAGTTAACTGCATCCCCCTAAAATTTGATTCCTGACTTCGTGCATAAGCTCAATGGTGATGCTCTCATCATCCTACAAAATATGTATTCTTCTTAATTAGAATATATATATAGAGAGAGAGAGTAGAGAGAGAAACTGCAAATGGGCCTGGTCTCGAAGTCCATGTTAATGTCGACCCATTAGGCCAAGTTTACATGCCAAATAGATATAGTAGCCCATTGGCCATGTCACTCTGCACGCCATAGGTATATACCCGCTCTTTTTAAAAAAATATTTTGTAGTACGGAGTACATAATACTATATACTCCTTCGGTTATTGTAAAAAAAGTTTGTTTTGTTTAACTTGACAAAAAGATTAAAAATAGTTTTTGATGTTGAATTTTTTTTTTAAACCCACTGTATGAGTGAAATTTACTGTAAAAGTAACAAAGAAAATAAAAATAATAAATTAAAAATAGATAATTTTTTTGAAATGACCATGAAAAAAATGACCTATCTTCTTGGGGAACAGTGTTTATTGGTGACAAACAAACCATTTGGGGCTATCTTTTTTGACAAGTACGTGCAACTTTTGTAGTGAACGGACACGTGAAACCACTGCAATCCAACTTTTAATGACCTAACCCTTTGAAAGAAAAAGGCAAGATTATCTACCAATCCAGTTATGACAAGTATGGAATTCTTAACTATATAGCACATGACCATAATATATATATATATATATATATATATATATATATATGCTTTAACAATTCAATAATATTTTCATCCAAGCCAAATATTTATTATTACTAGTATCATTTAATGGAGTAAGCACTTACTCTTGGATCATTCATAATCTGGCTTCTACCAATTTTTTTCCTATCCAAGTCAAGTTTTGTCTAGGTAGACCAATTTGGCTTTGAAGATTCATTTTCTTGGTGCTCCTTTCACTTTGATTTTCTTTTTCCCCATGCATATAGTAGATCAAAAGTTGTTCAAATGTTATGAACATTTGTTGCTTGAATTAAGATGTTCTTCTCTTTTCTTTGTCTTTGTCTTTGTCTTTCAACAAGTGTTATCAAACCACGTTGAATTTAAGACTTTCATATCGATAAATATTTTAGCACTGGTGTGATACAAAACTTAATTTAAATACTACTCGTAGAATTAGCGAAACTTGACCCTTGGTTCGTGTGTGTCTTATAAGTGGTAATTCACTATCACTAAACACCAACATTTTCTATGAACTATTGGATAGTTTGTGGTAGCTTGCTTGTGTTACATACGGGGCTGACAACTGACAATTTGTTTGTCAACTTAAGTAGATTGTTTAGATTCAGTCTCATCCGCCGTGTAATATGGCTCGAGTCATGTTGGGCTTGAGTTGAGGTTAAAAATGATTTAAACTAGGGTAGAAACAAGGGCGAACTTCCGGCCGGTCCCCTTTGATAAATTTTGGCAAAACCCATATTTGGGTCACCCAACTATCCACAAAGTTGCATTCCAGCCACCACAATTTCAAAAATGTTATTTGGGCCACAAAACTATGGTTATCTTGCAAGCGAGCCTATTTTTTAGATGTGCATTAGTTCAGACGTTAAATTTACATGAAATACCCATTTTACCCATGTCTTCTTCATCTTCCCTAACCCTAAATTGAAGAGAGAGAAAACCCTAACCCACCAATTCATTATCCAGAAAAATTGAGCAAAGTACAATTCAACTCTTAAATCAACAAGGAAAACTAAGTTTAGATAGAACATGATCGACCATGATTATCTTTCTTGACTGTAACTTACTGCTTAATTATGTGTTGGGTGTGTGCGTGTGTGTGTGTGTTTCTTCATCTTCACCACAACTGTGTGTGTGTGTGTGTGTGTCTCTCTCTCTCTCTCTCTCCCCCTTATTCAGACAAATATTGCTTAAGAAATTTGAGAATGAATTGCTGAGCGGAGGGGAAGGATTACTGAGACATTGAGTTCATAAATTGGTACAAACCAGTGTGAGGCGATATTGCAGGTGGCGGCGGAGCTGGGTGAAAGTTATTAGGCGGAGAAACCCCAAATTGAAATAGAATTCTAAGCAATAATTTTCACAAATCTCAGCAAATAATCGAAAAAAAATCGAGATACAGGCCGGAATCCCGAGCCATAAACTTGAATTCGCCCCAAACTTCAAACCCTAGGTCAGATTTATCGTTCGCGGAGAGAGAAATATGGAATTTGAAGGTCGAGATGCTGGCCAGAATTGAGACCGATGGGGATTGCAATGCACAACTTTATCACGATGCACAATTTTTAATCAACATAACACTTGCAATGCATCAAAAGTGTGCATCGCGATGCACAAAGTTGTACTAAAAAGTACTGTTTTTATTCATCGCGATGCACAACTTTTATTTTTGATACATAACTTTTAATTGACATTACATTTGCGATGCATCAAAAATTTGCATCGCAATGCATAAAATTATACTAAAATGTATTATTTTGTTGCATCACGATACATGAAATTTATTTCCGATTAAAAGACATGAAAGAAGAAGACATACAACAGAACAAAAAAGGACACAGACTTGAAATAAAATAATAGAAAAGAAATCTCAACCTATCTTGGTTGGATGTATTTTCTTCCATTATATACATTAGGAGATACAAAATTACAATGATTGAGTCAATCAATCAATCTAAGCCTACTGATTACACCTACCAATTTACATATTGAAGATATTTGCTAAGAATACTACATGGAGTAAAGGAAAGCTAGAAAGGCTAGTTGTATACAATGAACTCAGACTATATAAAATAGAGCTAACTAAGGTAAGTAATAAATCATTCATTCTCACAGCTTAGGATTTAATTAAGGATATTAGTTCATATAAGGTTGAAATTCGAGTAATATATTTCTTAGTGTGAGAAAAATGTCAAATTAACAAACTAAATATTTAAAAAACACGGCTTGAGATTTAATTAAGGATATTAAAAATCAAGGATATTTAATAAGGGTAAAAAATCGCAATGGAAGTAAATCAAGGAATACATAGCTTAAAACGTATAGATTTTAAGTTGTTATGGGGGCAATTTTGGAACAATTAATTAATTTATCACTTAAAATGAACTTTACTGATAAGAAATAAATATAAAGGTCTAAAGCGATTGAAAATCTAAGAAATGATACCGGCCCAAAATTATTCCTAGAAACAATCTCAAATCGGCTGAGATAGAATAAACTCAATAGTCACTAGTATATACTCCCTCCATTTATTAAAAAAAAAATCATTTTTCCTTTTAAGCCGTTTAGAAAAAGTGCCAGTTATATAATCTTTTCTAGAGGTGCTAAACGCAGCCCCCTGCCAACGAAATTACTAACTTGACCTATTCTTTTATATATAGAAAATTTTTAACTTAAAACTCTCACTTTCATTTACTCTGAATGTGTGTGTTTTAGACATATTTTGCGTTAAATTTAATTTTTTTTATTATTATATTAAAATGTACATTTTTGCAAAAAAAACTAAAAAAATCGGAGGGACATGCGCCTAGGCCTTGCGCATGTCCTCTTGAACACGCGTCTGGCTCATACGCATGTTCAAGTGGACATGCGTCTAACCCATGTGCCTGACTCATACGCATGTTCAAGTGGACATACGTCTGACCCATGCGCATGCCCCCCCACCTCGTTCTTTATTTTTTATTTTTACAGCCTGAATTTGTAAATTTTTGAAAAAATTGCACTATATCCCCTTGAATTTGTTAATTTTATTAAATTATTTAACTTAATTGATAGAAATTTGCACTATACCGAAAAAAAAACTTAACGAAAGTAACAAATTCAGGGGTAAAGTACAATATTTAAAAAATTTACAAATTCAATTACTAAAAGTGCAACAATTGAAAAATAAATAATAAAGGTACATGCACACGATCCAGGCGCATGTCTAAGAGGACATGTGCACGCCCAGATGTATGTCCAAAGAGGATATGGGCAAGGCCCAAGCCCATGTCTATCTAATTTTCATATTTTTTTTGTAAAAATGCACATTATAACACAACAATAAAACAAAAAATATATATTTAACACAAAATATGTTAAAAATATACACATTAGAAGCAAACAACTAAGCAAAAAATATGTCGAAAATATACACATTCGAAGCAAATGAAAGTAAGAGTTTTAAGTTGAATATTTTTTATATATAAAAGATAATGGCAAGTTAGTAATTTTTTCAGGAGGAGGGGGGTTGCATTTAGCGTATTGGAGGGGGGGGGGTTGCGTTTAGCGCCTATGATCTTTTCTTTGTAAGATGTTACTTTATTTACTTTATTCTTGATTTGCTTGTTAATTTAATTGATCAAATAAGCAACATCTTATATATATATATATATATATATATATAATAGAGTCGATTTATTTTTTCTTAATCTCTATATTGAGTCAAATGTGTCTTATTTTTTAGTACAATTAGCGTTTTGATATGAATTCTTAAGTGTGAGAAAAATTCGAACTCGGCTTGTTCACAACTCCTTTGTGAAGTGACTAAGTGGAGCTTAAATATAGGCTCATTTCTTCAAGTAACACTAAAGATAAAATTTTCAAATTCAACTCTACTCATTTACTACCCTAAATAAGCATCTACCTTGTAGAATGAGACTACTAAGAGAGGGTAAAATTGTAGTCTACAACCCTAAACAAGTATATATCTACCCGAAATGAAATGAGGTCAAACAACTAGGAAGAAACAAGCTCAGATCGGTTCAAACTGGACTTGTATATATCTACCCTAAATGAAATGAGGTCAAACAACTAGGAAGAAACAAGCTCAGATCGGTTCAAACTGGACTTGTTGACAACTCATTTATGAAGTAACTAATGTTGAGCTTAAACATAAACTCGTTGGCTCAAGTAACACTCTAAACACCGTTCCAGATAAATAAGAGCACGGTTAGTGTAGCATTTTTAAAACGCAACTTTTCTAAAACACAGATTTTTGAAAACCCAATTTTTTTTCCCCAACAACGTTTTAAAATGTGTGTTTCGGGAAAAAGAAACTAAAAATTACAGCGTTTACAACGCAACCACATACTTTTTTCTAACGCTGCATTGAAAGCTTAGTTGAGGAATACGCTACGTTTTTGGCTAAAACGAAGAGCCAAGCATGTCCTAAATAAAAAAGTTTAGGTAAACTCGACTCTTGAAATAAGCCTATAGGTTTTGTGGAAAATGAGATTAATTATTAACTGCATGATCATGCGCGAGTGGTCGAAGGAAGCTGTCGAGGTCGAAGAAAATGATGCGGACAATAGTGGCGGAAAAAAGGACAACAGGTTGGTGCTTGCTGATACGTTGATGATGTGCGGCCTTGTCGGCAATGATAGGGTCACCTTTTCAGACCTCCTCAACATGCCTCGTGGCATACCAACAACAAACACAATGGGACGAGGTAGAGGAAGACCGAAGAGTGCTTTGAATTTTAGATATATATTCTTTCTCAGGGCGGGGTGGTTGACCATTAATGGCACAATGCCTTGAACGAATTGAACTGTTCCTGCATTTCACCAACTCATTTTGATTGCAATTCGACTCAACTCAATTGAGATTTGGCCGTTTAAGCATGAAATAAGTCAGGTTATGGGTTTGATCATAGAGTTAGAGGAAAGACTTTCTCTAGATTTATCTAGTAGTATATTTATCTTTACTTTTGTGTGTGAGTAGAAAAAATAAATAAATAATAAAAAGAAAATTCGACTCAACTCAATTGAGATAACCCCGTTTCAAAAATAAGTCATATTACTTTTAAAAGCATAGTTTTACTTCGTTATATTTCTTTTAGCTTGTATAGTAGTAGTATAACCTTTTATTTTATTTTACTTTTATTTTTATAACGAGTTACGTAGCTATTAAATTTAAAGAACAAGTAAATTTTTTGATCACGTCAAAATGAATACTAGTCAAGTAGTCATCACGTCGGATCCCTTATGTAGTTAGTCTCTAAGTAGGATGACCCAACTCTCAAAGGCTTGTCTTGCTGGAACTTGTCTATCACGTAATAACAGATAAATATGTAGAAGGTGGTAATCGTTTATGTCCAACAACCCTATAATGAGTACTCAAAGGAAAAGTAAATGAGAGTGTATTGAAGGCAAGGGAGTAAATGCAAATGGATAGCACTTGAGTATGTCTTTGGGAGTAAATGTGACTTAGTCATAAATGAAGATGATACCTTGTATTTATAGTTAAAGGTGGCGTGTTCAAGATATGAGGTTGGCCACTTGAATACTGGAGAAGGGACTGCTCATTAATGGGGAAAACCTTTGTTAGGATAAAGTAGATAAATAGAAGCTTCCGTCTTGGGCAAAGGAAAAGCTCATAAATGCCGTCATAGCTTCAATGGGAAGGAAGCACTTCCTCCAATGAGAATGTCTCACTCCTTCCAGGTTAAGTGCTGACAGGCGGTGGCATTAAATGCTTGATGTTGACTCCTGCCGAAGAAGAGGATGCTCGCTACCGAGGTAATTCATGTTGCTGACGAGGATATTGTTGAGCTAGGTCGAGGTCTGGCTTAGGCAGAGATCTCGACTAGTAACCTCGGCAGAAGACTTTGGCGGGGAACCTCGGCTGCTTCGGAGGACTTGGTTGCCACTGTCAACATGGATCTAAGGACCCAGTTGAGGCTAACATGGAAGACACGTAGGATGGATATTTGGGAGGATTCCATCATTTTTGATACACTGTCAGTAGATAAAAAAGTTTACACAAACACCTCAAAAAACATCAATATTGAATCAAATAATTTTAAAATTCAGTTGATATTTATCAAACAATATTATACTAATTGAAATTTTATGTATTTTTCAAATATTAAAAAAGTTCATTAATGTTTAATAAATCAACTTTGGTTATCAACCAATCAAATGACCCGAAACGGAACTTCATCGATTGGGCGTCAAAAATTAAATATTTTTTTAAAATTTTTTAGGATAAGTTAACATGTGATAATAAAAAGTTGTGTATAAGTTGTTTTCTAGTGTTTGATATCAAATTGAACAAGATTTAAGACCAGTTTTTTTCTTATACAGACAATGTATGTAAATTTTTCTTACACTCATGACAATGTATTAAAAAATCAAAAAAAAAATTGAAAAAAAATAAAAATTTAAGGGTTCAATTTTACAAACACGACTCCTTTTTTTTTTTTTTTTTTTTACGACAAACAATAATAAGAAGTGTAATTTTTATTTTTCTTTCTTTGGATAGGGGTATGAGGGGTTGGGGAGGGAGGGAGGAGGTGAAATTTTATAGGGCAAAATTCAGGCCAGCCTCTTTTAAACAATTTTCATTCGCTAATGTCCACTATAATTGTTTTCAATCGTTAAAAGACATTTTTGTTGCGAAATGTCATCTATGACATTTAAAAATACGGAACAGTGTATGCTGTGCAACACAAGACGATACACATAAAAATACGAAAGCCCACACTGTGCATCGCAAACAAAAATGATGCACAAATTACCTTTTTCACTTGACGACGCACCAAGAGTTGTTCATCGACTAGAAAACAAACTAACCCCCCTTCACTTCAAACACATGCAGCAAAAAAATCCCTCATCACTTCAAAAACAAAAGCAAAAAATCTTAAAACCCTTCAGAAATTTTGCAAAATTTTTTGAAAACATTATCATGGGTTACTATCAAACGGAGAAAAAATGTCTTCTTAACAACAAAAGAGCACTGGAAAGAAGGCAACAACTATTAGAACCAACAAAAACGATGTATCAGGCTAATATTGCTAAAGACATTTCAGGGTTTCAAAAAACAAAGCATAGATGTTCGTGAATATTATTTCTAGTAGGGGTATAAGCCCGAACCGCCGAATCGAACTGAATCGATTAGTTCGGTTCGGTTTTGGGTTAGGACGGTTCGGTTTATGTTTGAAAATTTAATAAACCGAGTGGTTTGCGATTTTTGGTGCCGAACCAAACCAAACCGAACCAACACCATTTAAGTTTTATTTTTTATTTTATAAGTGTATATATATATATATATATATATATATATATTATTTTGTAATTAGTAATTAGTAATTGAATTTAACAAGAAAATTATTGTTGTTTACCTACATTTTGATTGAATTATTGTAATTTTGAAGTTAATTTTTTAACTTTAAATTATTTAGTTTGTGTTAAACGTATTTTTTTCCTATTAATTTTTTTTAATATTTAAATAATTAAACCACCGAAACGAACCAAACCGATCGGTTCGGTTTGAAGTTTGTGATGGTTCGGTTCAGTTTGAAAAATATGGAACCGTTAGGGGGTGGTTCGGTTTGCGATTTTGGCTCAAACCGAACCACTTTCACCCCTAATTTCTAGCGTTACAAATTTGCATATAAAACATCATTTCTAGGTTTTTTTCATCACGATGCACAAATTTGTAGCATCATATTGCAAAATTTTGTTGTTTTTGATGCATTGCAATGCATTATTTTGATGAATCGCATTCACTGAAAACGTTAATACACTGTTTTAGTTTTTATTCAAAAATTGTAAGTCGCGATGAAAAATGTTGTGCGTCTGATATTCAAATATTGTCCATCATGATGCACAAAAAAGTACGGTTATATTGTCCATCATGATGCACAAAATTTTTAAGTACTGTTATACTTGACGATGCACATTTCTTAAACACTAAAATTACATAAACAATACACATGTTATACTTGACAATGCACCATCGAAATCTAACAAATATACTTGTTATGCATGTGTGAGGAATAGAACTGTATATAGGTCAAGTATGCAGTCCCTGATTGACCAACTACAAAGTATTAGTTTCAGGGAAGACACCATACAATAGTGTTGAAAAAGACACACATCTGGAACATGATAGATATCATCATTTGCAGAAACGTACTCCATGATCATTCTAAGAAGGATGACACAATAATAAGGTGTATTTCCAAGTGCTACGTCAAAGGACTTGAGCACTTCTAAATGGCTAAAAAAATATTAAAGCTTAGGGCAAAAGATGGCAAGCTTATATTTGGAATCAAGGACGATGTGGAGGAAATCAACATCTCATTCTACAAATTGGAGCGCACCAATTTTCTTGAAAGGTGCTTCCCTGAAAAGATGTCTGAACTAACAAAAGACATCAGACTCAAGCCAAAAATGATCCTTGATAAAATCAAGGAGAGGACAAACAATATCCAACAAATCGATATCAACTGTGTGGCATCGTTGACAACACTTCTTGTCCTCGCGACGTTGCTGGTGGTGTCCAAACCTCCTATATACCTTGGGCGTACACAAGCCTTGTCTCTAACGAACAAAATATCAACATACAATTGGTCCAAACATGTAGTTGATATACTGTTGGAGAGCTTGGAAGCAGCAATTGATCAAGGCTTTGAAAGATGTGTGCTACTGCTCGAGGTAAAATTTAAGTTCATTTGATATTATTATGTGTAATTTATGTGTATGATGCATGTAGATTATGTCATATTAACAGTGTTCAATTAATGTATGTATACAGTACTGGATATGTGAGCAGAGCAACATTGTGCTCCCGATACGCCAAACATATATCCCAAGATTTGTCAAATGGGATTTGTCTAGCCTGTTGAGAAAACTTGGTGAATTAAATTTCATGGCGGTCATGACCAACCAGGTGAGTGGTTATATAAAAATGGCACATTAGTTTACTATTATAAATAATAGCATTTAAAAAAATAATGTTATTGAGCATGACGATGCACAACATTTTAGTTGACGATGCACAATATTGTATTGATTTTTAGTTGACGATGCTTAACTTTTTATTTGACGATACACAACTTTTTATTTGACAATGCACAATATTGTAATGAAAAAGTATAAAAGAGTACACTTCATATGCATGTTCTCTAAAAAAAATTAATTTTTTTATGTTTTGCAGAGGTTTAGGGGTTTTTGAAAAGAACACAAGATGAAAAAGCCCTCCTCTGGGAAGAAGGAAGAAAGGAGATAGATATCCTTCTAGAGGCTGCTGTGTTGGATGTCGCCGCCCTCCAACAACACGAAGTCAATTTGCCACCTCATCCAACTGAAGTTGTGGATGCAAATCCACAACCTGAACATACTGCTTTAAAAGCTGCAAGAACAGTTGACCAAGACGTTAAAATAAACGTTGTCAGAGCTGTTGTGGATGAGCAATTATCCACAATCGAAGCCAATGACAACGAAATTGAGATCCTTAGGTCAGAATTGGCTGAAAAGAATGCAAAAATTAAAAGCATGGTCAAAGAAATAGGCAGCTTGAGATCTAACTTAGAAAAGACACAAGAGCAGCAAAATGTCAGACATAATGAACAGAATGCTCAATTTGAAGAACTCAAAAAACTGCTATTAAAAATAACAAAAGAAAATACAATGATGAAAAATGAATGGCAACAGGCCCTCATATCAAGTGCAGCTGCTGAACCTATGAATGAGGATGAGGTGGATGAATTAGAGGGTGCAGCAAATGAAGCGGTACAGGGGCGTACAGAACGGGGCAAGACTCCTTCTTTTATGGCCAAAAGAGTACAAAAATGAGATGACAGGAAGAAAAAGAATCCAAATGACTCTTGTACCGACGATGCAGCAAAGCCTGTAATAAAGAAAAAAAGAACCAACAAACCAACAAAAAAGAAGAACAACCTCTCCAGCCCTATTAAACTGGATCCAACCACCAAATTGATACTGGCCAAACTTTAAGAAAACAATGGTGGAGACCGGTAAGTCAAATTTTAATATTGTCAAATTTCAATAAAATAACATTATTATCTCTGTTGTGTGAATTCATTATTAATATGGTCCTCAATCTTTTGCCGGGCAAGTTTATATGGATGAGGATGTTTCACAACTTGTTTGTTATTCTTATATCTAACTCTTGTTGACACACAAAATGCTGGAGAGCAACGTATGTATTCTATTCCAATTTTCGCACATTGATATTGCTTTCACATAAAAAAGAATGATATTTTTCACATTACACTTGCAATACACTTAAAAAGTGTACATCATGATGCACAAGTTTATACTAAAGAAAGTACTAATTATGTGCATCGCGATGCACAACCAACATTATGCATCATATTGTATTTGTATGTATTGTTTATTAAATGCAATAAATGAACCAATTTCATATGAAATGTTATTTTATTTTCCAAGCTATATAATTTGCTTTTCTTTCTTGTTTACAACACATAGACGTTTGGACGTTGATTCTAGAAAAGGTTCAAAAAGATCAAACTAAAGACCTTCCCGGAAAGGTTTTTAAATCTAATTCTTGAGTAATATTATTATAATCCTAATTCTTGACTATATAAGTTTCTTAATTGATTGTTGTAAACTAAATCTGCTTACATTACGTTATTTAGTTATACATGGCACGACAATCAAAAGTCGACATGTTCAAAGATCTGGTTAGAATGCACGTCGACAACAAATTGGAGAGGGCCATGCAACATGATCTATTAATCTTCCCAATAAACACACCAGGGCAGGGTGACGTGTATATGGGTAGTTGCTTGCATTGAACTCTGCTGGTGTTTTATGAGAATGAAAATAAATGGGTCCTCTACAACTTTTCCATCAACAAAAACGAAAAAGACTGGCACTTGGAAAGGGTTAAAATACTAGTGAGTAATGTACCCCTATCTCTATTAAAAATACAAAGTATAATCACCTAATATTTATTTTTAAATAATATCTACTACAGGCATCATTTGTTGAAGAAAAGATGAAGGCATTGATCTTTGCATCGCCAACAAAGCGATACCAATGATTAAGCCAACTACAAGATGTCTGCCCAATAAGCACATGTGCAACATCCCCAACAAGCAGTTGGAACTGATGACTGCGGGGTGATCGTGTGCATGTTGATAGAAAGATTGTTCTAAGACAAGCAATTGCCAACGGAATTTGAGGCTATTGACTGTGCAAATTACAGGGCCAAAATGGCCAATGCAATGATTTTGTGCGGGAAAAAGGATAATTAAGAAACAATATTTTTCTTAATAACATTATTTTTTCGTGTTATTCCTCTCTTTTTATGAATCTGTGCTGATAAACATTATGTAATTTCTATCTTTATTGAAATTACAGTTGACGATGCACAAAAAATATACTTCACGATACACAAAAAAAAATACTGAAAAATAATACAGTTATAGTTGACGATGCACAACATTATACTTGACGATGCATAAAAAAAATAATGAAATAGTACTGTTATACATTGATGTGGCACATTTATACTCGACGATGCACATTTCTTCACATAAAAACTGAATTAGTACTGTTATACTTGACGATGCACAAAATCATACATAACGATGCACATTTCTTACACAAAAATCACAAATTATATTACAATGCACATTTTATACTTGACATGGCAAATGATGCGCATTTTTTAACACAAAAATCACAAAGTATATTGACAATGCACATTTCACAAATATAATGATGCACAAAATAAATTTAAAAAGCGTAATATGTTGGTACCGGGGTAGTTTTGGAACAAATAGTCAATTTATTTCTTAAAAGAGACTTAAGCGAATGAAAACAAATATATATATATATATATATATAGAAAATTTAATCAATTGAATATTCCACAAAAGGTACCGACCTGCAATTTTTTCAATTTTATAGCTTGTTTGCTAAGTAAGTATTAAGTAAACAATGGGTGCGTTCAAGTTGGGCTCATTAACATGAAGATGAGAGGAAAAATTAAGGGGAAACTACGGGCCATTACAATTTTGGTGGATTTTTAACAGCTCTAGTCCATGATAATATTATCAAGAGATAAATTCGGGCTGATACCTTTTACACAATTTTTAACAGCTTTAGTCTACCGTAATTGTTTCAAACCGGAAAAGGACATTTTTGTTACGAAATATCGTATATGCCCTTAAAAAATACGAAACATGCATGCTATGCATTGTAAAATAAAAAATTGATACATCGTGTATGCCCTTCCTTCTAACACGCACGCAATGCATCGGCTTCCCACTCCAACAAAAGAACACTATTGAATGCTTAACACAAGAACACACGCACACAACCCTCTAAACTTCTAAAAAACTTAAAACATCCAGGGATTTCAAAGCAAGCAACATCAAACAATTTCAAAGCAAGCAACATCAAGCGATTTCAGATCAAGCAACATCGAGCAATTTCAAAAGCTTGCAAAAATGTCTTCGCAACCAGAACAAGGAAAACACAAAAACACGAAGTTAAAGAAGTTTCAGGTACGTAATACATTTTATAAATGTACTTTTTGTTTACAACTTCCTGAATAGAGTAAAATCTGTATACATTTGCATAAAAATTTTGGTTTTGATGCATCGCGATGCATTATTTGAAAAAAAACATGGTGTCATCAATTTTGATAATGTTCAAAAGGGGGCTAGCACTATCCGGCGATGTTAATAATGTTCTCTACAATGTTATCTCCGAAAAATCAGCGAAGGCGTTATGGGAGAAGTTGGAGAGTCTCTACATGGGGAAATCTATGTCAAACCGGTTGTACCTAAAGAAGGAGTTGTTCAACTTCACGATGTCTGAAGGTACGAATATTCATGATCAATTGAATGCTTTTAACAAGATATTTTGCGAGTTAGCTAATATCGGTGTTAAAATTGAGGATGAAGATCAAGGTTTAATTTTGTTGAAGTCTTTGCCTTCATCTTACAAGCATTTAGTTACTACTGTTATACATTGAAAAGACAAGCTTACTTTGGGTGAGGTACAAACATCATTATTAATTAATAATTTTATGAACAAGAGTTCTAAGACTAATAATAATAATGGTGCTTTGTATGTGGGAAGCAAAGTTAATCATGTCAAAATTTCGTCCAATCAAAGTTCAAGTGGTGGTAAGAAAAATAGGAAGGCTTCCAAGAAAAAGTGTTGGCATTGCAATGAGATTGGTTACGTTGTTCGTAATTGTCAAAAGCTCAAAGATGAAGTGAAGAAAGAATTAACATCTAATACTAATATTATCAAATTGGATGAGGGTGGTATTCACAATGACGAGAATAGCGGTGATGTACTTAATGTGACCGTGGGTGGTGATAATCTACAGACTGAATGGGTTCTTGATGTCGGTTGTTCTTTTCACATGTGTTCCAAAAGGAAATATGTTTTCTACTTACAAAAGTGCAAGTGTTGATATATTTCTAGCGGATTATTCTTCTTCCAAGATTGAAGGTGTTTGGAGAGTTAAAATTAAAAATCAAGGTGTAGTGAAAACGCTAACTGAAGTTCGTCATGTTCCTAGCTTAAGGAGGAATTTAATTTCTTTGGGTTCCTTGGATTCAAAAGGTTGCAACTACACAATTCATGATTGAAATATGAAAAAAAAAAAAAATTCTCATAAGTGAAAACAAAAAGGGCAACTTGTATTTAGTACAAGAGAGTGTCATTCAAGGTAGAGCTCACGCTATGTTTCAAAGTGAAGGTATCATGTGACTTTGTTTAAAAAGTATTCTGTTTGGTAGTATTTCATGGAGCGAGTTGGTCACTTGGACTCGTGTGTTCGAGATCAATTCTAGGCACCCATGGTGGGGTGTATAACATGCAAGGAACAATGGGGATAAACGGTTAATGGAATTTGAGCTAATGTGGAGATTTGTTGAAATATGATTGAAATCCAAAATCGAAAAGGAGTTTATGGTGGTCGGGTAGTACTCTCCTAATTGAACACGGATAGATTATGAGAACACAATCCTAATTGGATGGAACTTTACTTCTCTCCTTGGTTGAATTGGTAAACCAAATGTTTAATATTATAAAAGGGGTCTGTTAAAATATGTTTCAAATTCATAAGGATTTTGGAATCCTATACAAACTAGGATTGTATTAATTAATCTTAGAGTTAATTTGAGAAGGTTAAACAATTTTATACTAATTGTAAAAGGATTCCTTTATTGACGTGAATTAAGAGTCTTAATCCCAATTTGTTAAGGTTTTTCTTAGGGCCTATATAAAGTGGTGATGAGACATCAATTAGAGACAAGACCAAAAGTGAGAGAGACACAAATTGGGGAGAGACGGACGATGGACACAATTGATGGTCGAGGGTTTCGAGGACTTAGCGGTATTAGAAAAAATAGTGCGTGGCTATTTTGAGTTGTGAGAGGTGTGGTACTCTGTGGGATCGTGTCAATCTTTGTAACCCTAGTCCTAGGTAGGGTGAGCACATTGAAAACTCTCTATTGTAATTCCTCATCGTTTATAGTGGATTTGTTGTTTGCCTTGGAGTGGATTAAACCACGTAAATCTTCTGTTCCCTTTTGTTTGATTCCATTATATTTTCTATTTTCTTGCCATTATTTCTCCAAATACTTGATACTTTTATTTTCGACCGATTCGCTTCCACATTGAAGATAGAAACTTGGAATTCTTAATCTAAGAATGTCCTCGTTTTTATAACAAACTAGTATCAGAGCTTTGGGATAGTCAAAATTATAAATCAAGAGATTGGAGTTTTGAAGATAGGGGACGTTGGAAATTCTATGCAATTTCAATTGGAGAAATTTAGTGGAAGTAATGACTTTAGCTTGTGGCAAGTTAAAGTTAGGGATGTGTTGATCCAAGTAGATCAAGAGATTGCTTTGGAAGGAAAGGAAGTAAAACCCGATGATATGAAGGATGAGGTATGGAAGAGAATTGATCAAAAGGCGGCTAGCACTATCCGGCGATGTTGCGCGGATAATGTTCTCTACAATGTTATCTCCGAAAAATCTGCGAAGGCATTATGGGAGAAGTTGGAGAGTCTCTACATGGGGAAATATATGTCAAACCGGTTATACCTAAAGAAGGAGTTGTTCAACTTCACGATGTCTGAAGGTACGAATATTCATGATCACTTGAATGCTTTTAACAAGATACTTTGCGAGTTGGCGAATATCGGTGTTAAAATTGAGGATGAAGATCAAGGTTTAATTTTGCTAAAGTCTTTGCTACCATCTTTCAAGCATTTAGTTACTACTGTTATGCATGGGAAAAACAAGCTTACTTTGGGTGAGGTACAAACTTCATTATTAACTAATGATTCTATAAACAAGGGTTCTAAGAATAATGATAATAATAATACTTTGTATGTGGGAAGCAAAGTTAAATATGTCAGAAATTCGTCCTGTGAAATTTCAAGTGGTGGTGAGAAGAAAAAGAAGACTTCTAAGATAAAGTGTTGGCATTGCAATGAAATAGGTCACGTTGTTCGTAATTGTCAAAAACTCAAAGAATGAAGTGATGACAGAATTGAATTTTAATGCTAATATTGTACTTTTGATGAGGGTAGTATTAGCAATGACGAAAATAGCGGTGATGTACTTAATGTGACCGTGGGTGGTGCTAATCTACGGACTGAATGGGTTCTTGATTTCGGTTGTTCTTTTTACATGTGTTCCAATAGAGATATGTTTTCTACTTACAAGAGTGCAAGTGGTGATGTATTTTTAGCGGATGATTCTTCTTGCAAGATTGAAAGTGTTGGGGCAATTAAAATCAAGACTCAAGGTGGAGTGAAAACGCTAACTGAAGTTCGTCATGTTCCTAACTTGAGGAGGAATTTAATTTAATTGGGTTCCTTGGATTCGAAAGGTTGTAATTACACAGTTCGTGATGGAAAGATGAAAATCTTTCGTGGTGGCCATTTTCTCATGGGTGAAAATAAAAAGGGCAACTTGTATTTATTACAAGGGGGTATTATTCAAGGTGAGCTCATACTATGTTTCAAAGTGACGATGTCAAGTATGAAGAAATTGGAAGTATTCGGTTTGGTAGTATTTCATGGAGCGTTCAAGGGCCGCTTGAACTCGTGTGTTCGAGATCAATTCTAGGCACCTATGGTAGGGTGCACGACGGGCAAGCAACAATGGGGATAGACGATTGATGAAATTTGAGCCAATGTGAAGATTTGTTAAAATATGTCTTAAATTCATAAGGATTTTGGAATCCTGTACAAACTAGGATTGTATTAATTAATCCTAGAGTTAATTGGAGAAGGTTAAATAATTTTATACTAGTTGTAAAAAGATTCCTTTATTGACATGGATTAAGAGTCTTAATCTCAATTTGTTAATGTTTTTCTTAGGGCCTATATAAAGAGGTGATGAAACGTCAATTAGAGACAAGACCAAAAGTGAGAGAGACACAAATTGGGGAGAGACAGACGACGGACACAGTTGGTGGTCAAGAGTCTCGAGGTCTTGGCGGTATTAGACAAAATAGTGCGTGGCTATTTTGGGCTGTGAGAGGTGTGGTACTATGTGAGATCGTGTCAATCCTTGTAACTCTAGTCTTAGGTAGGGTGAGTACATTGAAAACTCTCTATTGTAATTCCTCATCGTTTATAGTGGATTTGTTGCTTGCATTGGAGTGGATTAAACCACGTAAATCCTTTGTTCCCTTTTATTTGATTCCGTTATATTTTCTATTTTCTTTCCATTATTTCTCCAAATACTTAGTACTTTTATTTTCGACTGATTCGCTTTCGCATTGAAGATAGACATTTGGAATTCTTAATCCAAGAATATCTTCGCTTTTATAACAGGGTCAATCCCCTTTGTTTGGAAGAACCACCGAGAGCCAAGTGGACTTAAGGAAGAGGCATACGACGGACACGATGGTCGAGAGTCTCGGGGTCTAGGCGATATTAGACAAAATAGTGCTTGACTATTTTGGGCTGTGAGAGTCTCGGGGTCTTGGCCATGTTAGACAAAATAGTGCGTGACTATTTAATTTGGGCTGTGAGAGGTGTGATACTCTGTGGGATAGTATCAATCTTTATAACTCTTGTCCTAGATAGAATTAGTACATTAAAACTCTCTATTGTAATTTCTCATCATTTATAGTGAATCGTTGTTTGCCTTAAATTGGATTAAACCACGTAAATCATATGTTCCCTTTTGTTTGATTCTGTTATATTTTATATTTTCTTATACTTTTATTTTCGACCGATTCATTTTCGCATTGAAGATAAAAACTTGGAATTCATAATCCAAGAATATCCTCGTTTTTATAACAAACTGACAAATTCAAGCCATTTGTTCTTTAATTGAGATATCTCGAGCTTCGTCAACCAACAAAGCAAAGAATTCATCCCAATTTCATAAACAAATGTCTTCGAGACTAAATGGGCAAAGGCATTTATAATCTATTTTTCGAATTGGTGGTGATTTCAGTATGCAATTTCCCAAAGGATTTTTTGGGACAACAGTTGTTTCGCTGTAATCGGCCATAAGCTTTAAAATTTTGATAAAATTAACTTGATTAAATGAAATATTTCTACTTATCATGACCCCGGGAAGCTTGTGCTTGCCTTAACAGATATCTAATGGCCTTAGTTGTGGTGCGCAATCGAATGAGATTGGCACTTTTAGATTCTTTACTTATGCTTTCAAACTATTATCATTCCTCTGAGCGATATTGAAGGGTTTCGGATCAAATGTTGATTTCATTGTTTCTTGAAATAGAAAGAGAACGCACGAGAATAGTTTCCATATTAAATCTTTAGTCCGGTACTCCCTCTGCTCCAAGCATTTAGTGTCTTAGAGCCCGTTTGGTCGAGCGTTTTGGCCAAAATGCAGGAATAAAACGCAGCTTATTTGCAAAAATGTGTTTTACTGCGGCGAAAACGCAGCGTTTTCGAAACGCAGCTGCGTTTTAAAACGCTGAAATTCCCAGCTTTTTTCCAAAACGGAGATTTTAAAACGCTCATAGGAAAAAAAAGCTGCGTATTGAAGTGATATCTCAAACGTTTTTATAAGGAAAGACCTCCGTTTTTAAAACACTGCATTTTTAAAATCTTTGCGTTTTAAAACTCGCATTTTGTAAACGCTGTACCAAACGGGCTCTTATTTTATTTTGGAAATGTATCATTTGAAGAGTTTTCTCTCAAAAAATTATATGTACAATCTTTATAACTTTTTAAATTTATCAGATATAAACATGATGATTAAGCACAAGCATTTTTGTAATATGACAAACTCTAATGATAGTTATAAATCTCTTAATTAGTAGATTTTTTTTAACATTGACTCTTTGAATGGAATGGAGGGAGTACCAATTTTACTTCTATTTATAAATATTCAATTTAAGATTTCATTAAATATTTGGATGAAATTAGGGATCGGGAGCTTAGTGAAGTGCGCATTATAAAAAAAGTTATAAAACGATAAAAAAAAATAAACACAAATTAGAATTATAAGCAAAGTACACTAACTTCGAATTTTAAGCAAGGTTTAACGCTATTTATTACTATTGTACTTAGGTTTGGTCATTCGGATACAACTTTAATCACTGTCATTTTTAAGTTTCATCTTTTACATTCTAATGAGATTTCTCTTTTTATTTTGGGCAAACTACTCAATTGGTCCCTGTACTTTATAGATTTTTTGCATTTCGTCCCTACACCTCGCAAATGGTCCCTGAACTGAGGACCTTTAACACAAATGGTCACTTTGTCTAACTCTGCTAATTTTTGGTCGTTAAGTGCGTACACGTTCCACACACATGCATTTGTGGAAGGGCAAAGTAGTTATTTTGTCTTGAAAAGTACTGGGACCAATCTTGAAATATAAATATTAAATATAATGAGTAATTTCTCAAAAGCAATTACCTTATCCACTACCAGATTTGGGGGAAAAAAAAGTCAAACGATAATCCTATTGTGTAGTTTGTCCTTCAAATTATGTAATCGCATAATTTGGGTCAAAATGTCGTCGCATTGATCGGTAATCTATGTTTTACGGTCTTCGTACTAGTTGTCTTAATCTTCACTATAATTACTGCCACTTATTTAACCCAAAGACCCATTGTTTCACCCTTCAGCTTAGATTACCTTGGATTATTTAACTTGGGATTTTCCTTGGTTTGGATTTTCAAAATCGAATTTAAAGCAAAAGTGTAACTCGAGGTCACCATTGCCGGAGAAGATTACAATGGTCAGCCAGATTGTCAAGCCAATGCAATTCTTTTTTAGTTGGACCCCTTTGGATTTCAAATATTACGCAAAATTTTAGTATTTCACAGTTGGTCCTTGTACTTTCATAGGTAAAATAACAATTTTGTCCTTGCCCAAATTCACATGAAGAGCACATGTCAAGATTAACGGCCAAAATATAACGAAATTAGACGGAATGACCAATTGCATTCACTTGGTTGGTACAAGAACGACTAGAAAAAAAAATTTGTATAGGAACGAAATGCAAAAAACGTTAAAACTACAGGGACCATTTGTGTAGTTTACCCTTCTACTTTAACCACAAATGCTTCGTCCAACGTTAATTAAACCACATGAAATGACAAAGTAAGTGACACGTCAGTATTTAAAGAAAAAAAATAAAATTTTTAATAATATAAAACAAATGAAAAAAAAAAAGTAAAGCAATTAAAAATGATATCTAAGTTTAAGTATAATGTTTCAGCATGGTGTTAATTTAGTCAAATGTAAATTATAGGCAAACGATTCCCATGTATCCAATTGAGGGAAGAAAAAAAATGGCAAAATTTGGGCCGATTCCCTTTAAATAATTTTTAATCGCTAAAGTTTACTATAATTATTTTCAACCAGAAAATGATACTTTTTTTTAAAAATGTCATCTATACTTTTTAAAAATACGAAACAGTGCACACTATGCATCACAAAAATAAAAAATGATGCATTACAACACAACACGATGCACAAAAAAACACAGAACGGCATGCTGTGCATCGCCAAACAAAGATGATGCACTAATTACCTTTTACACTTGCGATGCATTAAAAGTTGTCAATCGCGATACACAAAAAAGTATTCAGCAATACTAACTTGATACTTCGTTTTTGTTAGTTCTGGTAGTTGTTTCCTTTTTCCTAGTATTCTTTTGTAATTGAGAAGATATTTTTTTTCTATTTGAACTGACGATAATGTCTTCAAAAGCATTTGCAAAAATTTCGAAGGGTTTTAAGAATTTTTGCTCTATTTTTTAAGTGAAGATGGTTTTTTTTTTTTCTGTGTGTTTTGAAGTGAAGAGGGTTAGTTTGTTTTTCTAGTGTAACGCACAACTTTTCGTGCGTCGCAAGTGAATAAGGTAATTTTTGCATCGTCTTTGTTTTGCGATGCATAGCGTGGGCTTTCGTGTTTTTATATGCATTGTGTTGTATTGCGATGCATAATTTTTTTTTTGCAATGCATAGCGTGCATTGTTTCGTATTTTTAAAGGGCATAAATGATATTTAGCAAAAAAAAATCTCATTTTGCGGTTAAAAATAATTATGATGAACTTTTGCGATTAAAAATTGTCTAAAGAGGACCTGTCCAAATTATGAAAAAAAAAAAAAAAAAGGAAGCAAGAGAAAAGGTGGCCCGTTTCACTCTCTTTCCAAATCTAATGGGCGGTGCCGGCCCAAAGAGGTTTAAAAAGCACGTGACAAGGATGGCACTAACAGCAGTGCCACAGTTCGATACCGGAGGATTATTATTAGTTGGCATATTTTCCTGTAACTCACCACGTGTTATATGACAACTCGACCGAATTTGACTCCTTTTCAAACTCACCGCATTTGTGTTGACACGTCGCCATGAATCATTAATCGTACACCACGTGTACCTTCGGATCACGCATCTCTTGATGATTAGACTAATGGTAACCTTTCCTTTCTCGGTTCCTCCTATAATTTTTGTCTATCTATGATAATGACATGTTATGGGGTCTTCACTCTTTATGAAAAGATCTCTCAATACAAAATCTGAGTGTGTTTTGTTTATTTTGTTAATTTAGTTGTTTGATTTTATATACTCCTATATTTTTTTTGTTTATCTATGATAATGACATGTTATGGAGTATTTTTAATTTTAAATTTATAAAAATTAAAAAAAAATGGAGAGATAAATAGGTCAATGAGATCAAATAAAAAAAAAGATTCAACCGGAAATCAATGGAGGTTGGTGAAATCAATGAGAACAAATTTTAATGGAAAATTAAAATCACTAAGGGTGTGTTTGGCATGGTAATTTATTGGGTTGATTTTTATTTTATAATGATTGTTCAAAAAAATAAGAGATGAATAGAGAGAAGTTTGATGGGGCCAAAGAAAAAGAAATTTCAAAAGCAAAAAATAAATTCACTAAATCATCCAAAAAGTACAAACCCTAAATTATGGAAAGACAACACGCCCTTTATATTATATGCCTTTAGCGGAGTTTATATAATCAAATTATTAAAACTAAAGAGTAACACTACATTAACACCAAACTATCCCCAAAAATACCAATGGGATTGTGTATACTTTATTCGTTTAAGTAAGAGTGATCACGCCAAAAAGTATTCAGGTGATCTGTCCGAGTCCACGTATACAGCTAGTCTGTAGGTAGGATGCTCCGGCTCTCAATAGGCACAAGTATGAGTGGTACTTGTCCTCCGGTAGATACCTATGATGAAAGGAAAGCACCGTTAGGGAGCTGGACGATGGTCCTGCTAAAGCCCTCCGGTGAGAGAATCAGTATATTGGTAAGTTTAGTGGTCTCCGATGAGGATTCAGGCTGTTTTTAGGGAGTGAATACACTGAATGCTTTGGAGACTTAGTTGTGGTGTGTGTTTTATTGAACTTTTTTTAAAATGAAGGCAATTACCTAGTATTTATACAGGAGGAATGCTGGTTTGGGACAGGTGGGCCTGCCAGGTGTCAACCTAGGACAGGTGGTCACATGCCCATTTATGGCAGCCGCGCAATCTGCATTGATGAGCTTTAAAGGAGAAGTGACATGCATTGATGTAGAAGATAGAACTTCGCTGGGAGATGTGCAGATCTTCTAGAAATAGCTTTACTTAGAGAGCAAGTCACTCTGTCAACCAATGAGAAGCTGGTTTGTGGCCGGGATGGCCTTGATAGCGGTAGGCCTTAAATGCGGCAGCTTTCGTTGACTATCTTCAGTTCCCGGGATGGAGACCTCGAGGGTCATAATATTGCAGCATGGGTCTAGGATTTCGCGGGCTCCCAGTTTCGACTGGAAGCCATCTTTTAGCCACCTCGGGATCCTCGGGGTGGTCGAGCTAAGATGACTGGTATAAGTACCCGGGATCCGAGCTATAATCGAAGCTCAGGATCGTGACGAGCTGTCTTTCGAGCTCCAGCTAAGCATGGACACGTGTCCCGCTTGTGCCACGTGGAGGCAGGATATTTTAGTATCTTCAGTAGCCCCCGACTTCCCGAGGTAAGGATTTATCCTTTTAGTCGGGAAGTAGAAGCTTGCTCGTGCTCGGGCGGTAGGTAGTAGCTTCACCAACACACCTCTTCTTGGAATCTGTGTCAAATCATTGGCGTGAAAACATTCTGACGGTTCATTAAATGCATGTCCCTTCAGTTTGAAATTATAACCGTTGTTTTGGGTTTAAATGGCACCGTTTCATGATTTGGGGAAAGGAAACACGCGAACTATCCAGTTGGTGTTAGGTCGTGATTTAGATCCGAGCTCAAAATGGCGTCGTTCTTCAGGGATATAAGTAAGATTTTAGCACTGTTGATCTTCCCTTTGCGTAAAACCCTAAATTTTCAAAACCCTTTCCGACGACCTGCGATTTCCGGCAACCATCCCTCTGAACGATCTTCGAGCTTTTCCTCCATTTTAGCCATCATTTGTCATTTCCAATCCGTAGGTCAGTGTCGTTTAAAGCTCCTTTTTCCTTCTAACCACTTTTTTAGGACATTTCTGCCCCTGTTTGGGGTGTATTGTACTCTTGTTTTTCTTCCGGCGTCTGCCATTTATTCCGGTGCTAACTTCCTGCATCATGTGCCTTTCAGGTGACCTCCGTACATCGACGTTCGAGCTCCCACTCTAATCAGGTATCCCGAGCTCCCTTTTATACGTTTGATCTCTCACTTAAGTCTTTTCAATATATTTGCGGGTAGGAGGAGTGTCAGTTTTAGGGTTCCTGAGTGTAGCTCGTCGTCAAACTCATCCTCGTCCTCAGGGTATTCCCCGAGCTTGGATGGTGGCAGTCCATCATTACCCCTAACCCCTATAAACTTAGGAGATTCTCCTTCTCAGTCTGTATTTGCCCGCTCGGCCACGGGTAAGAATATATATAGGTTAGCCGAGGACCATTGGTAGGTCGTGGTCCCGAGTGAAGCTCGGGATATCTTAAGGCGATGGGGAGTCGACTTCTCGGATCGAGTAGTTTGATGAGCCCCACTTGGTCCCTCCACTCCCATTTGCTGCTCAATTAAAAGTTTTAGATGATAAAAACCAAGTCATAACTGCCCTGATCTCTAAATATTTTTCAATGAACCGGTACTTGCAGAATCTCCGAGCTGAACAAACCCACCGACTTCGTGAGAAAACAGTTGTTGATAGACTGCAGGCCCAGGCAGAAAGTTCTAGCAAGATAAGTGACGTATCCACTTCTGGTAGCGCTGAAGTCTCTCGAGCTAGGGAGCCTTCTTCAGCCGAGAAGGCTGACCAGGCTGCTATTGCGGCCTTGCCGCGCAATTAGAGGAATAAGGTTTCCTCATCTGACTTGGTGGTATGGGAATCTATCTATCACACTGCTGACTTCCGTGGTTCAATCCCGGATGTTAGCAAAAATTAGGTAGAACTGAAGGCCCTTTGCGAGAAAGTGGGTTTTTACCTCAGTTTCTTTACACTCGGCGGGCTCCATCTTCCCCTCGATCCCCTTATATGTGAATTCCTTGAGGAGGCGTCTGCAATACCCCTCGACCTCTCGTTAGGCCTGGTGAGGACACTAGTCTGCTTCATAGCGTGTGTTCGGGCTCTGGGTTGCGATCCGCCTCTCTCTCTCTCTTCCGATATTACTTCCAGACGTGGGTTTTCACCCACCGTCTTCAGTGTAAAGCCCACAACAATTGGATTAAGCTCTTCGCCCTTTCCGGGGAAGGTGGATGGCTGGGCTAACAAGATCATCCTGGTTGAGAGCTGCAAGGGGTGGAACTTCAATATCCCCTCGGGAAGGCCCCGTGGCCTCAAGCACTTGAAAAAACTGGGAGATTATGACCGTATTACCCAGTGTGTCGTGGAGGCCCCCTTATACTCGGGTGGTGAATAAGTCCGTCTGTATGACTGAGAGGCTATCCTCGGGGATGAGCCTTTCCTTTCTCTTACCGGAATATCGAGGAAAGCATTCGTCGGAGTTGTCCCGAGATGCACCATGCTTGCTGGCTGCTGGATCCCCCCGGGATGGTTCAAGCATGTGGATGAAAAGTTTAGCATCCAATGCGAGCAATGTGCGGGAGCTGAGGAGAGCAACTGTTGGCCTCTTCCCGAGGGTTGTACTGCTTAATACTTTTTGTCTGCTTTTATTTCTAAGTATTTCTTCCTCTCGATGAAGCTAACCCATGAACTTTTTGCAGACATGGTAAATTTGGGCCAAGCCTTCCGAGCTCGAAGGACCACCTCGTCAAGAGCTAGGAAGGACAAGATACGGCAGTCCCACAGTGCTGCCGGAGGTGACAGAGTTGTCTTTCCCCCAATGAGACCCTTGGAAATCGAGGGTGTGGTTCATGCGGAGCCCATCTCGACTGTGCACCCGACCACCAAGCGAGCATCCGCAGTCGACGAAGTCGGAGCTTGCAAGAAACACAAGTCGGTGCCCGCTGATGTGGAAGTCGAGGACTTGACAGAAGACCCCCCTCTACACAAATCCTCCAAGGGAAAAGAAAAAATCACTCCTGCTGAGGAGGGGGTGTCGAGGTGATAGTCGGGCTCGGCGCTCATGAGGCTGCGGAGTTCGCTAATATCAATGCTTATGCCAATTCTCCCTGGATGGCGAAGCTTCTTCAGTAGTCCTCGGACCACGCCCTAAAGTCAATGGCTTGCTCGCTGGTGGAGGTTCGTGTTTTTCATTACATTCATTTTTGAACTCTTATCTATTCTTGCGTGCTGAAACTCGCTCGTTTACAGTTGGGCCATTATGCCAAATATTTCGACCTCCGACTAGCTGAGGCTGATAAGTTGAAGTTCGAGCTGGTCCAGCAAGTCAAGGATGATACCGCCGAGCTATCCCACTTCGCAATCAGCTCAGGGCCAAAGACAAGGAGCTGAAGGCGAAGGATGAGGAGCTTGAGAAGACCAAGGCTTCTCTTTTTGCCTCGGTAACTGCTCAGTCAAAAATCGAGGAGGCCCTGATGCTCACCGGGGAAGAAATGAAGAATTTTGAAAAGTTATTCACCGAGAAGGGTGCTAAGCACGAGGCTGCCATCCACTCGCTGGATGAGAGGATGCAAAAACTTAGCCTGGAGTACCAAGATATCCGGGCACGATACCCTATTAACGAGGCATCCGTTATCACTCAGTACAAGAAATCTTATCTGTTCGTTGAAGATATATCTTCATACATGATGAAGGGATGGTATCAGATCCTTCGGGCTGCTGCGGGTGACGGGGTGCCTCTTGAGAAGCTTGTAGAGTGGGGGGCCTCTAACCCCTATGATGATCTTAATCGGAAGGGTGCCGTGCTCGTTCCCTTTGATGCTGAGGACATCGAAGCCATTGATACCGAGGATGCGGAAGCAGGTAAACCTGCATGGGAGCATCCGATTATCCTACAGCAGAACCTGGAAAACCTGGTCGATGCTCGGTTTGATCAAATGGCCCTGGAGGCTGCAGGGGGAAGTGATGCCGAGAAAATGCCGAGCTCGGCGATTTCGATCGCTTTGCGGGATATGGAAGGCACCCTGACCAACCGGGCTGAGAATAAACGCGACGTTCTGGCTTCGGAAGGTCTTTGAGGATTTTTGGGCCGGCCTGTAATGCCTTGGTATTTTTGTATACTTTTTGACGAGCTCGAGCTCGCAATTTGTATAAGTACATTTAGCTCGAAATGTAAATTATGCATATATATCGAATGTAGTTTTTTACTTTTTTGAGTATTCCTTTATGCTTGAATGTTTCTTAGTACAATTTCTCATTTTAATCCTTGCGGTGTGGATTATGTTTTGAGTTTATAATGGTTTGGAACTATTACCAAGTGGCCAAGGCCGACCTTGGGTAATAATTGAATCGTTATTGAGTGGCCATAGCCGACCTCGAATAACAATTAGAATCATCGCTGAGTAGCTTTGGCCGACCTCGAGTGACAATTTGAATAGAATCACTATTGAGTGGCCACGGCCGACCTCGAATAATAATTAGAATCATCACTGAGTGGTCATAGCCGACCTCAAGTGACAATTAGAACCAACACTAAGTGGCCAAAGCCGACTTTGAGTGATAGTTTAGAACCACCACCGAGTGGTATAGGCCAACCTCGAGTGATGTTTTGAAACTACTTGGAGTGGCCCGCTGCCAATCTTAAGCAGTAGTTCTATACTTTAAGTGGCCTGCTGCCGACTTTAAGTATTTTTCTTTATTAATATATTTTAATCCCGATCTCAAGGTAATTTATTAAAGAAACCAAAATTTTAACTTTATAAAGGCTTTCATTACAAAAATCAAGAAAATAGTTACATTCACTGGTAATATCTTTTCAAATGATCAGCATGCCACGAGTTCTTCAGCGAGGTCCGTTTTGTTCGGCCAATCGGTATGTACCCTCTCGGATAATCGACGTAACCGGAATGGGCCTTCTCAATGAGGGGATAATTTGTTTCTCTCGAGTATTTACGCCGTAGCTTCAATCTTTTCGAGCACCCGGTCCCCGGCGAGAAGGTTATGGGCTTCACTCTCCGATCGTGATAACCTTTTGCGAGCTGTTTGTAATTCACCATTCTGAGTTGAGCCTCCAACCTTCTTTCTTCTAATAGGTTGAGGTCAAGCCCACGAGCTTCAAGAATTTTCTCCTCGTCAAAATGTAATACCCGAGCTGTAGGGAAAGCCATTTCCACCGGAGCCATTGTTTCTGATCCATAAGTTAAAGTGAAGGGTGTTTCTCCCGTCGGGCCTCGGATAGATGTTCTGATGCTCCATAAGACCGCAGGCAGCTCCTCCAGCCATCTCCCTTTCTTTTCATCTAAACTCCTTTTGAGAGAGTAGAAAATCTTTTTATTCCTGACCTCTGCTTGGCCGTTGCCTTGTGGGTGAGCGACCGAAGACATCCAATGCTTTACATTCATCCTTTCGCAACTCGCTGTAAACTTTGTGGTGAACTGGGTCCCGTGATCAGAAACTATGACCCAGGGTAATCCAAATTTACACCAGATGAAGTCGTGGACGAGCGATTGCTTTTTTCTTCGCAATGCTTGCTAGTGGCTTAGACTCGATCCATTTGGTGAAGTAGTCTACGCCACTATCAAGAACTCGCAACCTCCGCGAGCTTTGAGAAAGGGACCGATGAGGTCAATTCCCCACATATCAAAGGGCCAAGCCGTGACTACGGTGTCTGGGGCACAGAAAGGAATCTGGGCACATCGGAGAACCTTTGGCATTTATCACACTTTCTCACGTGGGCCTCAGCATCTTTTCTGAGTGTTGGTTAGTAATATCCATGGAAAAGGATTTTGTCGGAGAGTGTCCGAGCTCTTGGGTGTCCCCCGCATACTCCTTCATGCACCTCGGCAAGGAGATTCTCTGTGACCTCGGGGCGCACACACCTCAGCAGAGGTTTCAAGAAAGACCGTCGATATACTACCCCCGCGAATTTTGTGTATCTCGCAGCTCTCTTCCTTATCTGCTGCGTGAGGCCTTTATCCTGAGGTAGAGTCGCGTGATCAATGTAGTCCTCAATTTCATCTATCCAATACCTCGTTGTTGCCATAATTGGTAAGACAACTTCTCTGTTTATCGAGGGCAAATCGAGGAATTCTACCCGAACATCTGAGGGTAAATCCTTCAGCTCCATGAGGCCACTTTGGACAAGTAGTCAGTCCGAGTGTTGCTTGCTCTGTCGATCTGCTGAACTTTCATGTATTCGAACTTGGCTAGCAGCGTCGACGAGCTCACGTATTTTATCAAGGTGGGGTGATTAGCCCAATACTCCCCCGAAATTTGCTTTACGACAAGCTGAGAGTCGCTGACGACAACTATGTGAGAGACTGTTAAGTCCTTTGCTAATTGCAAGCCCGCAACCATGGCCTTGTACTCCGCCTGATTGTTCGATGCTGGGAACCTGAATCGGAATACTTTTTGAAATTCAGTTCCATCCGGGGAAACCAAAGATAGACCCCCGCCGTTTTCGAGCTGCTGACCGAGCCGTCGACGAATAGGCGTCGTGGTTGTGCAGTCTTGTTTCCGCGAGCTAGAATGGATGTTTTTGACTGGTGGGGTGACTTGCGATTCGCCTTGGTCTAGCTCGTTTAGAGAGATCTCTGAAAATGTGTTATGAGCGAATGATGTTTCTGCAACGAAGTTAGCAAGGACTTGTCCTCGAATTGCTTTTCTTCGTTCATATGTGATGTCGAAGGCCGAAAGCTTGACTGCCCACTTCATCATTCTCCCCGCTACGTCGGGGTTGTGTAGTATAATCCGAAGGGGTAGATCTGTGTAGACTACCAAGGCATGTGCCTAAAAGTAGTGTGATAAGCCATCACTACTAGTGCAAGGACTACTTTCTCGACATTCAAGTGCCGGGCCTCTACGTCGGATAGAGCATGAAAGACATAGTAGACTGGCCTCTGAATGGGCCCCTCTTCCCTGATCAAGACAGCAGCCACTGCTGCGTCGGATGCAGAATTATAAATGTATAATTTCTCGCCAGGCACCGGGCTAGAGAGCAAAGGCGAGCTGCCAAGGTATTGCTTCAGCTCGGCAAAGGCCTTGTCGCATTCTAGTCCCCATGCAAATTTCTGACTCCCCTTCAAACTTTTGAAAAAAGGGAGGCTCTTCTCAGCGGCTTTGGCAATGAATTTGCTTAAGGCGGTTATCCTGCCATTGAGCTGCTGTACTATTTTGATGCTCGTCGGGGCTTTCATATCCAGCAATGCTTGGATCTTTCCCGGGTTGGCCTATATTCCTCGCTCATTAACCATATACCCCAAGAACTTTCCCGCTGTTACCCCGAAAGCACATTTCACGGGGTTAAGCTTCATGTTGTTCTTCCTGAGGCTGGCAAATGTTTCTTGGAGGTCCTCGACGTGGTTAGCTTTTTTGGTTTTGATCACCATGTCGTCGATGTATGCTTCCACGTTTCTTCCGAGCTGATCACCGAAAACTCTGTTTATCATTCTCTGGTAAGTAGCCCCCGCGTTCTTTAGCCCGAAGGGCATCATTAGATAGCAGTATAGTGCCCCAGCAGCTCAGAAGGCCGTCAGCTTCTGATCTTGCAACCACATTCGGATCTGATGATATCCTGAGTATGCATCCACAAAACTCAGGATTTTGTGGCCGGCGATGGCATCTACGAGCTGATCAATTCGAGGTAGCGGGTACCAGTCCTTAGGGCAAGCCTTATTGAGGTCAGTGTAATCTACGCACATCCTCTATTTGCCACTAGTTTTCTTGACCATGACGACATTGGCAATCCACGTCGGGTAAAAAATTTCTTTAATTATTTTAGCCCGAAGCAGCTTGTCTACCTCTTCTTTGATAGCTGCTTGTTTCTCCGGGGAAAAAACCCATGGTCGTTGTTGTATTGGAGTGATCGCGGGGTCCATGCTGAGCTTGTGGACGGAAACGTCTTCACTGATGCCTTTCATGTCCTCAACCCTCCAAGCGAGTACATCTGTGTTTCCTAGGAGGAATTGGATGATGGCTTGACGTTCTCCCTCATCTATATCCAGGTCGACTTTAATTTTTTGGTCGGAAAAGTTGGAGTTGATGACCACTTCATCAAAGTCTTCATGAGGATGGATATTGGGCAAGTCGCGATTGTCGAGGCTTTCAATGGTGATCATCCTTGCCCTCTTTCTGCTCGGGCCCTGGTCTTGCGAGCTAGGATTGCTAGCCGCGTTAACTGCTACCCCCGAGCCGAGCATTCACCGTCGCCGCGTTCTCGAAACTACGGTGCAGTCCGCGGCGAGGACAACTTCTTCATTTAGAGGTCGTGCCCTTTTGACTGAGGGTTTAGCGACCTCTACAATCTGAGCATTTCCTCTCATTGTTGCCTCCTTGTCCTTGCAAGCCTCTATCATGTGGAAGAGAGTGCTCTTCGGGTCGTTCCTCATCATGTCGACCTTGCCATTTGTGGCGAATTTAACTCTCGATGAGGAGTGGAGACGACCACACCAAATTTGGCCTAAGTGGAAGCCCCAAGATGGCGTTGTAAGGTGAAGGGATGTCAAGAACCAAGAATTCTATCTCCTCGGACCTAAAAAGATTTCCTCTCCGATCGTCACCTTCAACGTCACGGTGCCCTGGTGACCACCTTGTGGTCGGTGAAACCTTCCACTGAATATTGCTCGGGGTGAGCCGGGTATCCGCGAGCTTCATCTTCTTTAAACAATCATAATACATGATGTTTCTGTTAGCTCCGGTATCTATCAATACCCTTCTTATTATGTATTGCTCCACTCCAAGGTATAATGTTAGAGGCTGCACTTTCGCCGGTCGGTGCCAACTCATTCGGGAGAAAGCATATGCCAACCTCGTCCTTCACTCGAGGTTGGGACACCACATTGCATGTTGAGGCTATACATGGTGTCGTTGAGTTGAGTGATGCTCAAATTGTCCTCCGTGATAGTGGAAATCCCGAATTCCTCTCGTCCACTTGCTCACGGCCATGTGCTCCCGACCTCTCCTCGCTCCCATCTCTCTTCTAAAAACTCCACGAGCTCGCCCGACTTATCGGCCGTTGAATGGCCATTTTCACTGGATACAATCCTCGATGGTATGGCCATTCTCTTTGTGGTACTCGCCTCTTGGCCGGGTTCCAAGGATATCTAATCTCCTCATCGGATAAGGTTTTCCGGCCTATTCTCCTATTGTAGTACGATCATGATATGCTCCCGAGACGTGTTCAAAGGTGTATAAACCGTCTTATCCTCTTTCTTCGTGCCTTTATCCCGACACTTGACCTCCCATTCTTCGATTTGGGTTCTTCGAGTCCTCCACCTGCGGGAGCCGAGGCTCCTTCTTTAGCCTTCGCTTATCGGCCAGATCTTTTGGTCTTGGCCACACCCTTGGCCATGACGAACATCTCCCGCTGGAGGCCGAGTCCGGAGATTGAACGCCTCCAATAGTTTGTCGGCGATGTCCACCCTCAAAGGGACGATGATTGTCTCGTCGAGGACTTTGGAGAGCTCAGCTACATTCTTGAACCGTGGATGTAATCGCGGCGATCGGTAGGGCCTTGTTTTGTATTTTCAAGGTCCGACTTGTCCTTAGAAAGTTCCCCAGTGAGGCATACTTCCTAAGGAATTTGCTCTTCGTGTCGCTCCGATGCACTGAGACTCTTTCGGAAGCTCCCTGAACCACTTCATCACTGTTTCGTCAAATGTGCTGATGAAAATCTTGCACCACATATCCTGCTTGGCCGTGCATATGCCCATTTTGGTCTCAAAACTGGATAAATGAGTTTGAGCATGCGTCTTTCCAGCGTATGACTTGAAATCGGGAAGCCTCAACCGGGGATTCGGTGGTGTCCTTTGAATCCGACGGCAGAACGGACTCTCCAAAACCTGCGTGGGAAGCCCTAGTTTTCCCATCTCAAGAGCCTCTAAGCGCTCTTGGAAAACCTTTAGGGCCTCTTCTGGCGACCCCTCAGCCCGGGACGCACGATGGTCTCGTCTGTCGCGTCCATTATTTTTTGATTGCTTATGTGATGAAGCGACCGAATCGGGTGAACTTCCCTGAGGAGACGGCGAAAGCCCTCGCCTTCCTCCCTGGGGGTCCTTACGCCGGGACTGAACCTCCGGCTTGTAGGTCCTGTTAGACCCCTGTGGGCTGTGGGAATGTGTCCGAGCTCCGAGTCGGTCATACACACTTCCCCTGGACCTCTCCCTCTCGTCTGAAAAATGGAGTCGTGCACACTTGCCTTGTGCCGCACCAACCTCGATGCCCCAGCCTGTTCCTAGCACTCTCGAGCAGTCTGCTGTGCGCACTTGCTTGGGGTGCCTCCACAGCTCGGGATCCGCGATCGCGACTGTGTGGCCTTTCTGCTTGTGCCCACTCCCACTCAAGAGGGACCTTTTCGGTTGGGACAGCTGCCTCCACCTTTCTAATGAGCTCATATTCCCATCGCTCGAGCTCTCTGACCCTATCTACGTGAGCTCTCTCCCGTCATAGATGTTCCAGCTCGGCCTGGTCCCTTTGAAGCTGTGTAGCAGGCCTCTTGACCCCAGTTATTCTGACCTCGTCATTGTCGCAGGTTTCTTCCCCTCAGGAAGATTCACTAGCGGTCTCCCATCTTGACGGACTTTTAGTGCGCCTTGCCTTTCGCGCGCGACCTCTCTGCCGCCTTCTATGTCAACACCCGAGCTACGTCTCGTGTTGACTTTCTGGTTCTTGAATTATCAGCAGGGGTTTTTCGGGAGTTTTAGGCGCATGCCTCTGGGTTGATGGAGCTACATGCTCAGCAGAATGGGAAGAATGTGGGCCAAGTTCATGTGCGGCTGACGTAGCCTGTTGTCTGGAATTCGTCATGTCTAAATTATGTTTGCTGGGTTACATGAAATTCAAATTGGAAGTATCTAATTCCGGCAGTCCCGGCAACGGAACCAAAATGATCATGCCAGAAAGTGTTCAGGTGATCTGTCTGAGTCCACGTATGCAGCTAGTCTGTAGGTAGGATCCCCCGGCTCTCAATAGGTACAAGTATGAGTGGGACTTGTCCTCCGGTAGATACTTGTGATGAAAGGAAAGCACCATTAGGGAGCTAGACAATGGTCCAGCTAAAGCCCTCCGGTGAGAGAATCAGTATATTGGTAAGTTTAGTGGTCTCCGATGAGGATTCAGGCTGCTCTCAGGGAGTGAATACATTGAATGCTTTGGAGACTTAGTTGTGGTGTGTGTTTTATTGTAACCTTTTTTTTAAATGAAGGCAATCACCTAGTATTTATACAGGAGGAATGCTGGTTTGGGACAGGTGGGCCTGCCAGGTGTCAACCTAGGACAGGTGGTCACATGCCCATTTATGACAGCCACAATCTGCATTGATGAGCTTTAAAGGAGAAGTGACTTGCATTGATGTAGAAGATAGAACTTCGCTGGGAGATGTGCAGATCTTCTAGAAGCAGCTTTACTTAGAGAGCAAGTCACTCTTTCAACTAATGAGAAACTGGTTTGTGGCCCCGGGATGACGTAATAGCAGGTAGGCCTTAAATGCGGCAGCTTTCGTTGACTATCTTCAGTTCCCGGGATGGAGACCTCGGGGTCATAATATTGCAGGCCTAGGTCTAGGATTTTGCGGGCTTCCGGGCGGAAGCCATCTTTTAGCCACCTCGGGATCCTCGGGGTGGTCGAGCCAAGATGACGGGTATAAGTACCCGGGATCCGAGCTATAATCGAAGTTCGGGATCGTGACGAGCTGTCTTCCGAGCTCCAGCTAAGCATGGCCACGTGTTCCACTTGTACCATGTGGAGGCAGGATATTTTAGTATCTTCAAAGAGGTTTTAATTTTGAGTCATTGTGTATACAAAATACTTCTTAAAAATGGTACTGGGGGCCTTCCAGCGCCCTCAAACCTGAAAATATCTAGGCAAAACAAAAAATAAAATAAAATCTATAAAATAACTGCAATGTTTATTCTCATGACCAATCATGGATGAATGATGCATGGACATTTATATTTGACATTTATTCAATGATAGTTTCTCTTATACGAGTAGATGCATAGTGTTGCAAACCTTAATCTGAAAACAATGGCAGGAGTTTCAGTACTGTCCCATTTGAAGATCTTAATTAGTCTAAGCCAAAACCGGTGCTAATACTCTCGTGAATAATTAACGTCAAAAGACAGGAATATATATATATATACACTACAAGAAAACAGGGCAATTGAAACCGAAAATTGCAACGGAATTGAAATCCGTCTCAACTTGAAAAATGTGTAACGGAAATTGCAACGGATATAGTGCATAATCAATTTGTAACTGACTTTGCCACAAAATACCTTGTCAGTCGCGTTCCTTTTTGGGGAAATTCTTGGAGGGAAGAATGGCGCTTAGATTTCCAACTGATTTTGAAACGGAAAAGCTTCTGTTTCAAATTCAGTTACAATCATTAATAATTAATTTTTACTTTTTTAAATTGAAACACCTCGGTTAAAACGACTTCGTTTTATTCTTACGTAGGAAAACCTAGCCTAGACTAAAAGAGCCCAAATCAGTTTCGCCCCTTTTCATCTCTCGATCTCGCGCTTGATCTCTTTCGACTGGTGTCTCCTGCCGGCAAAAAAAAGTCGTACGTGGTGCCGGCCTCTTCTTCCGACGGCCACAGGCCGTCTAAATCATCCTCACTCCGCCGAGTTCCAGTCCGAGTTCACCGCTTTCTCCCTCCGCGAACAAGGTACTCTCTCTCTCTCTCTCTCTCTCTCTCGGCTAATTTGTAAAAGATTTCACCATTTCATTCAAAGACGAATTGGGTAACTGGTTCAGCATTTTGTTCCTTTTCCAAACTCAAATCCCTTTTGTAATCTAAAATAAAATAATAAAAAATAGTGAAGGGTTTGTGGTTGAAACATTTGGTTAGATTCACAAATTGAGGTTTATCCGTGGTTGCTTGTTTTCTCTAGTAATGCCGGTATGAATGGTTTGTGGGTTTCGAGAAGCAGAACCTAATAAGAGTGAATCACTGTGATAAACTGATAATGCTTCTGATTTGATTTGTTTTGTTGATGACAAAGAGTCAATTTTTTATGTAGTTTAATTGACTTACATTAGTTGAGTTTCATAATTTCTGTGGTAATTCTGCAAAAAGTTGTAGAGTAGTTTGATAAACCTTAATGATGATCTAATGATCTTGTGTTAACTAATTTGACTTTTATATTTGTTTCTATTCGGTGTGATGTGCTCATTTACGTAATTAATTTTTAAAAAATTTGTCTTCTATTGTATTAACGATATAGGCCTTTGTAAGAAACAAGGTGGAGTGACTACTTGTCATTGAAATCAATAGCAAAGAAAATGACTCTGTCTATTTTCTTCTATACTAGTAGAATTTCTAAAACTTACCTTTTAATTTGTGACTATATGTTCTAGATAAAAGCCCATTCATCTCAGCTTAAATTAGGAGGCTGTTAATTAAGTACAGCCACTAGTCCAAGTTTTAGGCAACCAGTTGCATTTGTGATTCCGTTTGAGTGGCTTTTATACACTATGTTTGTTTTTGACTTTACAGGGAAAGACTCAAAGGCACTGAAACAAGTGAAAATCATTATCCCTGTAATATCGGCAGTAGTCATAGAACTAGGATTATTCTTGTTTGACGTATTCAATAGAAGGAAGCTGATGAGAGAAGGTAAGATATCTAAATACTCAAATTAAATCCTCTTTTACATAAAAAATGACTTAATCATAGACAACATGTTTATATTATTCGTATTTCTCACCCTCATGTTATGTTAGCAATAAGGTGTAAAGATTAACCACTCAATTCTGTTTCACTATGCATCATCATAATTATGGGTAAGTTAGCAGTTACTTTTCCTCCATCAGTAGTTATTAATTGATGGGTAATTTCAATAATTTGTGAAACAATTATATGTAAAGTGTTTAAGTTCCATAATTTCAATCTGCTTCTATTATTAACTTTGGTAGGGAACCTGCAACAAGAATATACCAATGAAGCCCAGAAGGATGATCTTGTGTTACCATTGGTTTCTAAGACGTGTAAGTTGGGTTATAGAATATGGGGCCATGTCTTGGTAATATATACCTTGTACAAAGGTAACTAGGGAAACAAACTTTTATGTAACTGTCTTTTTTAATCCGTGTACAATAAGATGTGCACTTGAAGAGTACCGGACACTCCATTTTAAGCTTGTCATTTTTAGCACTTTGATAAGAGTTCATTACTTGTTTACATTGCGATATTATTGAAAACAACTCTTGTTGAAGTAGATAAAGTTCTTGACAATAATTAGATCTACTATATCTTCGAATTAAGATACAGTTCATACATTTGTGCTTAGCTGTTTAACCGCTTTAATTGCTTCTATTTCCTACTATCATATAGTTGTAATGTGGACATGCTCTGCATTTGTGTACAATTTTGCTTCTCATGAGCATGTGATTTACTATGCCCTATAGACATGGCTACGCTTTTTCATCATGCCTTCAGCTCTAACTGTTTTTTGTATCTCATTTGTGACTCATGCTAGTGTGTAAAAGTGATACCCATTGTAAAAAATATTTTTATTTTTTGTCATTAGAGATAAAGAAGAATCCTGACAAAGTGATCACTGAAGATAATGTTTTCCTGAGAACCCACAAGAGGAATCCAAGGACTGGTGAGTTTGTAGATGCTAAATCCAAAAAAATCTTTGTGAGTTTATTTGGATATTTTATTTTTTATATGAGTTTACTTTGAGCATTTAATTTTCAAGTTTACAATATTGTAGTATTGTAATGTGTGTATGCAAGCTAACTATATTGAGTTGTTATTGAACTATGTATCTTTTATATCAAAGCTCTTTTAATTATTTAAAATCAAAGTTGAAAAGTTATTTATAATGTACTTTTCTATATTTTAGGAGGATTATATTGCTCGAAAGAAAGGTACAGGTTTTGATGCCACAGCTTGGGTGGATGCATCTGGTGGTGTTGTGAAGAATCGTTTGTATGGGTTTGGCTCATTGATCTCTGCATCAGATATCTTGAGTAGCAGCACATGTTCCTCTTTGTTTGTACGTGTGAATAAAGATTTCACACAGACTCCACAATTTGAAGAGAAGGTGTGCGAAAAGGTAGAACAACTCAAGATAGAAATACAATCCAAATATGCTTAAAAAATGGAGCAAATGAAAGTTGAGTTTCAGTTGCAATTGCAGGAGGCGATTCAATCACTTCAAAGCTCCCAACACCCTCCACCAGCTACCATATGGTTGATTAGTTTGAATTTGTCTTTTGAATATAACTTTTGAAGCTTGGTTAGCTGCCTTTTGAATGTAACTTTTGAAACTTGTTAGCTTTAAATGTTAAATTTTGTTTGATATGTTCAATCAGGTATAATTTAAAAATATTTATTGATTTAATATTAGGTTTTTTTTTCAATAAATAATATCTTGCAACGGAATTATCCGTTACAATATTAATTATTTTTTTCAAAATATAGTTACAAAATAGAAACAGAAATATCAGTTGCTACGTTGTGACATAAAATATAAACGGAAAAATCGGTTGCAATTTGAAACGAAAACAAATCAGTTGCTATTTGCAACGGACATTAAAAATTTCATGTAAGCATATTTGCAACCATTTTTTGAAACTTGCAACTACTATTTTCCGTTGTAATATTTGCGACCGATTCCAAATCCGTTGCAAAAAATTGTGACGAGGATATTGCGACGGAAATTGCAACCGTCATTTTCGGTTTCAATCATCGACTAACGGATTTTCATGATTTGCAACCGAACATTCCGTTTCAGTTGCCCTGTTTTCTTGTAGTGATATATATATATATATATATATATATATATATAATCTCTTTATGTTGAGAATAAGAAAAGCAACCTCATCTTCTCTCGAGTTACAACAATATTATCTCTCTCTCTCTCTCAAGAAAATATCAAGAAAACAAGAGTCAATGCATTGTTTCTATCATCAGCTAAATCATAATACACCCTAAGCTTCAAGGGGTGCTAAATAATACACATGGGTTGCATCAGAATCTAGCAAAACCTCAAGGGATCAAGGATTAATCCTTAGAATATTGATAGAAATACAAACTCTTTTATCTAAATTTGTCGTTTCAATTCAGGTGTCAATGTAACGAGTTAAGGTGTAACATTACATGCTAAGTCGTGTGCTATCTAACCAATATCATAGTTGTCACTTAGGTTGGGATAAAAAAATTTGATAAAAAAAAAATGTATATCGCTACCACTACTCTAATCCTAAAGGGGCTATTAGAAAGGGCTGAGAGTTGCATACGATTGAATCCTTGAGGAGGTGGCGATGTTTTAGAGGTTGGATGGAGACAAACGGAAAGAAATCTTCGACTATTGCTTTCCGTTACCCATACAGTATAAGCCCAGAGAATATCCCAGTATCAATTCATAGTTCTATAAAGAGAAGGCAAGGACGAATCAGCTCTGACTCTTCTTCTTTAGTACTCTACGCAACAGTGATCAAGGTATTAAAGTTTGTACGGAATCATCGCTGTAGTATTAGATTCGGTAAATGAGCAGGAGGAGAAACTTAAAGTTTTGCATGAAATAGTAAAATTTGTTGACGCTTAAATATTACTCCCACAGTTCTAAAATTATTATCTTGTTTAACGAAGCATACGAATTAAAAAAAATTATTAACTTAATTATTAATATTAATATATTATATAATTTTTTTTAATATTTATGTGTATGTGGTCCATAATTAAAGTAGAAAAAAAAAGTAACGTTAATGGTAAAAATATTGTTTTAAAAAAAAAATTTTAATATGACAATTATTTTAAAACGGACAAAAAAAAAAAGACAATAATTTGGAGACAAATGAAGTATTTTGAGGACCCTAAATCACTATTATTTCTTAATATTCTGTAAGGGCGTCTACGACTACGGTGGCGCCTCCCACAACTCTCTAAAGGTCATTTTAGAGTATTTTACCTTCCCTTAATTCTACAGTGGTTCCTCTAGTCCACTCCCTTCCTCTAAAATCAATTAAATCACCCTTCAAATATAGAGTGAGTTTTAACATGAATAGTGACTCAAATCCTCCACATTCTCCTCACTTTATTTGAGCACAATATACTTTTGTTTAATATTTTAGAATAGAAATTATTAAACTATACTGTCTCCATCCTTAAATTATTGTCTTATTTTCTTTTTTTATCTGTCCCTAAATAATTGTCTTGTTTGAAATTTTCATAGTTTAAGAGATCATTTTTACTATTTTACCCTTATTTTTCTTACTACTTTAATTATGGGTCATATACATATAGGCATTAAAAGAAATTACACATTATACCAATATTAATAATCAAGTCAATTTTTTTTTAATCTGTTTACCGGGTCAAACAAGACAATAATTTAGGAACGGAGAGAGTACAATATATTTTTCATAGTATATAAAATTTAAAATATTTTATTTTAATTATGGTGGAAAAATATAAATAAAAGAGGAAAAATATAATAGTAGTTAGGTTTGTTAGTTGAAATGAGAGAGATTAAATTTTTAGAGGGTCGTATAAAGGGTGCTTGTTGGAGTGAATTATTTTTTATAGTGTTGAAAAAGTGAAACCGGAATGAAAACGAGGTGTTTAGAGTGTGATATAGAGAGCCACCACTGTGGATGTTCTAATACCGTATCCCACTTTGGTTAAATGGGACTTCGAACTCGGGCGAGGATGTGTTCCTTATAAAGAGGTCGCCCATTACTTTTAGGCATCAACATCTTCTATAAATTTTTGGATGACTTGTTATAGACTTAGTTGACCTGTGCTTAGTGGGTTAGTGCGTAAGTCATATGTAGCGGATCGGACTTGAACTCGAGTCATTACAAATGTACAAGTCCCGATCGAATATGTGTTGGACATATCCACGGGTGTCGCGGACAGAGCTTCGATCTTTTAGACAAAAATTCAAAAAGGGTAAATTACGGGCATGTCCCTTTTGGACATTTGTAATCGTCCACCCACCATACTTTGAAAATTGGAAAAGACACTTTTGGGGCAAAAAGACGGTTATGCCATTAATGAAAGATTTATCGGAGAAATTTCATCATCGCTATGCCTAATTTCATCATCGCGATGCCCAATTGCGATGCCTAATTCTATCATCGCGATGCCTAAATCCATTATCGCGATGCCTAATTTCATCATAGCGGCCAAATAAGATTTACTGGAGAAATTTAAGTAAGTAAGATTCACTAGAGAAAATTTTAAGACTCAATACCCAATTTGAGACATCTCGATACCCAATTGCGATGCCTAATTAGAGAAATTTTAATAAGTAAGATTCATTAGTATTCTATTGGAATGGAAACAGAGGCTATTCACAAAAATCAATTTTCTTTGCTATGATCTATTGGAATAGAAACAGAGATTCAGGAGAAATTTTAGGAAGGAAATTCAGAGAAATTTTATGGAGAAAGGAAGATTCACCGAAAAATATTAGGAAGAAGTTATTAGAAGATTGAGGAGAAATTTTAGAAAGAAGCTCTTGTATATGTTATTGCGGTGCATTTAGAACAATTTTATGAAAGTGTCTTTTAACAGTTAAAAAAAACAGGTAGACTGAAAAGAATAAAAAAATTTCAAAGTAAACCGGCCAGTAATCTTCCGTTCAAAAAACCCACATTAACCATACGATCAATCCGTAAAATTAACTATTGAATATGAAAATGAAACTTAATTAATCAAAGCTTCAAAGTATGCACACCGATGACTTTATGCATGAGTTGTCGTTGCAGAGAAAACAAGTCAGAGGTACACTCATTATTGTGCCATTATTGCCATATCAAGTAAGAGAGCAGTCAAGGAAAAGGTGAAAGTGAAACAAACCAAAACCCAACTTGTAATGGACGTCCAAGTCGTCCTTTCTCTTTTACATTCCAAGCAATGACTATATATGAGCTAGCACAGATGAAGGTGGACCACATTCTTTCAAAAGCTAAAATTTGGTACTTAAAAATGGACTTGAAAATGAGAGATGAAACAAAAAGTTTGGTTCGTGGGGTTCTTTTGAAAATTAAGTTAACGGTGGATGTATATAAGATATCCTCACATCTGAGGACCCATCACTAATTCTCGAGGTGCTGTCGAGCGTCAGAAATGGAAACTTTTTCCAAAGAAATTTTTTTTTTGAACCCAAAACCATCTTATTTTAACTAGCAGAACCCCTTCCACTCTTCCAAACTGCTTATGTATTGAATCAAATGGTTGTTTCAGCAGGGGTGTAAATGGTTTGGTTTAGGCTAAAACCTTAAATCGAATTACCTCCTATCGGTTTCACTTTTTTCAAACCGAACCTAATCACACGGTTTGGTTTGGTTTTGCGATCTAAATAATTTTTTTAATTAAATTAATCGTTGTTATGCTATAATTTAAATGCTTGTAATATTGTTCAATCTAACATTAAAATCAAGGTAAATAAAATGTTAAATTGTTTTAACATCAATCATTAAAAAATAAAATTTTATGAGCAAAATGACAAAAATTAAACAAGGATGTACACTATTTATACTCACTTCTCTTACAAATTTCAAATTTTAAATAAAAACAAATTAACAATTATTATATAATATATATATATAATATATATATATAAATTTAGATGGCGTTCTGTTCGGTTCGATTTAGTTTTACACCAAAACTCGCAAACCGAACCACGCAGTTCATAAAATTCTCAAACCTAAATCGAATGGACTTAACTCAAACTGGCTGATTCGATTCGATTTCGTGGTTTGGTGGTTCGAGCTTATAACCTAGTTGTTTGTAGCTTTCATATGTAATTTTTTCAATTTAATTTAGCTAAAACCAAAACAAATTAATATGAAGAAGAACTCTTTATGTGGTTGATAATTCATCTTATCTGTACGTACGTGATTGTCGTGAGGGTAGGGTTTAGAGACGACGAGGACTTCTCTTTGACTCTTTGTTATATACCCCGTCTCTAAATTATTATTTTGTTTGACTTGACACACATATTAAAAAAAATAATTGACATGATTATTAATATTGGTATAGTATATAGTTTTCTTTAATGTCTATGTGCATCTGGCCCATAATTAACGTTTGAAAAAAAAAGTAAAGATAAAATAGTAAAAGTGTTGTCTCAAAAAAAACTTTCAAATACGACAATTATTTTGGGACAGAAAAAAAAAAAAACAAGACAATAATTTAGAGAGGGAGTACTTCAAATGTCGTTACTAAACTTATGATGACTAAAACAAACGACAAACGACAATCGACAAACGAGAACAAATGAAACTAAAACAAATATGCTTGTTAAATTAACATAACCTGCATGCTTTCATTAATGTTGTCGCTATTTTGACAATGGAACCTCCTATAATTTTGGCATGGATTTTACGTCAACAAGGACACAATTTCCGGTTGTGAAATTAAATACTCCTTCGGTTCCCAAAAAAAATATTCTATTGTTTGACCTTTACAAAGATTTTTTTAAGAAAAAGATAATTTGAATTTATTATACAATAATCTTGATGGATCAATTTGATCGGGCACAATGAGGGTTTTTTTATAATATTCAAGAAATTAAAAAAGTATTTTACCCAAAGTGTCATTTATTAAAAATTGTACCCTTTCTCATAAACAATAAATATGTAAGGGTGAAAATGTCTTAACAATAAATATTTTTTCATTGAATTGGATCAAATTGATCTATTTAGCATTACTATTTGTTACAAGCAAAGAGTTCACTATACAATTTTAGGATGTTTCACTTAAAGAGTCCACTTTTAAAAAAAATTGCAAACAATTTTCATGATCTTTCATCTTTACCCTCCACTTGTGTTGTAATCATCTTGGTTGTGCTTAAAAAATTTTGTAATTATGATTAACTCCAATAACACTAATATATCCCTTAATAATTAGATTTTTCAAAATTGGGTGGAACGGAGGGAGTAAGATATTGTACTTTCCAAGGATAATTCTACGGGATATTCAAATAAACTCGATTGAGCAATTCGTAATTGTGTTCATCTTCCCCAAGATGTTACTCCCTCCGTTCTTAAAAAAATACTCCCTTCGTTCCGAATAAATGTTCATGAGTATTATTGTTAGAATATATTTTTCAACACATCATTAATTATATTTCTTAATTCCTGTATTTTATCTACTAGGAACATTTATCCGGGACGGAGGGCATAAGTATCTTTATCATTTTAACCTTAATTTAATTCTGATTTTAATTGATGATCCTACTCTCATATAAGTATCCTTAAAAACACACATAGTCAAAAAAAAATTTTTAATTTATGTGCAAAAACAAATAATATACTCTTTTAGGAACGAAGAGACTATTTACTACAGTAAAATAGATTAAATTCAACTCATTACCACAAACTCAACAAGGAAAAATATCAATAACGGTCAAATGTCCAAATTAAGAACTTTAATTTTTACAGTAATACTCCCCTGAGAAGTTTAAAACCATTTAAATAGTCGGTTTTGTGGTTAGCGGTAACTTAGGGTTGTGGTTTGCAATTAATCTTCACACACGTACAAAATTTATCTTATATACATGTGATATACGACTTTTAGTACGCTCAAACTTTTTTCTTTGTAGCGATCGAGATCCCCTTTTTTGGTCTGATCGTATCCTAATGGATATGGTAATGCATATGATCGATTAATGTAACCCCACGTTTTAGTAATTTCGAACCCACATTCTTAACTTAATTAATACGTTTTAATGCGTTTTAATTCAGCTTTTCCCAAAATTTTGGATTATCGTTTAAATAATTAATACGTTCACGTACAAACGTTAATAGAACCATTCCACACTTTTGAATTCGGTTATTCTCTGTTATCCGCTCATATCCCGTCAAACTAATTAATAACCGTTAATTTTGATTCGGTTCAAATAGAGTATTCACGGTTTGGTTTAAAATTGTCATTCCTAAATCTAATTGAAAGAGTGGTTTGTGAACAAAGCTTGACAATCAAATGAGTCAATATGAGTTCAAATCTGAATTTGAACTCAAATAGAAATCACCTCCAACTTGAGCTCGACTTTATCTTATTTACTCCATCCGTTCCAACCAAAGAGTTTACTATTGACTCTTTAGGTCAACTTAAACAAAGTTTGACCGCCGATTTACATAAATTTATTTGTGTTCTTAAAAGTTGTAATTCATAATATTCCTAATATAGTTTTTAGTAAATGAGATTTTATTTCCAAAAATATAATTAAAATATATTAAATTTGATTTGATTTGATCACATATTGACTTTTGAAAATGAAAAGTTTTCTTTTTGATCATAACAGAGAGTATTTAATAATCCCAAGTATTTGATCGTACTACATAAGAAATGAGAGTATAATACTTCTTCATTCCGAAAAAATGTTCTCACTTTTTTATTAGTTGGATAATACTAAATGTGTCATATTTAACTAAAGAAAAAATTCATCAATTATCCATTGTCGTCCAGCGGTTAGGATATCTGGCTTTCACCCAGGAGACCCGGGTTCGATTCCCGGCAATGGAATTTTATTTTTGTCTATTAAAATGTATATATAGCTGTATGCAATTTAAGAACAAAACGTTTGAATGAAAGAATTGGCAAATACAGAGTAATATTCTGTGCTGTATAACAATTGAGTGCTCTTTTTTTTTTTTGAAATACATAATTCAGATAAATAAATATTTAGTGATAGTGTTTCAAAATTAAAAAAAAAATTTAAATAAATGAAAATAAAACAAGGTCCTTGGCTTCTATTCAGGTGTGCACAATTTAGCAACTCAAAGTTTGCATGAATCAATTGACAAAGATCATTATGAAAGGGGTTAATTTTGTTAGAATTACAATACAAGAAAGGAATGGAATTATTTTGCAAACTTTTTATATTAAAAATGATAAATAAAAATTGAAAAGAATGACCAGGTATATTCGAGTTTCTGATTGCTTATAAGGAACTAGTTCGATTCATCTGGTCGTAACCTTTAAACAATCATATACCAATACACACAGATCAAATAAAAAGCATTATTTGTCTTTTAAAGAAGTTAAGAAACATTAACAAACCTGACTCTTTTAAAAACCAGATCAACAAGATCAAACTCTCTTTTCTTTAATAAGTGAAAGGATCCTAAACAAAAGACTGTATATAAAAATAAAAAAAAATCTGTTCTTAACAAAAATCTATATTACTCCCTCCGTTCCAGGCAAAGAGTCCACGTTTGACTTTTTTTGGTCAACTAAGCTAAAGTTTGACCAATAATTAACATAAATCTAGTGATTTTTACAAAGTTATTAAAATTGTAATCTATAGTATTATTAAGATAGTTTTTAATTAATGAAATTTTATTTCTTAAAATATAAGTAAAGTATGTACATTTTTTATTTGATTTAGTCTTATGTTGATTTCTATAAAAAGAAAGTGGACTCTTTGCCTGGAACGAAGAGAATATTTAATAAAAAAAGTATTAACCTATTCGGTTAGGTAATGTCCGTTACATTTTTTGACCGCAATAATGAAACTGTGACATGACGGCGACTGCAACCATTGTTTAAAACTGATGTTTTTTACTTTTTTTAGGTGTTTGTATGAACTTTTTTGCACTTACAATGTTATCAAAATTAATTTTTTATATATTTGTTCTCTCCAAAACTTATTAAATGACCAAATTTAGGTAAAATATTGTTGTTAAAGAATTATTTTACACTCCATCCATTCTGCTCAACGAATACTACTTCATATTATCGAGAAGTTTGCTATCACACCCCAATTAGTACACATATCTTCTAAGTAGAGGTGATTATGGTTCGAATTGATCCATTTTACGCTAAAAAAATTGAGAACAACAACCAAAACTAGACCAATACTCTAGTTTTTAAAAAATTCAGAACCAGAACCAAACCAAAATGTATGAAAACCAATATTTTGGCTCGGTTCTAATTGGTTCGGTCTTGCGTAGTTTTCAGTTCTGAGAGAATAAATCCTTTCAATTTTTTGAGCTGACAAACAAATAATAAAATCTAATATTTCATACAAAAATTAAAAAAATATTAAATAATGATAAAACGTTAAAAATACAAACAAGATCACAAAAGAAAAAAAAAAGAAAGTTGGTACATTGATCATTCAACAATTAAAAAGATTTGAGTCATATATTACAATCCAGTTTATGCAATATATACTAAAATAAGAAAAAGGTTGGTTTGGCAACATGTATAATCTGCAAAAATAAATATAGCTAAATATTTATACCTAGGGTTTGTGTTTCGGTTAGAAAATAGCAATTATATTTTTTAAATACTTATATTTTTTAAAATCGAGACCAAACCAAATGATCGGTTCTACTAAAAATTAAAATCGAAACCAAATCAAAAATATTGGTTCGGTCCGGTTCCATTTGTGCGGTCCGATTTTTAAAAAAAATTTGCTCACCCCTACTTCCAAGTACACCACCCCCCCACCCCATATTTTCAACCTCTCTAAATGCTAACTACACATTTTCTACTTTATCCCTTCTTACATTTTCCCCCAAAATCAACCCACTAAAACCTAATTTACTACCCTTCATCTCCACCCCTCCCCTTCCCTCTATTAAGTATACATCTCCTAAGGCTTCCTAAGTTTCTTGTTTGTTACTCATTCTAGAATATTCTTGTATATATTCTATTGTATTTAGAATAGGAAACTCAATATTTGTATTAGAATATGACTCTCTCTCTTGTACTATAAATTCTATAGTTTGTGAATAAGAAAAATAGTTTTCCCATTATCATATGGTATCAGAGCTAAAAAGATACAAAACCCTACAACCCTAAACAACCCAACTTTCGGCACCCTCCCTCCCCTAACCCTACTATGGCCGGCTCCTCCTCCATCATCCCTAATGCCGCCGAACCCGACCACCCTCTTTTCTTAGTCAACCTATCCCACTGCCGTACTCTCACCCCCTCACCTACCTTACATGGGCATCTCAAATAACATCCATCCTCTTTGGCCTCGACCTCTTAAAATTTGTCGATGGCACCTATCCCAAACCCGAGGATAACATCACCATCACCATCCCAGCCGTCGCCGCATCTAACGACGAGCCTGCCAAACCCGCCACCACCACCTCCGTCCCTAACCCTGCCGCTAAAACCTGGTGTCGCCAAGATCGCCTCATCCTTGGGGCTCTCATCGGCACTCTAGACCCTGCTGTTGCCCCGCTTGTTCATCAAGCTGCCACCTCTCATGAAGCCTGGACCACCCTCAAAACTACCTATGCCAACCCCTCCCGTGGTCACATCCTCCAAATCAAAGACAACCTTGCCAATCTCACCAAAAACCAACTCTCCATCTCGGATTACATGAACGCTGTCAAATCCTACACCGACAAACTCGCCATTCTTGGCAAACCCATGGATCCCGAAGACATAATCTCAACAATTCTTAAAGGTTTGGACTATGAAACCTTTAAACCCATTATCGACTCAACCCGTGCCCGTGATAACCCTATCTCCTTCGAAGCCCTACATGAAAAACTTATCCAACACGAACTCACCCTCAAACAAACCGCCTCCCTCACCCCCCTTCCCACCACCGCCTTCACCGCCCAAGCTCGCCCACCACCCAACCGCACTCCCTATCGTACCACTAGTTCCTCTCCCTCCTCTGGCTCAAGTACCACACCCCTCCCCTTTAAGGGCAAGTGTCAATACTGTCGCAACACCGGTCATGTCATCTCCCAATGTCGCCAGTTTAAACGTGACTACCCCACTGTCACCTTTCCCCCACCCCCCGCCAGAACCGAAATCCTAGCCCTACTCCCCAAGCCCACACCGCTGCTTTTCTCAACCCCTTCCCCCTCCCTCTTGGCTCATCGACAGTGGTGCAACCAACCACATCACCAATGATCTCTCCAATCTCGCCTTACATACACCCTACAATGGTACTGACGACGTCATCATCGGAGACGGTTCCTCTCTTCCTATCTCTCACATAGGTTCCTTCTCTCTCCCCACACCCTTTTCCTCCCTATTTTTCAATAATGTCTTGCATGTTCCTCTTATCACTCGTAATATTCTTTCTGTTTCCCAATTCTGTCGTGATAATAATGTTATCATTGAATTCTCACACTCTTCTTTTCTCATTATGGACAAAGCAACGAATCAAACCCTTCTCCATGGAACTCTTGAGGATGGCGTCTACATTTGGTATCCTCAGCCCATTCGAGCTCATTCCAGCATTCTTTCTTCGCAGTTGTGGCATCATCGATTAGGACATCCCGCTCCCCCTATTCTTTGCTTGTTACGTAGGAAGTTTCATTTATCTATTTCTTCCAGTTTATCTCCATGTAATTCCTGTTTTATTAATAAAAGCCACAAACTGCCTTTTACATCTTCTTCTCTTATTTCGCATGCTCCGCTTGATCTCATCTTTTCTGATGTATGGACCTCTCCTGTTAATTCTCTTGATCAATTCAAATACTATGTCATTTTTGTCGACCACTATACCAAATACATCTGGTTTTACCCCCTAAAACACAAATCTGACACTTACAATACCTTTCTTCGCTTTAAAACTCTAGCCGAAAAATACTTCAACCGTCCCATCATTCAAGTCTACTCTGACAACGGTGGTGAGTACCTTAAACTAACACCCACTCTAGCTCAAAATGGCATCACTCACCATACCACCCCACCTCACACCCCTGAACACAATGGGTATGCCGAACGTCGTCACCGTCACATTGTTGAAACGGGTCTCACCATCCTTTCTCATGCCAACCTACCCCTCACCTTCTGGCCTTATGCCTTCACCACTGCTACCTACCTAATCAACCGGATGCCCACTCCCACTCTTAACAATGATTTCCCCTATTTTCGCCTATTCCGCTCCCCTCCAAACTACACCAAGTTACGTAGCTTTGGATGTCTCTGTTACCCCTGGCTTCACCCATACACTCCCCACAAGTTAGCCCCAAATTATATTCCCTGCATCTTTGTTGGCTACTCACCTACGCAAAGTGCGTATTACTGCCTTGACCCCACCTCTCATCGAATCTACACCTCTCGCCACGTTCGTTTTGTTGAAACCATATTCCCCTACAACTCCTCACCTCCACCTCTCCCACCCCTCCGTTCCCTCCCTCCGACCGCACACTCTATTTCTCCCTATTCCAACCACTACACCCTCCGTACCACCCCCTCCCATGCCCCCACCCCACTCACCCTCCCCAAACCCTACCTCCCCACCCAAAACCCCCGCCCATCCGAACCAACCCAAGCTCGGCCTTGGAACCGCGCGATCGCACCTTGGAACCGCGCGATCGCACCTTGGAACCGAGTGATCGCACCTTGGAAACGCCCAATCGCCCCTTGGAACCGCCCAATCGCCCCTCTCCTCTCATCCCTACCTCCACCCCGCCTCCTACCCGTACTATTACCACTAGGTTATCTCATGGTATCACCAAACCTAACCCTAAGTATGCTAACCTCTCACTTCTCACCTCCCCAACAAGCCTTCCCACCACCACCAAACAGGCTCTCTCTATCCCACATTGGCGTAATGCCATGATTGAAGAATTTCAAGCTCTCACTGCAATAATACCCGGACTCGGTTCCCTACCAGCTCACAACATTGTCGAATGTAAATGGGTCTTCCGTCAAGTATAATCCTGACAACACAATTCAAAAATACAAGGCTCGGCTTGTAGCCAAGGGTTTTCATCAATAACCTGGTGTTGACTACACCGAAACATTCAGTCCCGTTGTCAAACCCGCCACTGTCAGGATTCTTCTCTCTCTTGCCACCACCAACCATTGGCCTCTTCGCCAACTTGATGTCAACAACGCCTTCCTTCAAGGTACTCTCTCTGACACTGTGTTTACGACCCAACCCCCTGGCTTTGAGGACTCCTCCAATCCTTCCTCTGTCTGTCGTCTTTCTAAAGCCATCTATGGTCTTAAGAGGCCCCTCATGCTTGGTTTCAAGAGCTCAAAACCTATCTCACCACATATGGCTTTCACCCCTCTTTAGCCGATCCCTCTCTTTTTATACTCAATAAAACTCCGTCCTCAATCTATCTTTTAGTTTATGTTGACGATATCATTGTTACTGGTCCGTCCCCACCTCTTCTTCAGTCGTTAATCAACAGCTTGTCCAATTGATTTTCTCTTAAGGATCTCGGTCTTTTATCTTACTTCTTGGGTGTTGAAGTCGTCCCAAACAAGAATGGTCTCCTTTTCTCTCAAACAAAATACATTCATGACCTTCTCACCCGTCACCACATGATTGACTGTAAACCACTTTCCACTCCTATGGTTACCTCAGCACCTCTTACTCGGTCCACTACCACTCTCACTGTTAACCCCATATCCTTTCGTGCCATTGTTGGTGGACTTTAGTACTTGTCCTTCACTCGCCCGACATTGCTTTCTCGTTAACAAACTCGCTCGCTTATGCAAAACCCCAACCTACTCACTGGGTCGTGCTCAAACGTCTTCTCCACTACCTTTATGGCACTATGCACTTGGGTCTTCAGATTTTCTCCAAGTCTCCTCCTTCACTTCATGCCTTCTGTGATGCGGACTGGGCTGGTGACAAGGATGATTTTGTATCCACCTCCGGTTTTTTTATTTATCTTGGACATAACCCTGTTACTTGGTCCTCCCGCAAACAGCGTGCCCTTGCTCGGTATACCACTGAGGCTGAATTTAGAGCGATTGCTGACACCACTGCTGAGCTTACTTGGGTTCGGAACTTGCTTACTGAACTCGGGATTTCTCTGCCCGCTACACCAGCAATTTATTGTGACAACCTTGGTGCCACCACCTATTCTCGCAAACCCAGCCTTCCACTCTGATGAAACATGTGGCTCTTTCGTTTCATTTTGTTCGTGAATGTTCGCCCGCTCTCTCCGTGTGCAACATATTTCTGGTACTGATCAGCTCGTTGATATTCTGACAAAACGGCTCCCTCGTGTCCGCTTCCAACAACTTATCTCCAAGCTTGGACTTCTCCACGGAACGTCCATCTTGCGGGGGCGTATTAAGGATACATCTCCTAAGGCTTCCTAAGTTTCTTGTTTGTTACTCATTCTAGAATATTCTTGTAGTTTCTTGTTTGTTACTCATTCTAGAATATTCTTGTATATATTCTATTGTATTTAGAATAGGAAACTCAATATTTGTATTAGAATAAGACTCTCTCTCTTGTACTATAAATTCTACGCTTTGTAAATAAGAAAACAGCTTTTCCCATTATCATACCCTCCTCCCTCCCATCTCCGCCACTTGCATTGACCCGCTTTCCCTCCCTAACTACACTCACACACTAACTACACTAAAAACCCTTTAATCCAAAAACTAACTTCCCCATTTGAGTTCTTTTAGCATAAAGGGGGAATCCGCCACTTTTACTAAGAAAAAGTGTGTGTGTGTGTGTTTGAGAGGGAGAGAGAGGGTTAAATAATTATGGATGAATACCTTTTGACAATTGAGATAGGCAAATAAAAGCCTAGGGTAGTAAGAATGAGACATGATCTTTGCTTTCATAGACAAGCTCATGATCCCCTCGTTGTTATTGTTGAAATCCACCGTCAAGTTGTTCGGTATTGTGTAACCGAACATCGATAATAATATATAGCACCCCCTAATCAAACACTTATAGTGGTATTCGGCATTCCTTTACAGAACATCTTTAGCAGAGTTCGGTAAGGGACTGCCGAACAATCCAAAATGATTTTTTTTTTCAACCTAAAATATGAAAAATACGTAAGGACGTTTAAGTCAAAATTTATAATGATATTTTGTAATATAAAGGGAGTGTACTAATTGCTTTTGGATATGTGAATAGCAAACTTATTTTGTCAATTTCAAGGGTCGTGTTTAAAAGCCAACTCAATACACTTCTATTTAATAAGTTTCGAAATTAGTTTTATTAGATACTCTTTCCGTCTCAAAAAAAAAATAATAATAAAAATTTGTTTGACAAGTCAAATTTTTTAAGATTGATGCTTTACTTGTTTGTATCTTCTCCAAATTATACTTAAATTATTACTCTTATTTTTATAAATTAAACTATTTTTAGGGACAAACCAAAGAAAATAGATGAACTATTTTCTTGGGAGGAGGAAGTAAAACTTAATATTTAATAGAATTATTTTAACCCTTAGATATTATTAAAAAAAATGGTTTAATCCTTAAAACGTATGTCTTTCAAACGTAGACTTATTGAGTGAAATTTTTTAATTATTGTTTTAAAAAAATTGAACTGTTATACTTCTTGCACCATTACACAATGAAAAATTATAATTTGTTGTTCTACTAATTTAAAACCACCTTTCAGTATACTCCCGCTCTTCCACTCGAGTGAGTTTCAACTTTTTCTTTAGAGACGCTTCACTTTTTCTTTTTCTTTTTTATCAAAAACCAAAATTTTATATTTATCCTTGTTAATTTAAACTTGAAATTATAGAACTACTCTCTAATTAATCTAAAAAACAAAATGTATGTACAAAAATCTATATTAATTCTGAAAGAGATTTTAATCTCTTTCATTTTGTTTAATAATTATTTTTTTAATGACCGACGCTAAACGCAGCCCCCCCTAATGCGCTAAACGCATTTCTCCCGTAAAATTACTAACTTGATTTGTTTGTTATAATGTATAATTTTGCAAAAGACATGCGCCCGACCAGGTGCATGTCCAAAGGACATGCGCCAGTGTAGCGCGTTTTTTTTTTTTTTTCAATTGTTGCACTTTACACCCCGTGTAAAAATTGAAAAATTTTCACAATACTTCTTCAATTTGTTAAATTCGTTAAAAAATTTAACGAAATTAACAAATTTAAGGGGTAAAGTGCAAATTTTACAAAAAGACATGCGCCCGGACCAGTGCATGTCTAAAAGGATATGCGTGACCAGTGCATGTAAAGGACATGCGCCCGTGTAGGCGTCTTTTTTTTTTTTTTTTTCAATTGTTGCACTTTACACCCTGAATTTGTAAAATTGAAAAATTTCACAATACTTCTTCAATTTGTTAAATTCGTTAAAAAATTTAACGAAATTAACAAATTTAAGGGGTAAAGTGCAAATTTTCAAAAAATGTTGAGTTTGCCTCGGTTTTTTTTTTTTTTTGTTAAAATATACATTATTAACACAATAATAAAGCAAAAAATATTTAACACAAAATATGTCAAAAACAAAATTATATTTAACACAAAATATATCAAAAACATACACACTAGAGCAAATAACTAAACAAAAATAAAATTCAACACAAAATATGTCAAAAACATACACATTCGAAGCAAATAAAAGTGAGAGTTTTAAGTTAAATATTTTCTATATATAAAAGACGAGGGCAAGTTAGTAATTTTACAGGGAGGGGGCTGCTTTAGCGACAGGGGCGTTTAGCGTCTATGTTTTTAATATCTTTTGTCTTTCTTGGATAACACTCAAAGATTTATTTATCTTTTGTACATATGGTATATATTAATGTAGATTTGATTTACTAACTTATTAACAATTTCCTAGAAGTTTCTTTGTTTCCTTATTGTATTAGATCATTTCAAAGAAAGTCTTCAAAGTCAACTTCCTAGAAGTTTCTTGTTTCCTTATTGTGTTAGGTCTCTACAAGGCAAGTCTTCAAGGTTGTCTATAAAAGAGAGGATTCCTCCTCACTTTCTTCTACGACTTTTTGAGAGAGAGACACGGCTTCATCACACAAGACTTTGGAGAGATATTTCGATTTTGAGTGTGCAATACTTAGAGATTTATACACCTCAAAGTCTTGATTTATTGTTTAGTATTTGGTACTCTTTTTGTTAAAGAGTGTTTTTGTTTTGGTATTTGTTTTTCGTCTTTCACTAAGTATTGGTTTACTTTGTAACCGAGTTACTCTTTTGATTAGTGAAGATTTTTGCCATAAGGCACATCTACAAGTATTGGTTACTTGTTGAAAATTGTTAAACAAATTGTGTGATTTTTTATTTCCGCTGCTGCTGTTTTATTTTCGGATGTTCTGACAGATGTTGCTACATCTTTGGCAACATCTTTAGTCTGTCCAGAATTCAGTTTACTTTTCCTAGCTATCAAACCTTTCAATTGGTATCAGAGCCTTCACTTGACTCTAATAAGTGTTGATCCTCAAAGGTAGCCATCATGGAAAGTACTACTGCTTCGGTTTATAAGCCTCCCACTTTAGATGGGACGAATTATTCTGTTTGGAAGGTCAAAATGCGCAACTACATCAAATCAATTGATGAAAGGGCGTGGAGAGCTGTTCTTCTTAGATGGAAAACACCAAGTATAATTGATGATAGTGGTGAATGCTTTCCTAAAGATAAACTTGAATGGACTAATGATGAACTCATTGTGGCTGATTATAACTCTAAAGCTTTGCATGCAATTACGTCAGCAGTTGTTATTACTATGTTTAAATTAATTCAAAATTTTACTACTGCTAAAGATGCATGGGACGCTTTACAAAGTCACTGTGAGGGTAATTTAAGTGTTAGACAAACCAAGCTTAGATTGTTAACAACACGTTTTGAGAACCTAAGGATGGGAGAAGATGAGACCATTAAGTCTTATAATTCTAAGCTAGTAGAAATAGCAAACGAAGCGCAAGCTTTGGGTGAAGCTATTCCTAATACTAGGCTTGTTAGCAAAATGATGCGAACTCTCCCTGAAAGGTTCAATATAAAGATATCTGTTGTGGAAGAAGCTCGTGACACGACTAAACTTAGTCTTGAAGATCTCACTGGTATTCTTGAAACATTTGAGTTGAATCTTGCAGAGCAGAATATTGATAAAGGTAAAAATGTTGCTCTTCTTGTTATGCCTGAAATTGCTAAAGATCTTCTTGAATTATCTCAAGAAATTGAGAATTCTGATTTTGGTGATGAATCCCTAGCCCTATTGACCAAGAAATTTACCAAGTTTGTGAAATCCAAGAGTCAAAATCGTTTTTCTTCAAATAGCAAAACACCTTTTAAAATTGACTCTTCTAGGTTTGGTCAAAAGGACAATTCTTAAACAACTCAAGAGAAGTACAATTCTAAGCCATCTACTCAATTTAATACAAAGAATCTTGATTCTGTTAAATGTAAAGCGTGTTCTGGATTTGGTCATTATGCTTCAATGTGCTAATACTTTTCGGAAAAGAGGGATGAACCTTTGTGCTACGTTAAGTGACAGTGAGGATGATGAATCTGAAAATCAGACTTTTTTTTTATCATCTGTAAGCAGCCTGAATGCTTTGAAAATAAATCCTCACGATGTGTCATTAGATGCTGTAACATCCTATGCAACATCTAAGACAACAGACTCGAGGGACAATCATAATATTTCTTTATGTTTTAATTCTATCATTGATGAAACTGAAAGTATGTCTCAAGGTGAAGCTGATGAGCAGGAATTACTCGAGACTTACAAAGAGTTGTACAATGATTGAATCAAAAGGATTGATCAAATCAAAGTCCTTGTTAAAACAAATGAACGTCTCACTAAGGAGAATGAATCCCAAAAAGAATCAATTGCTCGCTTAGAAGTTTTGCTCACAAAGAAAGATATGGAACATGATAAACTAAAAGAAAAATTTGAGCAAGCTAGTGAGACATTTCAAAAACTAAACTCAGGTAAGGCCAAGCTTAATGAAGTTTTAACCTTAGGTCAAGAAGATACAAAGGGTCTAGGTTTCAAACCTATGAAGTTTGTGAAAGAAGGTGGGGGAACTTCAACAAACCCTCACCAAAAGAAATTTTTTGGTAAAAAGCCTAAGTCTAGGAGACGGAGATATGTCTGTCACTACTGCTTCGCTCCTGGACACATTAGGCCTTTTTGTTTTAAAATGAAAAATGATTTGAAAAAGAATTGTTCTGAAAACTGTTCAGAATCTCAGATGTCAGATCAGATGTTGCAACATCCTCTGCAACATCCAGGCAAAAACCAGAACAGGGGCAGAACAATTTGGGTTCGAAAAGATGATATAAAGTGTTGTGTTACATATACCTCTTTGAAATCACAGGTTGCTAGATCTTGGTACTTTGATAGTGGTTGTTCTCGCTACATGACAGGAACTTTGTCATTCTTGACAGAGTACTCTTCGTTTGAAGGAGGTAATGTTACATATGGATAAGGTGCTAAGGGTAAGATAATTGGTAAGGGAACCCTTAATGTTGAAGGGTTACCTAAACTTCGAAATGTTTTGCTTGTTGATGGCTTAAGAGCAAATTTGATTAGCATAAGTCAATTATGTGATGATGACTTGTATGTTAAGTTTAACAAGAATGCATGCGAAGTTTATGATGAATCAAATGTTTGTATTCTAGCAGGTTCCCAATCCTCTGATAATTGTTATATGTACGGGAATAATGTTTTTTGTCATAATAGTTCCATTAGTGAAAATACTTTGTGGCATCAAAAGCTAGGACATGCTAGTTTTAAAAAAATAAAGGAACTATTAAGACATGATGCTGTGAAGGGCATGCCCAAGATTAATACAAAATCTATTGACATCTGTGGGGCATGTCAAAAGGGAAAACAGACTCGTACTTGTCACCCAAAAACTCAGCAATGTGCTTCAACACATTGTCTAGAGTTTATCCACACTGACCTTATGGGTCCGATTGAGGTAGAGAGTCTAGGTAGGAAAAAATATTCCTTTGTGTGTGTCGATGATTTTTCTAGATATACTTGGGTCATTTTTTTAAGAGAAAAGTCTGATACTTTTGAAGCCTTTAAGATTTGGTATAAAAAGGTCCAAAATTTGTATGGTTTAAAAGTGATTAAAATTTGATCGGACCATGGTACTGAATATGAAAATTCTCATTTTTCCACATTTTGCGATTCGAAGGGATTACTCACGAGTACTCCGCTCCCAAAACTCCACAACAAAATGGAGTGGCGGAGAGAAAGAATTGCACATTTCAAGAAATGGCTCGTGTAATGCTAAGCTCAAAAAATTTATCTAAACGATTTTGGGCTGAAGCCTTGAATACTGCTTGTCACATTGGAAATCGTGTGTTTTTGAGATCGGGTTGTTGCATGACTCCTTATGAAATCCTATTAGGAAAGAAAGCCAATCTCAAATATTTTCATGTTTTTTGGATGTGTGTGCTATATCTTGAATGATAGGGATCACCTATCTAAATTTGACTCCAAAAGTGATAAGTGTGTGTTTATGGGGTATTCCACTAATAGTCGAGCATATCGTGTGTTTAACCTTAGAACCAAGACTATTATGGAATCCATTAATACTGTTTTTGATGATTTTTCTGACCTTAAACAGAAAACTGAAGAAGATGATGTTTCGGAGATGATCGAAGTGGTTACTTCTCGTGGAACTGAATTGGGGGTCACTCCAGCAGTGAACTCTGAAACCCCTGCAGTTCCTATTGATCCTGAATCGTCCACAGCTCATGCAGTTCCTAGAAAATATGTTCTGCCTGAACCGAATGTTACAAAAGATGCTGCAACATCCTCTGCAACATCTGAAAATTCTGGGGCAGTCCCCAATTTTAAAAAAACTGCTTCAACAGAACACGAAGCAGGTCTGGAACAAAGCAAGGATATCCCCAGCAAGGTTCAGAAAAACCATCCCGTAACCCAGGTAATTGGAGACGTGCACGATGGTGTGAAAACTAGGAGAAAAGAAAGGGTTGACTACAAGAAAATGGTAAGCCATGCATAATTTTCCTTGGATTTTCAAAACATTCGTGCATGTTGTTTTGTGTCTAATATAAAACCAAAGAATGTGAAAGAGGCTTTAAAAGTTGAATTTTGGATAGCAGTCATGCAAGAAGAACTTGTCCAGTTTGCAAAAAATGATGTTTGGTATTTAGTTCCTAGACCTAGCAATGTTAATGTCATTGGAACTAAGTGGATTTTTAAAAATAAAACCGATGAGTTAGGCAAAATTGTAAGGAATAAAGCTAGGTTGGTTGCTCAAGGGTATACTCAAGTAGAGGGAGTCGATTTTGATGAAACTTTTGCTCCTGTTGCGCGTATTGAGTCTATCCGTCTTATGCTAGCCATTGCCTGTCATCTTTGTATCACTCTTCAACAAATGGATGTTAAGAGTGCTTTTTTAAATGGCATTTTAAATGAAGAAGCTTATGTTGAACAACCTAAAGGTTTTGAAAATCCTTATAAACCAGATCATGTTTCTAAACTCAAAAAGGCTCTGTATGGTCTAAAACAAGCTCCTCGTGCTTGGTATGGTAGACTTACAGATCACCTTCTTGAGATTGGTTTTAAAAAAGGAGAGGTTGATAAAACTTTGTTTATTCAAAAAACTGGAAAAGATATTTTGATTGCTCAAATCTATGTCGACATAATTTTTGGTTCCTCCTCTGAAAGGATGTTGCAACATTTTGTCTCTTATATGACTTCAACTTTTGAAATGAGCATGGTTGGGGAATTGAACTATTTTTTGGGTCTCCAAATTAAACAAAACAAATATGGTATGTTCATATCTCAAACCAAATATGCTCAAAATTTGGTTTAGAAAAGTCTTCCCATATGAGAACTCCTATGGGATCATCCCAAAAATTATCTAGGGATGATGATGGGGAAAGTGTGGACCCTACCTTGTTTAGAAGTATGATTGATAGCCTGTTGTACCTTACTACGAGTCGTCCTGATATCATGTACATTGTGTCTGTATGTGTCAGATATCAAGCTAATCCTAAGGCCTCGCATTTACAAGTCCTTAAGCGTATTATTCGCTATGTTAGCGGTACTGCAAATCTTGGTTTGTGGTATACCCGAGACACTAATACTAATTTGGTTGGTTTTAGTGATTCGGATTGGGCTGGTAATGTTGATGATAGAAAAAGTACAACAGGAGGTTGTTTTTACCTTGGAAACAACTTGGTCTCATGGTATAGTAAGAAACAAAACTGTGTGTCTTTGTCAACCGTGGAATCCGAATATGTAGCGGTAGACAGTTGTTGCTCTTAACTTTTATGGATGAATCAAATGATAGAAGACTATGGTCTTCAAAGTGATGTCTTAAACGTCTATTGTGATAATTCTAGTGCAATTGATATATCGAAAAATCCGGTCCAACACTCTCGCAAAAAGCACATAGACATTAGACACCATTTCATTAGGGATTTAGTTGAGCAAAACATTATCCGCATTGAGTATATTGGAACTGAGAATCAACTTGCGGATATTTTTACTAAGGCACTTGATTTGGAGAGATTTTCCACTCTTCGGAAATCTCTTGGTTTGTGTGTGATATGATTAAGTCACACCTGTATGTATTGTATAAAAAAAAAAAGGTCAAAAAAAATTCATGCATTTTTATTTTAAGCACGATGAAGTTCAGTACATTTTATAATTGTAGATGTTGCATCTTGTGTTAAAACATTCTTTGAGATATTTGATGTGAGCCCCTCTTATACTCAAAATTGAGATTTCTACCAGTGGAATTGTGTTTAAACAAGGAGCCTTTAAGGGAAAAAGCTACCTTGTCCTTGTATACGAAAGCCACCCTTCTTATGACCATTTTTTTTTTCACTCAAGCAAGAAAATATATGGAGTGAAAAGTAAAAAAAATCGAAAAAAAAAATATCTCATGGTATGATCAAGTTGGGAAAGGGCTGTTCTTTGACCTGAGTGAATGCTACCCACTGGTTAATCTGTTTGTTATCTCATATATTTATTCTGGAAGATCAAGTTAGGCTCATTGAATCGGTGTTCTCGAAATGTTCTAAAAGATGTTGCAACATTCTTCTTCACACGTACTGATTGCATCCTCTCACCTGTGTGTGCATAAAAGTTTTTATTTATCATGGTCTTAGACATAATTTTAGGACATGCATGCCTGGTATATTTATCCTCTTGTTGATCATCTCTTCCGAGTACAATGTGTCCAAAGCTGTGCTCTTTTATCCTAAATTGTGATGGTATTCTAAGAGATATGAAGCTGGAAATTGCGGTATGGGTGGTAAGGATTTGTGTGCTAAAATCTTGTAAAAGATTTATCACTTTGGCAGGTTGTGTTTAATTCACTTTGGTTTCCATAATTTTTTATTTTTGGAATCCTTTACAAGTTTGGAGTTTAAAGGATTTAGAATCCTTTACAGTTTTGGATACTTACCTTTCTCCTCATCCACAGACTTTTTGTCTCTTTTAGTAAGTTTCGGGTTGGAGTCCTATTTCAAAATGGAAAAGATTTTTGGTGTCTTAATTGGTCTCATCAATCTTTCAAAATTTGGCCAAAATCTTTTCACATTCCTATTTCTATTTGGACACTAACACCTGCAGGCGTACATCCTTGGAAGATTGCTGCTCTTTATTTGAGGCTTAATCATTGCTTGAAAAGTCCTTCTTCTCTCTTTCACTCCTCACGGATGAATCTTGCCTCCGGTGAATTCCTCTTCCAAACCCCTGATACTTCCTATTGTTCGTCCATGGAACCCTACAAAGGGTTCATCTCCATCTCCTCCTCGTGTTCCTGAAACTGCTCCAGTTTTGCTGATGTTACTCCCAATGTTGCCACATCTGCGGCAACATCCCTGTTCCAGCTGCACATGTTTTGTCTCATGTTGCTCCCACGTGTGGATCTTCTGGCCAACAAGGGGGAGAGTCCCTTTGTCTTCAAATGCAGGGGGAGCTGATGATGTTTGATACTTTGTAAGTATCATGGTTTAATGATGATGTTTTGGATATTTTGAAATGTATTTGTTTTGATTAATGGGTATGCTATTCTCTTTAGCTCTGATTTTTTCTTTTACCATTAATCATATGGTTGTTGCAGTTAGGGGGAGTTTGTGTGTTGACCAGAAAGACAAAAAGGGAGAGATTGAAAGAGATTTTAATCTCTTCATTTTGTTTAATAATTATTTATTTAATTATTTTTTAATATCTTTTGTCTTTCTTGGATAACACTCAAAGATTTATTTATCTTTTGTATATATGGTATATATTAATGTAGATTTGATTTACTAACCTATTAACAATTTTCTAGAAGTTTCTTTGTTTTCTTATTGTATTAGATCACTTCAAGGAAAGTCTTCAAAGTCAACTTCCTAGAAGTTTCTTGTTTCCTTATTGTGTTAGGTCTCTACAAGGCAAGTCTTCAAGGTTGTCTATAAAAGAGAGGATTCCTCCTCACTTTCTTCTACTACTTTCTGAGAGAGAGACACGGCTTCATCACACAAGATTTTGGAGAGATATTTCGGATTTTTGAGTGTGCAATACTTAGAGATTTATACACCTCAAAGTCTTGATTTATTGTTTAGTATTTGGTACTCTTTTTGTTGAAGAGTGTTTTTATTTTGGTATTTGTTTTTCGTCTTTCACTAAGTATTGGTTTGCTTTGTAACCGAGTTACTCTTTTGATTAGTGAAGATTTTTGTCATAAGGCACATCTACAAGTATTGGATACTTGTAGGAAATTGTTAAACAAATTGTGTGATTTTTTATTTCCGCTGCTGCTGTTTTTATTTTCGGATGTTCTGACAGATGTTACCACATCTTTGGCAACATCTGTAGTCTGTCCAGAATTCAATTTACTTTTCCTAGGTATCAAACCTTTCAAATTCTTAAAACATTTTTAAGTTAACTCAATTCTTTAGCGCAAACCAACGAACTTTAGCTCAATTGGTAATGCTCACTTCTGTTAACGGAGAGGTCGAGTGTTCAAGTCTCACCAAAGACGACACCCTGGTACTTAAAAAGGTCAGGTGTTCAAGCCTCACTAGAGGCACCGTTGTTGTTCAAGCCTCACCAAAAAACCCATTTAGTACTGCTCACTTCTCTTAACGGAGAGATTTAGCCACACCAAAGACATCATATAGTCTTAATTGTTTGCAAATAATTTGTTCTAGTCACACCAAAGACATCATATAGTCTCAATTGTAGTTTTTGAAGACATTCAATAGTAATAATAAAACTTGGGGTAAGGTTTATGCCCCTCCAATCTTTAAAAAAAATTAGTGCAAACAAGATACAACCGTGACAGGGCGCATGGTACATTTCAAGGGGGATTGAAAATATACACAGGTAACGGGCACATGGTACATTTGGAAGGTAATAATGTTATGGGTACTTAAAGAGTATCAATTTTTTTGCACCAAATAATATGTCAGCTGATGTAATGCATTAATTATGATCTTTAATTTAATTTTTTGTACCACATCAACTGCCACATCATTTGGTGCAAAAAATGTGGTACTCTTTAGGTACCCATAGCATTACTCTTTGGAAGGGGATTGAAAATAGGGTAAATTACATATAATCCCCTCAACTATAGGTCAGTTTGATTTACCCCCCTCAACTATAACATATTCTTAAATTGCACCTTTTATTTAGACACCGTAGTTTGAATTCACAAAATTTGTCCACTAAAGACTCACGTCACCATCTGTACGTATGATTTATACCATAATATTTAAAACAAATATAAGAAATTGTTTTAATAACCATTTTTATGTACAGACAGGGTCTTAGAACAATAAGGATAATATAGTCAATTGAAACATCAAAAGGGCACTATGGTTAAAAAGAATGCCTAAAGATGGTCATATGAGTCTTACGTGAGCATTTTACGTCAACTTAAACGGTAGTGCCTAAATAGAAGTTACGATTAAAGAAACTGTCGTAGTTGAGAGGGGCATATTGTTTTAATTGATAGTTGAGGCGGACAATTCAAACTCAACCCATAATAGAGAGGAGTTAAATGTAATTTACCCTTGAAAATATAAACCGTAACGGGTATAGAGATGTTAAACAGGCCAGCCCTAGCGGTTTCGGGCCAGCCCTAACGGGTTGTGTCCCTAACAGGCCACGGGTTAAACTGTCCAATTTTTTCGGGCCACTAATATTGCAAACCTAACCCTAACCCTAGCGGGTTTCGGGCTAAATGGGTCACTATCGGGCCACGATTAAAAATATAATATAACAATATTTTGAAATGGTTAATCGATAAACCATTCATAACTTTGATAGTTTCTTATGTTTTCAAAAGAAATATAAACTAGACATTTTTTTACATCAATGTCTTATAATTTCCAACTTGTTATTCTCAAAATAAATAATGTAATAGCTTTACTTAGCAGTTATTTCCAAAATTTTTGTTTATATTTCAGTATTTATTCACAAGTACACAAAGAAAACCTGTAGTGAAAATGATAAATGTGTTTGACTTTGGATTAAAGGTTGTTAGTTTTATTTTCATGGTGGTTATTTAACATATCTCCTAAACTTTTTACGGCCTAATTAATATTACGCGGACTGGCTGGCCAACCCTGAAACCTGACGGGCCAGCCCTAACGGGTCACGGGTTAAACGGGCTAGCCCTAAAAAGCCCTGATTTTAAACGGGTTAAAAATATTAAACCCTAACCCTATTTTTTTCGATTTAAATGGGCCAACCCTAAGGATCGTGGCCTTTTTAACATCTCTAAACGGGTACATGGTACATTTGAGGGGAGGAGAGGGTGGGCATTGAAAATATACGCAAGTAACCGGAGCATGGCCGGAGACAATTCATTCTGATTCACACTCGATTTGGTAAATATAACATTGACCTAATTTATTCTGGTAGAGCTAAATTAATTTTTCAAACAGTAATGATAAAATAAAAAAAAAAAGTCGAAACATTTATTTGTAGTTGGTCTCTTCTCTGCTCCACGAACATGTCTAATTTTATGGTTTGTAATTTTTTCCATAATTTCATTAGTTCTATCATTTTTTTACTTTTAATTCAATCATTATAAAATTACGACCAACCAATGTACGGTGTTTCACAACACAGCCATTTTCTGCTGACTATATGTGACGGCTGCAAAATTTTGAAAACGAGCATTTTTGCTTTGTTATTTATCAATAAATTTTGTAAATATAGCAGTTTGACCCCCTCAAAATTATATATTAGACAACTTCATCCTCAATTTTCTTTATATACCAAACAAATCATTCTAACTCATCAAAACATGACTTTGAACTTCTTGAAAAAACGTATATTTTCTCTGAAATATTCATCAAAAATTAGCTATAGTTTTTTATGATTTTTCAAAAGGTATTCTATTTGCGAATATATTATTGGCCCCCCAAACTTTAAATCTCTGGATTCAAAATGCTTACATTCACCGAATGCACCATGCTCATGGTACCATTAACGTCGTCTTGGATATGACTAGTAAGAAAGGAGAAGTTAGGCTCAACTTATTATCAATATAAGTTCATTCGCCTTCGCCTTGTTGCTCTCTTTGTAGCTAGCTACGTACTTCATGCCCTAATTAATTTTAACATTCTGAATTAAACCTTTTTTGGATGTCAAGTAAGTTTTTTGATAGTCGAACGATGTAAAAGTTTTTGGGTTTTACAAACAAAAGTCACTTTTGTACTTGGTAATAATTTATGAAAAATGTTACATCTACATAATTTATCCACGATATGTATTTACAACATGCTTTAAAATGTTGTACAACTTGAGCTCGACTCTATCCTATTTCTTTAATAGTCCCCAAGTATTTGATCCTAGTACATAATTAATGAAAGTATAATACTTCATTTATTCAGAAAAATAATCTCATTTTTTTTATTGGAAAGTCAGCCTAAATAATATGATGACTAGATAAGATAACAACATTGTATCAATTATCCATTGTCGTCCAGCGGTTAGGATATCTGGCTTTCACCCAGGAGACCCGGGTTCGATTCCCGGCAATGGAAAACTCTTTTTGTCTTTTAAAATAAATTTGTAATAACTTAAGAAACAGGCTCCCATATCTTTTAGCTATATGCAATTTAAGAACGAAACTAAAAAAAGCATTATGTAAAAAAGGAATGGAATTATTTTTCAAACTTTTTATATTAAAAAAATTAATGATAAATAAAAAATAAAAGAAAAGAGAATAGCCAAGTGTACTTGATCGAGTATCTCACAGCTTACCGAAAACGAATTCAATACATGCGGTTGTATTGTAGCCTTTGAACCATATAACATTCGTAGATCAAATAAAAACCATTATTTGAAGTTTTTTAGTTCTAAAGTGAAGTGATAATTGCATTTCTTTTTAGTTGTAAACAGATGAAATGGACAGCGAACAACATAATAAACAGTAGGTGATGATCAAAGCTGTTGAGAATATATATATATAAATATATATATATATATATATGTACTAATTAATCCACACTACATGAAATGAATAAGAACATTTAATCACAGTAAACTTTAGTGTATTAGTATATTAATTTACAATAGGGTGTCTATATGTTATTTGTGTCAATTTACAGTACGTGTAAAAAAAAATTACACGCCATAAAATCTTGTGCAATTTGATATTAATCGCAAAGGAAATGCTTACATGTTGTATCCTTATCGGATATTACATATTCCCTCCGTTTCAGGCAAAGAGCTCACTTTTTATTTTTAAAAGTCAACATATGACTAAATCAAATCAAAATTTTACATACTTTACTTATGTTTTAGGAAATAAAATTTCATTAACTAAAAACTACATTAAGAATACTATGGATTACAACTTTCATAACTTTGTAAAAACAAATAAATTTATCCAAAACTTTGGTCAAATTTTAATTAAGTTGACTCAAAAAAGTCAAAAGTGAACTCTTTACCTGGAACGAAGGGAGTATATCCTAACATCTATAAGCAAAAAAAATTGATTTTTGATGCTCAAGTGACTAAGTTTTTATTTTAAGTCATTTAATTGGCCGATGAACAACGTAAATTTAAAAGGCATCAATACACTTTCTTAAGATTTGTAAAACACATGAAATGTCAATTAGCATAATATCTAATATATTACTAAATGAGCAAATTTAGGTAGAATATTGTTGTTAAAGCATTATTTTACACTCCATCCATTCTGCTCATGGAAATACTACTTCTATTTTATCAACTTCAAGGATCGTGTTTAAATGTCAATTCGATATACTCCTATTTAATAAGTTTCGAAACTAACTTTGTTAAATACTCCATCCATCTTTCCCCCAAAAAAAGAAAAATAAAAAATAATAAAGCCATGTTTGAAAAGTCAAACTTTTTAAGATTAGTGCTTTACTTGCTTGTACCTTCTCTAAATTATACTAAAATTATTATTATTATTTTTAGGTTTAATATATAATTTGGTCCCTGAACTTTACACCTTTTCCTGGTTCGGTTATAGAACTTTGACATTTCCTATTGTGGTCCCCGAACCGCACTTTAAGCCTTAGTTCGTCCTCAAGTGACGGCCGTCACTTTTGACGTTAATTAATGTCTGTAATGACCAAAATGCCCTTACTGCTGCTAACTTTGATTCCACGTGGACAAAACGTGATTATATGGAATTAATATTTATTTATTTATTCTTAAGTAAAGCAAACTATTAGCAAAACCATTTCCCTCTCTCTCTGGTTTCTCTCTTTCTCTCTCTCTCTTCTCACAAAAAAATGAAAACTAAATCCCTTACTCAAGTCTCCCTCCCCATCGCCGCACACTCCCTCTTTCTCTCAATTCCCGAGCCCGTAGCAGCCCTAGCCAATTATCGCATCTAGCAAGACCACACCGATCAATCCGCTACCATCACTTCCGTTCTCTCTCATCGCAAAACGGCAACAAGAAACTTCATCGCAGCGTCTTCTTCAACAAATCCGCAACTCCCCTTCTTTTCCACCAAGCCATCACCGCCTCCATCCCCAACAATCACCTCCCACACGCCGAATGAAAACGCAGAGCAACCCCCGCCCCGCCTCCAACCTCAAGCCGCCCATCTTCATCTCTAGCTACGTTCAATTTCGCGAACAAGTTCGGCCATCCCTCTCCTCTCGCGACAAAAAATCGACTAGTGTTTGCGAATCGGGTAATTTTTCTCCAATCTTCATCTCTCTCTCTCGCAAGCTAGAAATCCGAGCCTAGGGCTTGGACTTGAGTTTTTGGATGTAATTTTGGGATTTTTAGAGTTAAATTAACATTGTTTCGGGTTGGCGTAATAGTTTTTGTAAGAGAATGTTTGATTTCATAATCTCAAAATAATTCTTCTTTAATTTCTAATTTTTTTTTCGAAATTTGACATGTGTTTTGAGTTTTGGTTTTAATGTTGGGATTGAGTAATTTTTTTAAGACAGAATCATCATTTTATGTCTTAGATGAAGTATCGTTTGATATCTCAATGGTTCCTAGAAGTTTGATCTGGGTATGAGTTTTGGATTTTGAGTTTGGGACTTTTAGGGTTAATTATTTTGTAATCTTTGTTTTATTTTGAGTGGACTGAATAATTTTTTCTATAATTTGGACTTGTTTTTGGGAAATTCAACATAGGCTATGAAAAATATATTCAATACTTTCTTTGAGTTTTTGGATTGAATTTTGGGATTGGTAGGGTTTAAAGACTGTTTCAGGATGGAGTCATCACTTCGTATCGAAGAGGAAGTACCATTTGATAATCCCAGTGGATGGAGTGAGAGAGAAATAAAGAGAGAGAGAGAGAGAGAGAGAGAGAGAGAGAGAGGGGAAATGGTTTAAACGAGAAAGAAAGAGAGGGAGAGAGGGCGTAAATTTGATAGCAAATATATATATATATATATATATATATATATATCCAAGTAAGCACGTTCTGTCCACCTTGGAATCACACTCAGCATGAAATAAGGGCATTTTGGGCATTTCATGCATTTATTAACGTTTAAAGTGACGGTCGTCACTTGAGGGACAAACTGTAAGACTTAAATGGCGGTTCAAAGACCACAATAGGAAATATCAAAGTTCTATAACCGAACCAGGAAAAGGTGTAAAGTTCAGGAACCAAATTATATATTAAACCTTATTTTTATAAAAGGAATTTTTTGTTTAGGACAAATCAAAAAGAAAAAATAAACTATTTTTTTGAGACAGAGGGAGTAAAACTTAATATTTAGTAGAACTATTTAAAGCCTGAGGGGTCGTTTGGTAGTCAGGATTAAGGCCGGATAGGATTAATAAGCCGAATAGTCGGATGTTTGGTACGCAATAGCCGGTCGGGACTAATAGTACGAGCTATCCGGATAAAGTCCTTATCCCCTCGCTAATAATACCAAGGTTGAGGGTGGTATTATTAGCGCCCTCACTAAAAAAAAATATGTGATTAACATTTTTTAATCCAAAATTACCCCCGATTTATAAGTGGGGATTAATAGCGAGGACGCTAATAGCACTGGGATTAATAATATTCCTTATCCTTATCCAACTACCAAACAAGCCCTGAGATATTTATTAAAAGAATGGTTTAATCCTTAAAATGTATTATTGCGTGATAAAAATTAATTAGTGTCTAAACAAACATTGTTTAAAGGGCAAAATTCGGGCCTGTCTCTTTTGTACAATTTGAATTCACTAAAGTCCATAATAATTGTTTTCAATCACTAAAGGACACTTTTGTTACGAAATATTATTTATGCCCTTTAAAAACACAGAACAATGGACGATGTGCATCGCAAAAACAACAAACGATGCATCACAAAATGCACATAAAAAATATGGAAGGAAACTGTGCATCGCAACATAAGATGATGCACAATCACAACACAAAACGATGCACAAATTATTAGGGCTGCTCGCTAGGGCGAGGGGATGGGCTCGCTAAGGCTTACATTGGAAAACTCCAATTTTTTTACTTTGCCCCCACTCGCTAGGGCGCACACACACCGAAATAGCTTGCTAAGGCGAGCACCTACTGTACTAAATTTTCACTTTGTTCCATATTGTGCTAGGGCGAGCACCGAAATGTCTCGCTAAGGCGAGCACCGAAATCTTCATTTTTTCATTCTTACCCCTTCCACGCCTTTGTTGTTGGTTCTTCATTCGCAAAGCAATGCACAAATTTTGTGCATCGTAAATTTTGCGATGCACAAAAAGAAGTTGTTTCATGTTCTGCACAAATTAAATTTCGTTACCCTTTCGGGGGCATTGCCCCCGAACCCCTACGAGGGGCACTGCCCCCGCGACCTAACTGGGCAGGTCGATTTCCGTTTCGTTGTGTCAATATTCAGTGATTGTGAAAAAAATTTGATAAAACAAAGATATAAATACTGTTATACTTGGCGATGCACAAAATTACACTTGATGATTCACAAAAAAAATAAAAATAGTACTATTATACATTGACGATGCACATTCAAAACTAAAAAAAATGATGATGCACAAAAATTAAATCTGAAAAATAATACGATTGTACTTGACGATGCACAACATTATACTTGGCGATGCACAAATATTACAAATTGTATGACTGTAACCACAAATAAATTGACGATGCACAAAAAAATATTTAAAAGCGTAATATGTGTTACAGGAACAATTTTGGAACAAATAGCCAAAATATCACTTAAAAAGAACTTTAGCGGTTTGAAACAATTATTCTGGACTTTAGTGAATTCAAATTGTCAAAAAGGTACCGACCCTCAATTTTTCCTTGTTTAAACTGTTATACTTCTTGCACCATTACACAATGAAAAATACAAATTTGTTTTGCTACTAATTTAAAACAACCTTTCAATATACTCCCGCTCTTCCACTCAAAAGTATGGGCAGCAATGGCTGACACGACATGATTATAAACACGAATTACAAAAAGAAATGACACGTTAAGACACGACACGACTCGAAAGCACAAAATTAAATTTGTGATTATATTGATCAAATAAGATAGATAACATAAAAATACGATAATGCGACACGAACACGATAACGCGAATTGCCACCCCTACTCAAGAGCGAGTTCAACTTTTTCTTTAGAGACGCTTCACTATTTGTTTTTTGTTTTTTTCAAAAACCAAAATTTTATATTTATCCTTGTTAAATTAAACTTGAAATTATAAAACTACTCTAATTAATATAAAAAACAAAGTGTATGTATCAAAATCTATATTATTTCTTAAAACATTTTTAAGTTAACTTGACTCTTTAGCGCAATCAGATACAAAAAAAATTTGGCCACGAGAGGGCGCATCGTACATTTGAAGGGGGTTGAAAATATATCATTTGAATTGCCAAAAAGTTATATCTTTTTCTTTTTATGTGTTACAACTTACAAGTAAGAAAAATATCATGTTCTCCTAGCTAAAGAAAAAAATTGATCGAAATTCATAGCTTAAGTTTTAGAAACGAGACTTTCTCGAGACAAATTGCAATGAAAAGTAAGACTATTTTCGTAGAACTGTTCGTAGAACTGATGAAGTAATAAAAAATAAAATAAAAGCAATAATGAAGATCAGGAGGGGAAAAAGATGAAGACGGGGTAAAATGGATATTTCATGTAAATTTAATGGCTGAACTAATGTCCGTCTAAAAAATAGGCTCGTTTGCAAGAAAACGATAATACAGCGGCAAGAATAACATTTTTGAAGTTATGGTGGCCGGATTGCAACTTTGTGGATAGTTGGGTGGCCCAAATATGGGTTTCGTCATATAAATTCTTTGCTCTCTTTGTAGCGACTTCATGCCCTTTGAACATTCTGAATTAAGCCTTTTGGATGTCAATTCATACAAGTTAAGCTATAAACGCAGATCAGTAGTAGGCTAAGAGCTCCAAACTAAGTTGAAGGGACTATCTTCAAACAGGATATGCTGGTCAAGAGAAAAGCATACTGCAAAACCTTGCTAGAAGGGCCTAGCTAGCTTGTCCTAGGAGTGGATGGGAAGATGAGTGAATGCGGCATAAAGACTCAACAGAAAAGAAAAACCTCAGTACACGGTGGGCAAGTAATCACTGCACCCAATCCTCGAGGAATGAATGATGGCATAATGCGTGCATAAAACACATTAGACATGTCTTTTAACCCAACCTACAGCCAAAGAAGGGAAGAAACTACCACTGGGACGATATACTGCTACATCTCTAGTTCTAAAAACCCAAACTCAAGAATATTGGTCAAACTATGGACTAACCCTGAGGAAACACTCTATAACTTAGCTTAAAAGTGACACGCCGGAGAAAGGACTGTCGTAAAGTTCAAAGGATGAAAGGCCAACCGCCAACCTACATAGCTTAGGGTGGACAAAACTAACCAGCTCTATATTTGAAGTCTAATGCAATTACTTAGTTTAAAGTCAAACTAAATCGTCAGAAGGTGGTGCTCGATCCTGCTATAAAGGATAAACTGTGCTGGGAACCATCAAATGGTGGTGTGTTTGATACAAACATTTATTTTCAGCATCTTCTGCAACATAAACCAGTTTTCAAACCGCACAAGAAGATGTGGAAAAGATGGATTCATAGGAGCTTTTGCGTGGACAGTTATAAATAATGTTTTACCTGTGGATAGTGCCATCTCTTGAAATGTGTATTCCACAGACTCGACAGAAGTTAGCTGCTATGATTCTTACTTGCTGCTTGGATAGAAAGAGAAAAAAGAGCTCTCGAAACTGGCTTAATGTATAATCACCCACATCGATCCTCAAAGTCTTGTTCTGGCTCAGTGTTATTGAATGGATTCAGTCTGCTATTCCATATGAAATGCAGGTCATGCTTTTGAGAAAATTAGGGCTAATCAGAGGAATGAAGAAAGTCAATAAAGACGAAAAATAATCAATCTTTAGAGCTCATAGAGAAGGAAAAACTTCTTTTTCTTCTCTTTCTCCTTCACATCAGGAATCTTTCTGACTTCGTTATATGTCCAAAGCCTTGTCTCGAGCTAGGTTGAATTGCAAGTGCATCTGGTGCTGGAGAGTGACATTGCCAAAATCTGCTAGCTGGAAACTTTTTGGTGATTTCTTAGATGTGAAAAGTGTGTATAGCAGCTTTATTGATCTCTTTCACTCTTGGTTTTACAAGTCGTCTCTAATATCAGACTGGGATAATGAAAATTTTGAGCTGCTGCAGCATTCTGTGAAAATCTGCTGTTACAGAAATAAGAAACTTTTTGAGGATCACCATGCTTTGCAGTTTCTGTGTTTATAGGTGTAAATATTCTGGTTGTCCAGTGTTTGCTCCAATCAAGCCTAAGTCCTAAAATAGGTCTATGGATGTGCTATCTTTATAGGGTTTGCGCTGGCCTGAGACAAATTGTACTTTGCAGAAAAGCCTTTGGATTAAATGGATCCCTCCTCCTCAAAGGTTAACAGAAACTGAATAAAGATGGGTCTTCATCTGCTGGGGTTTACACAGGTGGTGGAATTGTCAGAGATGATCAAGGTCACATGACCTTTTCTTACTCTAGTAATTATGGCGAAGGTTCCAATATGAAAGGGAAGATTATTGACTGAAGGAACAATGTAAGGACAGGGATTTTGGTGGATTTTATATATAGTGATTCCCAAGTAGCAGTCGATTCCCACATTGAGAATAAGTCTATTCCTTGGCATATGGATATTTAATTAGAAGATGTGAAGCTAATTGCCATAATCAAGCCACTCAGCATACTTTTTGGGAAGGTAATAAGGTTGCTGACAGACTTGCAGCTGCTGGGCATATTCATTTAGGTTTTTTTTTTTAAACAACTTCATTGAGAGGCTAAGAGTGCAGTTAGGTTTTATGAACATGACATTGCACTTTTAGAGGGTCTATATAGGTGTTGCTTTCCAATGCTTGTAGTTTTTAACATTGTTTGTATTTGTTTCTTTAGGGGTTAAGGCTTCTTGTTCTCCGCCCCCCACCCTCCATTTTGAGTTATGGGAGATAGCTAGTACGGGAATGAGATATTCCCACTTGTGGACAAATGGTCAAGGCATCCATGACAAAGGTCCAGAGCCTCAGAAGCAAGATTCTGATTAGGAGACAAAGGCCAAATGCCTAGGAGGGAAGGTACAACATCCAAGAGGGTCAACGCCAAAAAGTCCAAGAAGTCAAGGCCCCCTAGGCAAGCAAGAGTCAAGGCCAAGGATGTAAGGGCCAAGCCACTGGTAGTGCCCCAAGACCTAGGAGTTGAAGATTAGGTGAGAAGGAGTAAAATCACACTTCTTCGAAGGCAATGGTACACTTGACTTCCCTACTTGATTCTATCACTAGCAAGGTGATAAAACTTTCCAACAAGTCAAACCTTCTTGTAATTAGAATCTCGAGCAATGGGGAAGTTGGTTTCGCCCCTTAAGGAAAGAAATAACATGCAACAAAGATGGCAAACAAGTCATCATCTAGCACTCTAATTTGCATTTAAAAAAGGTCATGGTGTGTATCAAATATTTATATATCTAAGAAATATTACTAAAACAAAGCAAATGGCTAAATTTATGAACAGCATTGTCCAGGACCAGAAAAGAAAGACCTAACAACTGAACAGAAATACAACATATAACAACAAAAAGATGGGACAGATTCACAAGTCCTTTTCATAAGCCTGACTTATCTTTACAAAATTATGAACTCCCTAAATTTTTTGAGTTTTAGATGAGAAGAAACTAGTCAGCAAGTAGGCAACTACCATATGTGTTGTTGAATTATAAAGAATTAAGGGTTACCAAGCTTAAGAGGATGCTGGAGCCCAATTCTTACTACTCTGAAAACCCTTCTTGCCAAACCCAGTATCTTGCATCATGGCCACAAACTCGCTGTAATCAATGCGCCCATCCTGCAAAAAGTAAATTGCAAGTCATGCCACATTCTAGAAAAGAAGTAACAGTATAGGAAAGATCTATTGATTAGAAAGAAATATGGTTACATTATCCTGATCTACTTCACGAATAACTTCTTCGAGATGAACATCACCCAAACCAAACTGTTCACAGGCTTGCTGGAGCTCATCTGCAGTGATGTATCCACTACCATCTTTGTCGAAATATGAGAAAGCAGCATACATATGATCCTCCCTCTGGACTTTGTTCAGATGGAGCATGGCATAACAAACTCACCATAATCTATAGTACCACTGTTGTCAACGTCAGCCTGCAATAGTCAAATACAGGAGATTAGAGGTGGTACAAGATGTAACGAAGAACAAGGAAATATTATGCCAACAAGTGCAGCTACATAACCCAAAACACAGAGACAGAGTTAGGCTGCCTAATATCAGCCACCTAAGCTTAAGTTTCAGAAAGACAACCATCTTCTAATAGTGTTGCATATCACCTTACTTAAGTTGTTTCAAAGAGAGGTAAAAGATAAAAGAAACTGAGATGCATAGAGAAAATCTTAAATGCATCATTCGACAATAGCTGCAGCCTGCAGTTCCATAATAGAGACAGGCTAATTTCTTGTCAACAATCTTGGTCTTAAACATGACCTGCACCCATTTTTCTGGAGACTCATATTATCCTTGTAAGAATCTTTGATGCTGTTTGTCCACTCAGCCTATGTTGACAACCTAAAATGATATGGTCATCCTTCATCAGAGACGATCAGTGAAACTATGGGAAGAGAAATTTTCTTACAGCTAATGAAATGCAGGAAAAAGAAAAGACGCCAAAAACGGTAGAGCAACCTGTGTATGCACAGCCAACACAGCTGTATTTAGAACCCCACCTAACTCAGAATGTACAAATAACCTCTCAGTGCTCCCAAGATTCAATGGCAAAAGCAGCCTAAATATACCCCACCATTATCTCACCAATACGATGCTCCAATAAATCACCTCTTCATATTCAAAATACAATGCTCTAAACTGCCTAATACCCTCTCGAACCACACACATCACAGCATGGGTTTCAAGCTCAGTGGACAATGCTTACCTCATTGTGTTCATGTCTCTTCAAGTTAAGTCGCAGTGTGGAAATAATTAAGCGATTAGTGAGATTGGTAGGTCTGGTATTGACGTTGGCTGTAGTAGGGCTTCATATAAGCTAGTAGTGAGATTGGTAGGTCTGGATATTGATGTTGGTTGTAATAGTGCTATATAGGTGTTGTGTTTGTTATGGTAATCCATTCAGGTTTATTTGGGTACTTTGGTTTAACCATTTGGATAAGTGGGGGCTTTTCGGCTGCTTTATGTAAGTGGCATATTATTTATGGTTGTTCTTTGCAAGTTCTTTATTACATTTAGGTAAGTTTCTACTGTAATTTGGGGGCTTTTCTTTTTCTTTTTCTTTTTTTCTTTTTCTGGAGGAGGGTAAGGGCATTCCTGAATTTCTAGTGCCCCGCGCATAAACAAAATCGTCGACAAACTGTAAAGAAACAGCCTATACGTGTTTGGGGGAAATTTTACTAGTATGAAATGTAATTATACGTGTTTGTCTTAAAAACAAGGGTGTTTCTTTGAATATCGAAAATTCCCTCTACTTTCGGAAAAGAATCTTATTTGTATTAAACTTTAATGGCCAAGTTCATTATCAACCAGCATCGAATTCTTGGTCCTCTTACTGGAACATTATGACTCTGCTCCTCAGAATAATAATGCAAGCTAGACATTGAGAAAGCTTATGATTACATCAATTGGGACTTTTGATGTACATGATGTCGAGGATGGGTTTCGGGACTCCTGGAAAGATTGGATCTTTTTTGCATATCGACAGTGAGATTTTCGGTTTTGTTTAATGGGGAACCCGCTGAATTCTTCCCTAGTTCGAGAGGCATTCGACAAGGTGACCCTCTATCGCCTTTTCTGTTCATTCTTGTTATGGAGGCTCTCAGTCGGCTTCTTGATATCTCTGTGGTGGGTGGATTTATTCGGGGATTCAATGTAGGCAGGATAGCGGATGTTGGTACTACGGTTAATCAATTGCTTTTTGTGGATGATGCTCTTGTTTTTTGCGAGGCCGAGGCTTGACAGTTGAGTTACATTCGTCTCGTTTTGCTGTTTTTTCAAGCCAGTGTCAGGATTAAGGATTAACATAGCCAAGTGCGAGATCTTATCGGTTGGGAATGTGAGGGACATCGAGGATTTGGCTTTTTTTTGGGCGTAAAGTGGTCTCGTTCCCCACCACTTACCTCGGTCTCCCGCTAGGTGCGTCTTTCAAAAGCTTGGCTAGTTGGAATCCGGTGGTTGAGAGATTTGAACGTTGTTTGGCGGGGTGGAAAAGGCAGCTTTTGTCCAAGGGGTAGGTTAACTTTGATCAGGATCACTTTGTCAAGCTTGCCTACCTATTATATGTCTATCTTCTCCATTCTGTCTTCCGTAGATCAGAGGCTCGAGAAACTGGAGAGGGATTTTTATGGGAGGGAACAATGGAGGAGCATAAGTATCATTTAGTCAAGTGGGACACCGTTTGTTGTAGCTTGAAATATGGAGGTTTAGGGATTAAAAATCTCAAAGTCCTCAATTCTGCTATGATGTGCAAGTGCTTACGGAGGTTTTTGGTTGAAAAGGAGGCGTTTTGGAGAAAAGTGGTGAAGTGCAAATATTGTAGTGGAAACCATGTGTGGTTCCCTAACGAGGTGAATACGTCTCATGGAGATGGTGTTTGGAAGAGTATTATGAAGCGGTGGGCTTTGGCTAAGAGGAATGTTGCTTTTGATATTGGAAACGGCGCATCAGTGATATTTTGGGATGACAAGTGCTGTGGGACATAGTTTTACGGAGAGCCTTCCCTCTTTATACAACATCGCTGCTAACAAGGACATTATCGTCAGCTCTGTCCTTTAAATTAAAGATGGCTCTGTTTTGTGGAATCCTATTTTTAGAAGACATCTTCAAGACTGGGAAATAGGTTCTTTGGGTCGTTTTTTGAGCTCTTGTATGCCCAGAAAACTCACATTGACAGAGAAGAAAGTGTATTGGATTGGGACAAAAGGAAGGAATTCTCAGTCAAATCTTTATACTCGGCGCTGAGAAGGAGCAATTCTTCTCCTTGGAAGTGCGTTTGGAAATCAAAGGCCCCTTCCAAAGTGGCCTTTTCGCATGGGAAGCTGCTAAAGAGGCAATCCTAACAGGGTATAATATGCGTATTCAAGGAAAAATATATATCAATTGGTGTTACATGTGTAGAAACGATGGGGAGAGCGTAAATCATTTGTTGATTCATTGCCCTGTGGCCCAGGATCTCTGGAGTTACACTTTGAACCTTTTTCACCTCTCTTGGGTTATGCCGAGGTCTGTTTTGGAGATTTTCAGATGCTGGTCTTTGAATAAAAGGAGGAAAAGAAACAACTTTTGGGATACTGCCCCTTTGGCTGTGTGTTGGACAATTTGGAAGGAAAGAAATCGCAGAGCTTTCAACAACAAAGAGATGGGCATGCCTAGGCTGAAGGAGTCTTTGTGGCAGACTTTGAAATTTTGGTGCAGCGATTCGACTGAAAATTTGGATAACAATTTGGTGATGACTATGGATAATGCTTTTGTCGTATAGGCCTTTGTGTAGGTGTATACTCCTGTATACAAAGGACGCGTCACCTGTTTTGATGCTTTGTTTATATATATTTTATTACTTATCAAAAAAAATGAAGATAATTGAGTAAACTCAATATGCCATGCCTCTGTGCAGCTTTTCAAGTCAAACGAAGTGCAATTTTGCCAGCAAAACCCTGTTTCTAAACTACCACTGCACACTTCAAGTTTTGTTAAACCATCAGAAAAAGGTAGGTTAGGGCTTCTTTCATACACCTACTAACATGCTAACTTAGCACTAGGGCTCAAGTCAGAAGCTCATCTTTCACTCAAGAAAAGCGGTTGGTTTTACATCATCATGTAAGTTAAAACTAAAGTACGACATAGATCCAAAAGTCGCTTCATTCCACTAACAAAATGACTGTCTTGAAAATGAACACTGCAACAACTTCAAAATGCTAACTATGTGTATGTTGTGAATAATACAATATAGAAAGCTTTATAAAGACGATAATTAATCCAAATATATTCCTTGCATAAAACCGCTGAATTTGAGACTATAACTATATCTGTGATTATATGAAATACCGAAAGCCTTTAGCAAGGATATTTTAGTTCACACTTACCGCTTCCATTAAACGATGAATTTCTGAGTCCTTCAAATTGGCACCAACTTTAAACAAACCATTCTTCAGCTCCTCAAGTGTGATCTGTCCACTATTATCAGTATCTATCATCTTAAACATTTCTTTAAGTCCAGCGATTTCCTCTTCAGACAGACTCTCAGCAATGACCTACAGAGATAAAGAGAGGGTTTAGTCACGACCCAAGAGTACCAAATGTCAAGTTAGAAACACAAGATTCACACACGGCCTCCATTGGGAATGGAGATGTAAGATGATGTCACTTAGTTTTATCCAAAGAATGTGACCGGAGTCTTCCACTTGTTCTCACATAAAAAATAGTAATAATAGTAAAGGGGAAACAAAACCCATGCGGGTATTCAAGGATATATTTCAACAATGCCCAGCATCCAGCATCCTCAAATATCAAACAGTCAAAGCAATAGGAAGTACTTACTCTGATGGCTATCTTCTTGATCTTGTTCATGGCAGAGAATTGCTTCAAGCGCGATAAAACAGCGGAATCAAGAGGCTTATCAGGAGCTACACTATCAACCTGAACCCAAGGGTGGCCTGCAAGAGAACGCAATCATCAGTTACTAATACAGAGAAATAATTTATGAAAAACAATAATGCATTTTGCTACAGGCAAAAGCATGAAATGGTTGGTTCTGGTTACTAAATACTTTTTGTTCTCGAAAAACATAATGCATTAAGAGGAAAATCAGTTCTGATTTCTAAAACATTTTTTGTTATCGGAGAAAATGAGCATTGAGGGAAAAAAGGGGGGGGGGGGAGACATCATGAAAGTATTTAATTTAAAATAGTTTCCCTCTAGAAGCAACAGGACATAAAGAGCATGCCGATTTCATTTGAAATTCTGCCAAGTGCATATATATAGCTACTCTTGAATGAATGAACAATGCAGCAATTTTAGTGCCAACTCTGGAAAAATACAAGAGCAAGCAGCAATTTAAATCCCTTTACAACAAGTGCCTAATACTGTATTATTCGAGTAGCCTCCTAAAATTCTTACATATGTCCATTAATGTAATTCTTCCTGACCATATATTTTTTTTCTTTCCTTAGCCATTCACTTACAAGGCAATTTACACCGGCGTATGCTGCATAAGCAGAAATACAAAGAAATTAGAAGAAAACAAGTACACCTCTTCTTCACTTTTCTTAAATTTGTCTTATCTAAAAATCTTGCTATAGATTCACTATATCACCTGTCTGACTAGCACTGAGAGAAAGAGCTCCTTGGAAGAATACTGGGAATACAGGAATGGCTAGGTGAGGTGAAGTGCATGAAGATGCCTTCTGTAGTATAATGTCTGTCCTCTAGACAATAAGGACCTCGCAAAACTTAATTAGAATGGACCTCTGTGTGTGTGTTAATTATGATTCTGAGTGTGTACGTGTGTGTGAGATTCATACTCACCATTCAGTGGAAAATATAGTCAGATAGTAAAACACCTCTTTTACTTTTTGTCTCTTATTTCTGCTCAAGGCTTAGATACCAAGAACAAGCAAAGAATTCAATTACACTACCACTATTTCACTTGCAGCTAATCACATTCTATTTTCAGGTCTTTATAGCAGTTATAAAATCAAACCACGCCTCGCCCTTCTCTCTCTCTCTCTCTCTCTCTCTCTCTCTCTCGCCTCGATTGGTACATGGAAGATTCCACAAAAATAGATGGGAAGATGATTCCTAAAAAAGGTTTGGTAACATAAGGAATGTGATTATTAATGTAGTACAAATTTCTATTATTTTGTTTGGTAAGAAACAAAACAACTTGGAATGCAATGATAAAATTAAGGCAATTGACAACATCACCCCAAAATAGACAAGTACTTGTTAATGACTTTCATGGAAAAAAACTAGACATTAACGCTATTCTTAATGACAACATCAATAAAGCTAATCTTATAGTGAAACTAGTTCAAATAAAAATTGCTTATAAATATAAAGCAAATACTTGACCTAATAGAAGGATATAATTGTCCTTTTATATGGATTCCAACTATTAGGAATCCAAATACCACTTCCTCCATCGGAATTTTGATTCCTTAAATTTTAGTAATCAATTCCAAGATTTCAGTATTACATTCCTATTCCAAATATAATTTTGGTAACCCTAAACGCTATCAATTAATTCTATGGAATCAATTTCGCGGATTCCGTGTACCAATCGAGGCCTTAATATACTACATGAAACAAACTTTTTAATTGTGCAAGGAATCCCTAAAACCTACTCTGTTCTTTCGTCTCTCCTCTATTCCACAATCTTTGGCCCTCACTACCTGCTATTCTCTCTCCTGTACCTTACAAATCGTTTATATCTCTCTCTCTCTCTCTCTCTCTCTCTCTCTCTCTCTCCTTTTGACGTATTTTTGAAATAGTCACCCACAATTGCAAAGTATCACAAAAACATGAGTAAACCTATACTAAGTGAAGGAGTTTCATAAAATGGTAAGATATGTTTCAAAAACAATAGCGATAACTGGGATCTTCTTTTATATTAACAGATTAGTCTTAAAAGAATTACGGGTTTCAAAACAAATCAAGAAAAATAGACTTTCTTTGTCTCTCTTCAAGGAGCAATTACAGTGTGTTTATGTTAATCATGAACATTAGATGCTCCGCCAATTTTCTGGCTTAAAGAACAGCCCTGCTCATTGGATTCAAGAAATGTATTGAACTATAAATCTGTTGTATGAATTTTTCAAAATCTCTTCTAGTACTAATTTTCCAAAAGATATCATCTAACAACAATTGTAAAGAGTGTCTACAATCATATGCATAACATGTCCAGGCATACATAGAAATACTAACAACTGAACAAGTTTCATTGTGTATCCTAGACAATTAGTGACCATGCAATATCCTTACAGTCCTTCAAATATCTCACTGTAATTCAGGTCTTATTTAATACTCCCTCCGTTCCACCCAAAGAGTCCATGTTTAAAAAGTCTAATTATTACGAAATATATAAGTACCATTGGAGTTGGTCGTAATTACAAAAATGCTTAAGCATATTCAATATGTTTATACCACATTTGGAGGATAGAGTTGAAAAACTTATGGAGAGCGAAGACATAATTTTAGAAAGTGGACCGTTAACATAAACAGCCCAAAATAGTATAGTGGACTCTTTGCCTAGAACGGAGGGAGTATTTCAAGGTCTAGTACTTTTGGACTAATGTCTGTCATTCTGATGTCCTTGCGTTTGCCTCCCTTATAGGTTGCTAAACTTAACGAATTTGATTTTCTTTTCAATGGGGTCCCTTTAGGAGGTAACCTGAGGTCTTTTTTTTTTTTTTAGGGGTGGGGGATGCTGTTGTGAATAGCATAGCTAGACCACTTGACATCTTCAAGAAAATTCCTGAGTGGAAACCATGGCGGTTTCCCTTGAACCTAATCTCTTTGGCATCATGTGATCGGGAGCAAGTTTAAGTTTTGCCAAATCGTTAACTCGCTACTTAGGTCTACCATGTTAGGCCAATGAATTTTTTTCTTTACACACACACACACACACACACACACATATATATATATATATTCAACTAATCAATAAATATTAGCCTTTTATTTTGATCCAAAGGACAATAAGTAACCATCAATGGTTAGTGAGAGAAAGTAACCATTGAAAACTCCTCCATATACATACATATATATATATACATACATATATATATATATACATATATATATATATATATATATATATATATATATATGTATAGAGGTTTCCAAATCTATCATCCCCCATGCTTCTTATTGGGTGCACTGGTGGATCTATTGTACTGCACTTAAGGGCAGGTGCCCGCACTCAGCATTAAAATACAAATAAAAGAATTGTAAAAATAAAAATACCACTAAGTGGTGTTTCCGGAGTTCCAAAAAAGTTAGAAGGTGTTATGTGTGCTGCCCCATGGAAATTCAAGAGCTGAAGCTTTCTTGAACTATTGTAGTTAGAATATTTGGGAAATTAATTCCCTTCCTTTTATTAGTTAGTGTCTTCAAATTGAAGACTAAGAATCAATTTGGTTCTTCAATGCCCCTCTTGTAAGTCGTAGGGTACAATAATTGTTGTTGAATATGAAATAGAAACCTCAGAAGATGCTTCTAAACATTATATTCTCTTTCAACGCTGTCTTGTGTAACAAGATTATGGATTCTTTATTTTCTAATTTTTAAGACTCGTTATGTAACTTGATCATCATTAATCATTTTTAGGTTACTAGTATTCTGCCCAAACGAAGAAAAATTTCAGCATCTACGACAGGTTGGGTGGATTGATGGAAGTTGTATTTCGTTTTATAAGGACTCTAAGGTCAAAGGAAGGCCTCCTTGTTCTTCTTTCCCCACCTCTTTCGGTTGTCTTCTTTATATGGGGCTCCTAGTTCTGTCTTTGTTCTTCTTGGTGTGCTCTCTGGGTTTCCACTTTTCTGGAATCCAATGATAGATGGTACGAGGAGCTGTTTTCATCAATCAACTTTTGGGTCCTTGTCCCTCTGGTATTTGTGTGTATAGATGGCTAAAAGCACGTAGTGGTTCAGGAACTTAATCTAGTCGATCTTAGTATGAATTCTCTTCTCATTCCAGAATCCTGAACCTTTTCCATTCCACAACTTCAGATTATGGAAGTAGACAGAAGGACCATTTCTTAAGTGAAAGTTCAATGACAAAAATGAGCTCAAGGTTGTTAAGGGACGCTCTTTGCAGGTCATCTAAGGTAAAGAAATGAATGGTACAATCTGTCGTAAGATTTTATAAAACAGAGAAGGAAGAACTCAGAAATTGGAGAACAAGATGTCCACCAGGAAAATCACATAAGACACCGAAAGATCCCATCACCAAGATAAAAATGGAGGAAACTGGATTTCTTGTCTAAATGGCCACATGCTCGCAAAAAAGCCGCCACAACGTTCTCTGAAAAGCAGTCCATCACGGAAAACCTCATTGTAGAGTGTAGAAACGTGTTTCATTCTCTTCTTCCGTTCAGAGGGGAAAAGAATATCAATCTTTCTAACATGTGAATAGTAAGAACCCAATAAGAATAATCCGAAGAACTCGCAGCGTCCAATCTACACTCGTTTAAACAGGAAAATCTACTTTTTCCACTCTTCCATACCTAAAATAGCATTCTCACTACATCTTTTGCAGCCAGTGACAAGAGCCTTGGCACATAATAAGACAGGATCACCAGACCATTTGAAGAGAGGACAAAAGGATAGTAAAATAAAGGAAGGAAAACTAGATCATCTTCAAGCAAAATACTGATAAGATTTATATAAGTAATTTTCCGAAAGGAAAAGGCCATCTGTACTCACGAAGTACTTCATGCGCTGTCAATCTCTTTTGGGGTCTCTTACAAGCATTTTTTTACCAGATCTTTCGCACTATCGGAAATGCTGGGCCATGGTTCTGATACAAAGTCAAGTTCCCCTTTCAACACCTGCTCAAATATCCCTTGCTCCGTTTCTGATCCAGAACATCATTGAACATCAAAGAAGTAGATGAGAATCGTAAAAATGAATCACAGCATGGTGCTAGTAAAATAATGAAGCAGGAAAAGCAAAGTTCTCACCATCCCAAAATGGTGGGACCCCACTTAGTAAAATATATATGATGACCCCAGCACTCCAAACATCACATTCTTGACCATAATGCTTCCGCAATACTTCTGGGGCCACGTAGTAAGGGCTCCCAACCACATCAGTGAATGTTTCACCTGAATAGATGATACCTTATTAGATCTTGTTCAGATGGTAGCAGCTTAAATCAAACTCCGCCGTGAGGAAGAATGCAATATCAACTAAGAAAATAGTTAGCGAAGAACGGTGAAAGGATGAGCTAGGTCAATCAGAGCAATATATAACTGGAAAAAGGAGTATTAAGTTATCACATGTACGGAGATGCAGGATGAAACAGCTTATACATGCAAGCCCTAGAGAAACTTACAAACATAAATAAACCAACTAAGATCCTTTGGCATAGTTTACAAAGGCAGTGCTTTGACATAAACCAGAACTCAATTTGTCTCAAAGTAGATACGTACCAAAAATAAATCAACATTAATGCAACTCAATTTGGGAGCCACATGACTAAGATGGTAAAATTTTCGTATCGGATAGTACGAGGGCACATTTTCCATTCAATTGAAATGGAAAGAAAGAGGAGTGCCTGACTGCCTGTGAAACAGCAATGCAAGGTGTAGTTTCACATATGGTGAAATAAGACCAACGAATAAGCAAGTTGCCGGGTACCAAAGGAAAACTATCATGCAAGAAACTGTTTTAAATTCTGAAGAATTTAAAGGTGTGGAAATGCCCAACAATTCTGAGACAAGTCAAAATCCCTTAACTGGAAAGGAAGTTGAGCCCCTTAACTCTGCATCATAGCAAAGCACTTGCACTCCATAAGGCCATCAAAGTACCAGGTTGCCTCATCTCTCTGTAACTCAATTAATCTTTTAGAAGAAACGGAACTGAAATCAAGCCTAGAAGAATATTTGTAAGGCAAACTTGACCTAACAGGATAAGCCCATCTGGACACATATGCTTTATCAGACCAATTTTCCATCACGAAGACGTGTGGTATCTTACAGTAGCAAATATTACATATTGCAGACATTTATCAGGCAGCAAAATGGCCCTCACCATCTCCATTTCTACACAGGCTTTGTGTATGCAATTTTATGTTCAGTAAAAGATGCAGACAAGTATGTATATAAGCCAGTGGTGACACATAGGCAGTAAATTACCTGGCTAAAACTTAGTTACTTATAACAGAAAAATGAACTCCCTCCATTCAACTGAAAGAGTACTACTTTGCTTCTTTGGATGTTTCAGAGTCTCATATCAAATTAATCAAACAATTCGCATGATTATCTATCATCACCCTCCATATATGAAATAAGCAAGTTGGATCCAATCAAAAAATTTGTTAATTACGGTTAGTTCTAAGGGTATTTATGTAAGCCTAATATAAGTAAGTTTTACGAATAGGGACTCTTTGAGTGGAAGGAAGGAGTATATTTTTTGATACAATAACTTAGTGAATCTGTTTGTTTTTTATTTTCTAATTAAAGAAGCGATGATAGGCTACATGAATGGGGGTAGCTTTCATTTTGCCAGAATCCTCCCCACCCATATGAACCACAACTATCTCACATCTAGTGCAGTCTCCCGAACTCCAGTTTTGATAGTTGGTACATACCAATTGAGTCTTAGCCCTTGTAGTCAGATACAGTAACATAGCACCATAAAGAAGCTGGAATGCTACAGAATGAAAAGTTGGATCAATGAATTGGCTCTTTCAGCCACCCCAACCTGACCTGACTACCAAAGTTATAATTAGAAAGTGATACAGATGGATAAAGAAATAGTTAAAAATCACTCATCTTATGAACTTTTGAAACCTGTCAACTATTTAGAGAGTGATCAGCCATCTAAGAGCAGGGGTAAAGATTTACATATTCAAACCAGCTGAGCCTTGTACAAGAGAGTTACTTTTACATTCTCTCTGACCATTCAGTTCTCTCAAAGAAAGATTTTATGTTATATATAAAGGCAGATCCGCTGAGCCTTATCCACTAGGCCAACCTTGATTGCACTTAAGAGTTAAACAGAAACATCAAAATGGTAGGAAAAATAAAAAGGAATGATGTTAGTCATAGGGTAAAATCAGGTTGGATGAAGTGGAGAAGAGCATCCGAAGTCTAATGATAAGGCGTATCCCGATTAAATTGAAAGGAAAGTTTTACTGGACAACTGACCTACGTTACTAACGGAATGTTGGGCAACAAAAACCGAACGTGTTAACAAAATGAATGTGGCCAAAATGAGAATGTTAAGATGTATATGTGATAAAACTAGGACAGATAGAATTCGCAATGAACAAATATGTGAGACGGATAAAGTCGCACAAATAGGAGATAAATTGAGAGAAATTTGCTTAAGATTGTTTGAACACATACAACGTAGACCACTAAGTGCACCGGTTAGGAAGTAGTGTAGTATTAATATCACCAACTAGGCTAGCGTTAGGGGCACACCAAAACTAACATGAACAACCATAAGAAAGGAGGATATAAAAGAGTGTGGCTTTGTGTGATGACCTTGCACACGACCGAACCTAAATACCAAATTGTGAAAGAGGATTAATGTAATTTGGGGAACGGTTGATTGAGTTGAGTTGTATACTCTCTCTCTCTCTCTCTCTCTCTCTCTCTCTAGAACTGAAGAGTATGCTGCCAAGGAGCCAACTAAGTGAAAGGATAGAAGCTAGAAAGAAAGAGCCCAAATTGGTGAAGCAACTCGCCAATCTCTAGAAAAAAATCAAATAGCAACCCCTCTGTAAGCCCTCATCACCATAGCCCATAAAAAAACCAAATACAGAACACTATTATCCTCAAAAATTGTGATAGAAGATTAATCATCACAAATCCTTGAATAAAGTTCTGTCCATATACACCATAATTCCCTGCCCATTTAACTGTGGAGAAAAAGATGGAAATGAAACTCTCCATGAGTTCTACATACTACACATGCTACATATATGTAGAGAGAGTGCTTCTAAGGCCTCCTCACAATCTTATACATTTCACCAAACATTTACAGTTTTGTAATGATTATTTACAAAATTATATATCAAGAAGTATCAAATTGTAAGCTAATTTTTCCTACTTATTTAACAACTTTTAAACTTATTGTCTTTTCAAAGATTTTCTCCCCCACACAGAAAAATCCGTGAATTCAGAAAAAATTAGAAGCTAACTTGAATTTTTCATGGATTGCTTTTTTTCTTTGAGTAGATATTTTAATTTTATTCATAAAGAGAATATTAGAGAGGGGAGGTTAGGAGTCCATCCTACAAGAAAAAAGTGGAAAAACAAAAAAGAAAAAGAAAACCAACAAGAAAACGAAAGCCAGCTTCCAATTAAATACACTCGCCAATAGCAACAAAATTCCCTAACAGTTGCACAGCAAAAGCATAGAGAAAATTATCCCACCTTTCGTATAATTTAAATCAATTCGAACTCCTGGTTCTTCTAATGTTTCTAAAATCATATATTGATCTGTTTTTCACATTCAGCTAATTCATCAACTTGATCATTCTCTGCCTTAAACCTTTTTGCTCCCCAAGCCCCAGAGAGAAGTTTCTGGTTCCATACCTATAATCCTCTCATCATGACACCCGCAATTGTAATTTCATACATTTAGTCTCAATTGAGTTTATCCAAGCAGGCCCTCTCATTTTTGCACTTCTCTTCAACAGAAAATATCCCAAAAGAGCTGCAATTATGTTAGTGCTAACAATATCAAATTATCCACAAAAGTTCATAGACTGATAACCCTTGTGCTGAGCGGCATATGCACTTAGTTTTTGGGGATAGCCTGGTTTTGCTCTTGGCAAATTATAGTTCAATCCATAATGATCATGCACATACTGTTGTCCTGGACTGTACATCTACTTTCTCCCCTTTGTCTGGATGGTGAGATCAGATTTTCCAAACAGCGCAAACTGAAAAGAAGAGAAGACTCCAGTGGAAGGGGTTGTTGGAATATTGTTTTCTGAAAAGAATGATGCTAAAAGTCCATAGAAGGAATCACGATGTGAGCGGGAGTCCAAAGCTGATAAAAATCAAAGCGCGGTGGAATATGGCCCCTCTTTAGCATCATGCAAGTTCTTTGAAAAGAAAGAAATGGACGAACTTTTAAGAGAGTTGAGTGTTCTCAGTACAAGTTTCTCCTCTGTTTCTTGAGTTTGCTTTTTATTTGGCTCAAAGGAGATAATCCAGCATCCTTGCTGTTTGTTTTAGATTTTGGGAATGAGTTCGTATAGAAGCTTTCATACTTAGTTTTTCTATGAGCACCTGTTTTGGATCCCTTGAGTTTCTTTTCTTTTGTTCAATTTTATACTTCCTGTACACATGGGCTTAACTGCCATTTACGCGAATTTTTTTGATTTCAAAATTTACTAATAAAAAATAAAATGACTGCCGGGTGGAGTGTGATACTAGTACCTCTGAAATCAAAGTTATTATCTGAGTATATGTACAGTAAATCTATTGAAGTCTATCCAAGTTATTTTCTGAAGAAACTTAAGTGATGCAAGACAGAAATATTGCCATTACAAATTCAAATAGGCAGAAGTTTGAATTTTATTTCCTGTCCACTTTAATTATCTTTAGCAGAATAATTAGGAAGAAAATCAGTACATCTTGGATTACTGAATGAACAATTAGGCCGTTTTTAAAAGTAAAAGTAACATAGTCTATCTAAACCTATGATCTGCACTATGGACCCAAACAAATTAAGCAGTGGAATTAATATCCTATCTGGATACTCCCTTATCCTATCCTATCCTATCCTATTCCACCTAATTATCCAGCGTGCAAAATGGCCATAGACTGAAAAGATAGAGCTGATGATGTTCTGTGGCATATAATATCCTTTTTTATATCAGTTACAGTAGATCTCTTTCTTTTAGCAATAAATGATGTAAGGAACCAATTCCAAAAGAAGTATCAATCTCACATATGATGCATTTGGTTGCAGGCGGGTTAGATATAGCTTGTCTGGTTAGTAATATATCAATATGAAATCCAAGAGCTTTGCCGCATATTAGTAGCTGATATTTTAGGTTAGGCCAAAATACGAAAACCCCCCCAAAGTATCCACCCAATCCCACTTTGCCCCCCAATGTTAAAAATGTCCAAAGTTCATACCTGATGTGATTCCAAGATCGTTGACAAAGGGAAACCAACCACAAAAAAGAAATGAGTGCTTGTTTAGTCACTTAATTTCTCGACCTTCATACAGCCACTTGTAAGGGTAAAGAAGCCCTTTGACATGAATACCCAACTTGTCAATAACTTTTGTAGTCACCAAATTATTAATATCACTATATCCATCAATAGCTAGTTTACAAACCCTTCCTTCGATTGTACAGCGGGAATGAAAGGTATCTAACATATCCTCCAACATTGGGGGGCAAAGTGGTTGGTTTCCCTTTGTCAACGATCTTGGAATCACATCAGGTACGAACTTTGGACATTTTTAACATTGGGGGGCAAAGTCGGATTGGGTGGATATTTTGGGGGGGGGGGTTCGTATTTTGGCCTTTAGGTTATAAGAATCACAAGCATATACTTTTCAAGATGAAAACACTTGCATTGATAATCAATGGGTTTATGGAAGTTAGAGGCTGCGAGATTCTAAAAGTGCCGCTGAGTTCCCGGATAATATTTCAAGTCCTGCTAGAAGGCTATCCGGTAAGGAGAGGTTAAAAAAAGAATATGCTTTCAGTAAAAATACAGCGGAAGGTTTTGGAATAAACTGGGGTGTGTGGCGAAGCTTGGATCTTTCTTGGTTCTGTTTCTTCTTTTTTTTCAGATGCATTTTAAAGGTATCGGAAGGGACAAGGATGTTACTTTGCTGTGGGAATGTGCGCTGTTTGCTACCTTGTAGTGCACGTGAATCAAGAGGAACTAAGGAATTTTTAAGGATCAGTCAACGTTTAGACAGATGCTTTGGGATAGAGTAGTTTTTATGGCTTCTTTATGGGCCTCAGCAAGGGGTGCCTTTAGAGGAGTTCCCAAACAGACATGGGGATAGTAGGATCACAAAAAGCCCATTAATCTCAAGGCCTGCAGAATATTGAACCTATTTAACCATTGAACCGCAACAACTTTTGGAGCATAAAAACTGATAACAGAATTGAATTTCCGTAAATCACACAACTCAATGAACCCAGTGGATCAATTTGTCTATGATAGTCTCACTTGTAACCTCATTATGGTGTTCATATGAGACACAGTTCCTAGGAGGCAAAAAACAACCACCTCCTGCAATGTTGCTTTAAGGGATTTATAGAAATCAATATGGTTTCGAAAGGCAGGTTACAGCCTAAAGGCTATTGCGTGGCTACACAATCTCTCTCATACAACTCAACGAGCCCATGGAACAATTTGTTTATGATAGTCTGATTTGTAACCTCAAATACTGTATTCATACAACACAGTTTCTATGAGTCAACCAACAGCAAAGGATGTGGAGTGAAGAACCTCCTGCAATGTTGCTTAGAGGGATTCAAAGAAGTCAGTGAGGTTTCAAAAGGCGGGTTACAGCCAAAAACATTGAAGCAAAGCTTCATTTTTACATGCTTTATTACTGTATGCATATTGATTACTGAAACCACTTTCAGGATCACTTTTTCATTTCAGAATAAGAAAAAATGTATCATAAATCCAGAACAGTATTACAAATATAGGTTGAGAGCAAGCATTTCAAATACCACTTATTGGTGAACTATCATCTATCAGTAACAAAATCTGACAACACAAATCTTACATAACTCTCAACTAATTAAAATTTGTTGTCTTTCGGTTAATAAGGAAATTAGGTGCTAGGATGAGTAAAAGATCTGTAGACTAACAAGTATGATCAAAATGATACTCTTTCATCCAGATATGACCCATTCACTAATGGACTATTACACCTGGCCACCTATTCACAGAATGAACCCTCCCTCAAATACAATCAGGGGGGACCCAAGAAAAAGCCACATGGACTTTCTAATTCGCTAGTGATATACCGATTGTCCTAGTCTAAAAGGTCTCATGACCACTCCCAACCAAAATCCCCCATCTAGAAGTCATGAATCTACTTTCTATGGTAATTACTACTTAAGTTGGCATTTTACTAGAGCATTTCCAGATTAAACTGCATGATTATGATTATTACAAATTTGTGTCATTAAGATCATCCGGGCAATAAAGAAACAAACTTGTTAAACAAATACCTGGTCTAAAGAACACCGAGAGCCCAAAGTCAATCGTTTTAAGTGGTGACTCCTCTTTTTCATTAACAAAGAGAAAATTCTCAGGCTTCAAATCCCTATGCATAACCCCTAAAGAGTGGCATGCTTCAACAACTCCAACTATTATTCTTGCAAGTTCAGCAGCCTTCCTCTCAGTATAATGCCCTCTTTGTATAATCCTATCAAAAAGCTCCCCACCTGCACAAAGCTCCATCACAACATGAACAGCAACGGCATCCTCATAAGCACCCACAATAGAAATCACATTTGGGTGACCAGCCAAGTGGTGCATTATCTGTATCTCCCTTCTAACGTCCTCCACATCCTCTTCTGTCGTCAATTTCCTCTTCGCAATGGATTTGCAAGCAAACTCCTTTCCTGTACTCTTTTCTATACAAAGGAACGTGGTCCCAAATTGACCTTGCCCCAACTTCCTTCCCAAAGTATAAACTTCCTTCAAATTCCCAGTTTTTCTCTGCAATACCGACTCAACTTGAAGTCCCACACTAGACACTCGCTTAATGTGATTTGGCTTGTTTCCTTTTCCAGCCTCTCCAGGCTTCCCTGCATCCACCTTTACCCCCGGCTTAGCTTGATCAACTCCTCTAGCGTCCTCTCCAGTTATTTTAACCTCTGCAGGGGCGTGTTCTGGACGCATGCAGGGGATCCTTTCGAATCAGGTCCCTTAGCTTTACCAGAACCTGAATTGACCGAATTTTCTGCATTCTTTTCATTGGCATTGTTGTTTTTATTGCTGGATTCATCATTAGGAGGAGGGAGAGTGTTCTCTGGAGGGCGTGTTCGCCAAACAGCGGCAGTAACAGATTGTAAGAAGCCGTTATTCCCCAAATTAGGCCCTACGCACGTATTCCCCATCAAACACCAATAATCTCAGATCCTATCTCTCTCGAATGCCGACCTCTTTTGGATCCCATTCAAAATACCCCAACGCAAAATTGAAGCAATGTGACTGGATCACAAAGCCCTAATTTCGTAGCATCAAATAATACCAATTTTCACAATCCCGGAATTGCTTTCAAGCTCGGAGGGTTTCATAAAACCAAAAAGAAGATACCTTATATCTAAATTAAGAATTAATTAATTCTTTCCGATACAAATCAAAATGCCGATTTCAAGCTGGAAGGAAATTAACAAAAATAGAAGTGCTGTAAATTGATCAATAATCCAAAGGTTAAAAAATGGTGGAAATTAATCAATAATGAGACTAGAGACCTAGATTTTGAATGAAATGGTTATGAAAACAGTGTGAAAATGAGAAGGAAATTGAAAGAAAATGTGGGAAAAGGAAAGAGAAAACGAGGGAAATTGGGGCGGAATTGTGTGCGGGATAGGGTTAGCTGAATCGACAGGGAGAAGCTGAAGAATGGGTTTGGGTTAGCGAAATTGAGCATTTGGGTTAGAAAAGGGAGGGGCGACGCCATTTCCAATTTCATCATCCCTCCCTCCCCTGCTGGTTGGGTATTTGGCGCGCAGGAGAAAGGAGAAGCAGTTGATGATGTTACTGGGACCCGCAGAGAAACGCGTGACATGGATGATCAATATTAAAAAATACATAAATTTCAATTTCAATTAAAGCAATCGTATTTCCACTGCTTCTAAATACTCCTCCGTCCGAAATTATTATCTTATCGATATTTTGAAACGAAATTTAATGTATTTTTTTATTTTTCAAAATCATAAAACATATAATTCGTAGTACTTTTAAAGTATTACGAATTATATGTTTTATAATTTTGGAAAAAGTAAAAAAATATACGTCAAATTTATATTTGAAAAATGTTCTGTTTAACTAAAAAAAGTCAAACAAAACAATAATTTCAGGACGAAGGGCGTACTAAATAGGAATCATGTTTGTTTCGCACACACATTAAAAAAAATAATTAATCATGGATGCTGTTAATAACTATGTAAAAGTTGGACGGATGAATTAAAGTAAAAATTAAATTAGAGGTGGAATAGTAAAAGTAACATCTCAAGAATAAAAGATTAAAAATTGAGCGCTTTTTTTTATTGGTCTAAAAATAAAGATAAACTCTTTTTTTAAAATGGGAAAATATTATGAGAGTTACTATTTATATCCAAATATTTACTGAGTACACCTCTCTCATATATTACAAAAATTTTAAATGTCATTATAAATTTTAACTTAAATGTTCTTTATTTTTTTAGGTAAAAAAATAAATTTTATTACTGTTCGTTAGCCCTACCGAACACACCTAAAGTTGTTCAGTATGGGTGTCAAACACTTATAGTGATGTTCGGTGGGGGTGTCGAACACTCATAGTGATGTTCGGTAGGGGTGCCAAAAAATTTCTATAGGTGTTCGGTAATACAGTGCTGAATGAATATTTAAAAAAAAAAAAAAAGGGGCGGGTTGCTTGACTGGTTGTGGTGAGGGGGTGTGGAAGGAGGAGGAAGGGGGTAGGTTTTGTGGAGAAAGTGGAAAAAAAAAAAAAAAAAAGGGCTAATGTGGTGTTTTGTGTGTGTGTGTGGGGGGGAAGGAGGAGGAAGGTGGCGGACTGGGTTGGGTGGGGTGGCGTGGCGTGGCGTGGCGTGGGGGGGGGAAGGAGGAGAAAGGGGTGTGTTTTGTTTGGGGTGGGGTGTATTTAGTAAATTTTAGAGAAAATATTAGTAAGGTTAAAATAAAAAATTAGAGGGGCGTAGTTAGCATTTTGAGGGATTAAAAATATTAGGGTTGGGGTGTACTTAGTAATGGGATATATTAAGTAATTTTTGGAGTATAAATAGCAATTCTCAAATATTATATCACAAAAATGCTAAATAAAATTTCCCATTGTACAAATTTTGTGTCTACTTTATGGGAATAAAATTAAACTTAAATAGTAAATTGGTCACTGTACTTTATCTTAAAGCAACAAACTCACTAGATAATGTTTGTTTCCTTTTATTTACATCATTGATTTGATCTTTACAATCACATTACTTATTTTCGTCAAAAAGTTTGAATAAAAAATGTTTAGGCTATCTTCCTGTCAAACTTTAGTATTAAAATTAAATTAATAATCTGAGTTCTACGAAATTCAAATTATTTTCCAATTCCAATTACAAGTTATGGCATTGGAGTTCCCAAACAAACTCTTAAGATATTTAACTCTCTGACTGAAAAAAAAAATATAAAAAAAATGCCCTCGCTAGAGCTTCTGTCACTCGTGGAGGGTGTAATTTTATTTTTTCTTAAAATAAGTACTTCCAATTCTTTTTTTAAAGTAAAACTAAAGAGCAAACGTTGATAAATGCTTAAAAAGTTTGTGTGGTAACCATTAACGATGAATGCAATAAAGACTTGGAGAATTGCATTGAAGGTTATACATGAGTTGTTTATCCAAACTGGTGTTGGGTGGGAATGAAATGGGATGATAATGCTAATATGATCATTATTGATTGAAGAGGACTGACAAGTATATCTAAATGTAAATTATTATTATTATATGTATCTCTTAATTTGAGTTACTTAAGAACATCTCAATATATTATAATGCATAATGTGATTTTTTTTTTTATATATTGCAAAAATAATCGGATTCTAAGACAATGAGGGGGAAGTCATTCTTATTGCACCAGGATTGGAAGGAATATGGGGGTTGATCAAGCAACCGGTGTTGATTATGAGACTCCCATCCATGTAGCCAAAGCAATAAGCATAGGTGTTAGTTTAGTTGATGTGGACGACGCGAAGAATGGGGTTGATGGTCTTTAGGACATATCTCATTCCGTTCCAGTAATGCAATCTCCATATGGTAAACAAAGATTTGGTGAGTGGTTCTGATGACGCATAGATCGCTCACCGCGTTTCGAGCCTGTGCCGAAGCGACCAGGTCGTCGGGCTGCGGAGCCCAAGTGGTACTCATGTCCCTTGCCCAAAGACTATAACCTGGAGGTCAAGGGTTCGAAACTTGCTAAGTTTCAGGATGTGAGGGAGAGCACAAACCTACTACCATGGAGTGGGTAGACCCCTGTGGCCGTAGCTCCGTAGCCCGATGACCTGGTCGCTTCGACATAGGCTCGAAACGCGGTGAGCGATCTATGCGTCATCAGAAAAGGCGCCCTTTTTTGGAGTGGGTCGAACCCTCACCTCATGATCTCCTCACCCATGGCAGTGAGTTTTTTGCCTTCCTCACATCCTGAAACTCAGCAAGTTTCGAGCATGTGACCTCCAGGAGTAAGTGCACAGGTCATGGGACATGAGTACCACTTGAGCTACTTTTCTGATGACGCATAGATCGCTCACCGCGTTTCGAGCCTATGCCAAAGCGCCCAGGTCGTCGGGCTGCGGAGCTACGGCCACAAGGGTCTACCCACTCCATGGTAGTGGGTTTGTGCTCTCCCTCACATCCTGAAACTCAGCAAGTTTCGAACCCTTGACCTCCAGGTTATAGTCTTTGGGCAAGGGACATGAGTACCACTTGGGCTATCAATATCATAGGAATGATTCTTTCTTTCTTTTCCCTAATTACTTGATCACGAGATATAAAATCTCTATTTCTTCTTTGTTAGTAATTACTATCGGCGACACGCTCAAATAATAATCCTAATCAATAATTAAACCTAGTCGACACGATCAAGATTCAATGTATTAATTGATGAAAGCTTTAAGAGATTAAGATCAAGAAATTAATCTATTACTATTTCAAATAGAATTAAAGCCAATTTTACTTTAATCACAATTCAGGATGACACATACAAGAATTGCGAAGGTGCTACAATGAAAACCCTAGTCCGACACGATAAAAGGGAGATCTAGCAGTAATCAATTAAAAGGATTAAGAGATTGATCAATTTCTCAAAACCTTAGAAATAGATTTGAATTAAGAACAAATAAAATTGTAATGAAGGGAAAATAATAAGAAAGTTTCAAACCTCAATTGATATCCAAAACGGTTCAAGCTTTACAATCCAAAGCAATAGGGAATTAGCCCTCCATGGAATTGAAACTCCAATATGTTCTTAGGAAAACTAGTGAAAAGAGATGATAAACCTAAAATAATGACAAGAGGTAGTATTTATACTCCCTCCCTAAAAACCTAGTTTAAAAAGGAAAAATAAAATAATTAAAAAGAGCAAAATCTGGTAAAAATCCCGTCGCTGACGTCATAAGTTGCCTGGAGCATGACTCGTCCAGCCCAAGTGGTACTCATGTCCCTTGCCCAAAGACTATAACCTGGAGGTCAAGGGTTCGAAACTTGCTGAGTTTCAGGATGTGAGGGAGAGCACAAACCCACTACCATGGAGTGGGTAGACCCCTATGGCCGTAGCTCCGCAGCCCGACGACCTGGTCGCTTCGGCACAGGCTCGAAACGCGATGAGCGATCTATGCGTCATCAGAAAAGGCGCCCTTTTTTGGAGTGGGTCGGACCCTCACCTCATGATCTCCTCACCCCTGGCAGTGAGTTTTTTGTCTTCCTCACATCCGAAAACTTAGCAAGTTTCGAGCCTGTGACCTCCAGGAGTAAGTGCACAGGTTATGGGACATGAGTACCACTTGAGCTAGTAGCCCAAGTGGTACTCATGTCCCTTGCCCAAAGACTATAACCTGGAGGTCAAGGGTTCGAAACTTGCTGAGTTTCAGGATGTGAGGGAGAGCACAAACCCACTACCATGGAGTGGGTAGACCCCTGTGGTCGTAGCTCCGTAGCCCGACGACCTGGTCGCTTCAGCACAGGCTCGAAACGCGGTGAGCGATCTATGCGTCATCAGGTTCTAAACATAAGAGAAATGGGAGATGGTGTCATTGAGGGGAAGAGAAAGAGAGATGGTACTATTGAGGCAATGGGTAACCAATTCAGTGAAACAATCAGTCTTGGTGTCAACATTCTAGTTGATACCAAGAACATGTCAATTATTAGTACTCGACTTGGGCACAAGGTGGACAAGAGCGAGAAGATGTAACTTATCTTCATTGCTGAAAGAGCTTAATTTGAGTAAGAAGGAAAAATAGAATGTATTTCCATGGCGGGCACAGTGAAAGCAAATTAACTTATTTATAGGATTTTTCAAGTCTCAGCTAGATATGACAATTTCGAATCGAACCGTGGATACATGAACTGAACTGAACTGAAATTGACGGTTATTAACTGGTTTGACTGGATATGGGACGGATAAGATAACCGAAATAAAAAATTAGGGAACGGTTTGATTTTGGTATTAGCAGTACCTGCCCCATACTCGTTCAATTCCCCAAACTGTTACCCGAACCTCTTATTTATTACTAATATAATTTTACACCCATTCATACAAGTATTTACCGTATAACTTAGGTATATATATATGTTAGATTTAAAACACTGAAATTTAAATATCATTCTCAATCATGTGAATATGCCGCTCAATGCGCTTAGTCGCTCACTCCTTTTCATCACCTAATGATTTAATATTTGGTGAATATGTGGCGTGCACAACTATTTAGCTAGACTTTTTAGCTTTTAAGAATATGATTAGGATAAGTTTTAAGTAGAATTATTATCTTTTATCAAGTCTTATGAACTTAATTAAATAGTATGTTACTATGTTATTTGAATGTTATTTTTTGAATTTTTTTTTTCTAATCATTAAATTATATTAAGCTAAATTGTTAGTTTGACCAACTGCCCATGGGTATTCTCCGATTAACTGTTACACGTGGAGAATGGATATGGGGGGACAATTTGATTCCCCGGTTGGAGAATAGGACAGTTATGGAGCATAAAATTAAAGTGGGGAATGGGAGTGGTATTATGTATAACCGCCCCCAAACTACCCCATTGTCATCCCTAGTCTCAGCCCATGAAATGGACTCGCGGGCTATTGGATGGAAATCTTAGGGCTATGTAGTCTTTGGTGGAGGACTTGATTTATGTAGTTCACTGTCTTTATTTTGATATGCAAAAAGATTCATGTAGTCGACCTCAAATAATTGATACTTAAAGCTGAATTAAGTTGAGTATTTTATTTGTTTTGAAGTATCAAAAGCTTTTTTCGTTTGAACGATGCATCCTTATTATGAAATATTGGTATTTCTAGATGTTCAAGCTTATTTTTAGACATGTATTCATGTATGTTTGATGGTATTATGGACATAACTATTTTTTTAACATAGGTTTAGTGTTATTATGGACATAACTATTTTTTAATGATCAGTGTTATTATGTGACATACTGTTGCTACGTTGTTCTCTTTAATTTACACTAGAAATGCACCCATGCGATGCACAAAATCGAAATCAACATAAATAAAACAATTAAAAAAATTAGCGTTAACAAAATAAGCAATGATATATAGATAAGAACAACTATGAAAAAATCATACTCCATTAAGAATAACTATTATAAACAAGTTTCTTACTCCGTGCGTTAAACGCACGACATATATATTTTTCAATTAAGCAATATATAAGCAAAAAGAAGAGGCAAAAAAACAATTAAAAAATTGGATACAATACATTTTGAACATAACCTCCAACCATATACTATTGCGAAGAAACATAAGGTAAAATAAATTATATATGATAATTTAATTAAAAAAGAATAACAAAAAAAAACATTATATAAAAAATAACGGTAATATTATAAATTCTAAAAAATTTCCTCAAACACAACATTTTGTTGTTTTATTTATGTACGACTATTCAAATAAAAAAATACCGAAACAAAAAATTACATTATAAAATCAATAAAAAGAAAATATATGTCAATTGAAAAAAAAAAAGTAACTATCCAATTTTGACCGTTAAAATCCAAAATGTTATATGGGTCAAATAAAATTGGCCCAAATAATTCAAACAATATAAAAAACTATATCACACAATAAGTACATTTATGAAGACATGAATACTATGAACTTCTGCCTAAACCGGGTGATAACTATTGGTATTCATGGTTCATTTCAACAAATAATTAAAAAAAATAGAAAATTGTTGGTCAGTACACTTTGAAAAGTTTTTATTCTCTCCAGTCCACCTTTTTTTTTAAACCGGAAAAAAGCACTTTGTGAATTTTCTTCCTAAAATGCCCCCGTCTCTTTAATGATGAAGATTGACTTTCACAGCCCAGCTCCCACGCTTGAAAGCTTCATAACATTTAAATCTGAGAAATATAAATTCACAAAACAAACGTGGAAACGAAAAAAAATAGTCGAATTTCCATGCATAGAACACGAATTTGATCACAATTTGATCAAATTCAAATTTTCTGAGTTCATCTCGTTTTTCCTTGTTCTTGGGCTGTTTTGGCCACTTTAATCTATGTTTTAAGCTTCGAATTTGTTTAAAATCAATCACATACTGTTATACTAACTTAGTACTACATTTGTGCACAATTTTTCTACCAGAAAATACTATTTTTGAATTGGGCATCGCGATATAGGGATGCGCGCCGAATTGGGCATCGCGATATAGGGATGCCTCATCGCGATGCCATATAATTGTCTTCGATGTATTTTTCCTTCGCTCTGTAGAAATCTTCAATATGAATGCAGCCTTCATTTACAAATCAATGATTTTGTTTTCTGGAGTGAATCAATTCACAGTTTCAACATGGTATCATAGCCTCGATTGATCGATCTCAATCTATTTCTACTTCCGCATCTGTAATTCATCAAAATCTTCGATCAGGTTCTTGTCTCTTATATTTCTTTGATTTTAATCCAGTAGGTTTGGATTAATTCCATCTGAAGAATTCAATTTATCTTAGTGATTTGTGATTCATTTTGTTATTCTGTTAAGAAATTGTATTGATCATCTTGTGTTCATCATGCCTGAGTCATCGTAAGATAATTCTGATATGTATGATCTCTCTTAGTCTACCTTGCAATTGCAAGTTGTTCATCCTCTATACCTTCAACCAAATTACCACCCTGGAATGACACTTGTGTCTGATGTTCTCAATGATTCCAATGTTTCTCAATGGAAGATTTCCATTACTATTGCCCTATCAGCCAAAAACAAATAAAGGGATGATCAATGGAGTTAACAAGAAACCAGTTGCTAATTTGAAATATATTGGAGCATGGGAGAGATGTAATAGTATGGTGATATCCTGGATTCTAAACTCTGTTAGCCCTGATATTAGACAAAGTATTGTCTACTTTAGCACTGCAAGTGAGATGTAGGATGATCTTGTAACAAGGTATCCCAAAGCGATGCCCCCAAAATCTTTTAAGTAAGAAAAGCCATTACCCTATGTACTCAAGGGACTTGTCAATTAGTGCTTATTTTACCAAATTCAGGAATCTGTGGGAAAAAAAATAAAGGGTCTGTGGGATGAATTGACAAGCTTGAGGCAAAGTCCTAATTGTATTTGTGAGTGTATCTATGGGGCTTCCAGACTACATGATGAGAATGAACATGTATACAAACGATCACTCAATTTCCAATGGATGTCAGAATCCTATACAGATGTTAGAGGGAAAATACTAAGAATGACTCCACTTCCATCCATTACCAAAGTTGCGTCAATGCTTACTCAAGAGGGGAGCTAAAGGTAGTGTATCAATGTAGTAAATTTCAATGATATCTCAACAGCATTGTTCAGTAAAACAACTAGCTCAAATACACATTCAGGTCATAATAAAAATTCTGGAACTTATAAAGATGGCAAGGCAAGAACTACTGTAATTTATCACAACATGGAGCAAAAGGAAATTTTTTTTTTGTGATTTCTGTCATGGGGACTCACACACAAAAGAAAGGTGTTTTTATTTGCATGGATATCCTCATTGGCATCCATTACATGGGTACAAACCTAATTAGAGAAAGATGCCTAAGAATAAAGGCAAGGAGAGTTCTTACATGCATGATTAATGTTCTCTCTACTCAAGGAAATCAAGTAAATGAAGGCTCTACAACAACTACTACTGGCTCTCTTACTACAGAGCAATACCAACATCTTCTGTCTATTCTCAATGGTGCAAATGCAGGATGTGTAAGTTCTACTCATCCCCTTGACAACCCTAAAGTGGTTCAATTGACTGTTAAGTCATATAATGAATCAATTGTTGCTAGTCTCCACCTGTTTAGCTAGCTTCATCTCATGACTAGCTTGTTGACACTGGAGCATTAAACCATATCACCATTTGCTTTAACAATCTTATTGATCCCATCTTCATTCATTCTGTTATACACTTACCAAATGACAAGACCTCCCATTATAACTCACAAAGTGATGTGATTCCAAGATCGTTGACAAAGGGATACCAACCACGAACACGTATTGAAACAAGAAAACAATGAATTGGTGAAAAGATAAGGAGTTTCCTTCAACCCTAGGGTAGATTTTTAATCCCTAGAACCTTGGGGTGCAACCTTGACCCACTAATTGTAATTGATTAGGAACCAAGACTACGGAACGCAACAAGCCTCCATTATAACTCACAAAGTGATGTGATTCCAAGATCGTTGACAAAGGAAAACCAACCACGAACACGTATTGAAACAGGAAAACAACAAATTGATGAAAAGATAAGGAGTTTTCCTCAACCCTAGGGTAGATTTAATCCCTAGAACCTTGGGGTGCAACCTTGACCCACTAATTGCAATTGATTAGGAACCAAGACTGCAAAACTCCACAAGCATGCAACTCAACAAACTTGATAAGTTCAAGGGTTTGAGAATTCTAATCTAAGAAATCTCTCAAAAGCTCACAATATAGTGAAAACTCAATTCAATCATATCATATATCAAAAGTTTTTAATCCAAGACATATGACAGCCTTTATATAGGCTGAAACAAACCTACTAAAACCCTAAAAACGTTTAGAAACAAAACCCCTAAGAAATAGGATAAAACCCTACTTTAAAATATAAAAATCCCGTCGTCGGCGCGCTAGGGTGCGCTAAGGCGCGGGCCTCCCAGAACTTTGGCTTAAAACATCAAACTTGAGCAAAAACGATGAAAACAGAAAAGTTAGAATGGCGCGGCCGTATGGCCTTCACGTCGCGACCTACCAAGGCCAAAATTAAACTGTTCATGACTAAGTGAGCCACTGAGTGGCCGCTCCACCTGTGCAGAATTTGTTTTGCTGATTTTTGTGCTTATTTGACCCTCCAACACTCAAACGATCCTCCCCTCTTTGTCTTGAACATCCTTGGGTGTTATGAGAGCTTCAAGAACATGTGTGAACTCCTCCTCTTTGGCCTCGAATGGGCTTGAGTGACTTTGAACCAAAACAATCATAATTGGTTCACTTGACTTGGCCCTTGGGTCTTGGCTCTATCCACGATTCTCATCACAAAGGAACTATCAAACTATTTAGTGACATTGTCTTATACAATGTTTACTATGTGCCTGAGTTCCAGTTCAATTTAATTTCTGGAAGTAAATTGGTGACATACAACAAATGTAATCTCATATTTTCTTCTAACTCTTATCTTTTACAGGACCCAATTCAGCAGACATTAAAGGAGATTGGTAAACTTGATGGAGGCCTTTATAAGCTGGTACAAACAAATTCTGTAAGCAACTCTTCTATTTGTCCCAATCTTAGTCCCACATCACTTCAATGTAACTCTCAAATGATCTCTAATGATTGTTGCAATGTATTTCCTAATAATAAAGTGTATATGTGGCACAAAAGACTTGGTCATGTTCCTTTTTTGTCAATAAAACATATTCATTTTCTAAGCTCTCAGTTCAGTCTTTCAGCTTGTAAATCTCTCAATTGTGATGTATGTCATCTTGCTAGACAGGCCAAACAATCTTTTTCTTTGAGCCACTCTCATAGCAAGTCTAAATTTGAGTTAATACATTGTGATGTTTGGGGTCCCTAGAGACACTTAACCTATGATGGCTACCATTCTTTTTGTACCATAGTCGATGATCACTTTAGGGCCACATGGACCTTCCTATTAAAATCCAAATTACATGTGTGTCAAATTCTTTAAGCCTTCCTCGCCATGGTTGAAACCCAATTTAATGTCAAAGTCAAACATATAAGATCTGATAATGGTAAAAAAAAATTAATTTAGATATCACTACCCTCTTGCTTCCTCTTAATATAATTCACCAAAGTACTTGTACTGATTGTCCATAGCAAAATAGCAGGGCTGAGAGAAAACATATACATCTCTTAGAACTTGTCAGAGCATTAAGATATAAAGTCAACCTTGTAACACCCCAACCCTAATCCCTTCCTATTTCACTTGTAGTCACTTTTTATCGACTTAAAAACCCTTGGAATATGAGATAAGACCTTTAGCATTTGGTGTATGAGAGTGATGTCATGCTTGCTAAGCGTGACGTGCTAAGTCGTAACATGTGTTTGGCACGTGATTAACCCATGATGAGTTGTGCGGTGTTTCCGTATTTGTTTGAGACTATTCTCGACATCGATTAGTGTTTGTATACGTTGCATATTCCCCACGTTTAAGCAACCTAGCCTTGGTTTAGATTCCCTCACGATTGATGATCATGACGATCTTGTCGTTAACCCATACGTCAAGTTGTTTCGAGTGTAGTTTCACGTGTTTATCTTCATGTGTGATTGAAACTTGTGTTGTTCATCATTTGTGCATCATTGCAAGATGATTCAGTTGAGTTTTGGGGGTGTTTTGACCTTGGTTTGGACTTAGAAACATCCTAGGTTGACTTCACTTCATTGGGGATTAAATTAGTTGAGTTTCAAGCCAAAAAGTTCCAGAAGTTCCCGGGTTGCACTCGACACCTCACGCGACCGCGCCTAGGTGGAATTCAGAGGCTTGTCTTCAGAAGATGGCACTGTGAGCACCCCGATTCGTGAATTGTTTTGGGCCTTTCGCTCTGGACTCCCAAAAAATGTAATAAATACGTACAATACATTTATATAAAAAATACAGAGTCACCACCCTCGTTTATAAAGAAAACGAGAGAAAAACTGAGATTTTAGGTTCGGAGGCTAAGTTATGAGTTAGGAAGGTTTTACGTACCCAACTCACCATTTCGGTCTCTTATGATTGCATGCTTAGATTTATATGTTACGATGTATTTATTACGTGATAAAATAATAATAATAATAATAATAATAATAATAATAAAATCATAAAAGGAAAAATAAACAATAATTTTATTATTTATTTAAAGTGTATATATTTATTTTAAAACTAAAACTAGCAAATAATAAGAAAATAATAAAATATGCATATACCATATCTACTTTAAATAAAGCAAAAAGAAAATAATAAAAAAAGCAAGCAAGTTTGTTTGCTATTAAAATATGCATATTCATTATTTAACTACACTAAACAAATAAAGAAAGAATAATAATAATAGAAAAAAACATGCTCTAGGCAAACGGTTGAGAGGAAATGATAAAAAAAGAAACATGCACATTGTCAGGATGAAGGAAACGAAGAAGATAAGAAAGCCTTGTTTGGTGCTCGGCATGACGTTTGCGCACCAAATCGTAGTTTTGGCAGCACACTAAGCCTTTTTTTATTTATTTATTTTTTGATCCGAAAACGGAGCACGGAAAAATGCATTGTTTTCAAGCTCAAAAATCGAGCTTTTGAAATAGTTTGCACGGAAAAATGCATGGTTTTCACTTTTCAAGCTCAAAAATCGAGCTTTTGAAATAGTTTTCTTTGCCAAAAAATTACGTATTAACATGTTTTGTTTTAAAGTTTGACAAACAATAATACACAAATTTAATTATAAATCGAGGCTAAACAATTAACCGAAAGTTAAACATAAACACATTGTTAATGTATAAAAACGAAGAACGAAGCCTTGAAACTCAAATTTAATGGATATAATGCATGTATATTTACATATTAAATGTATCAAAACAAATATATACACATTTGCAAATTAAATGAATTTATTTACATACCAAAACGGATAAATAAAACTAATGACCGGAAGGATTTACTTTTGTCGTTTTACGAGTCGGGTCAAGTTCTAAGCCGTTGATTTATATTTGATCAAGTTAGCTCGTAGCTTGATCATTATGCTCCCACTGCTACCGATCGAGAAAATGAAGACTTAGGTTTTTTATATTTGTATGTTCAAAGAACATTGTGTGTTTGTGTGTGTTTGCTATGTATGTGTGTGTGTGTGTACGTGAGAGAAAGGGAGCGAGAGAGCAGTTAACTCTCTTTCTTTTTCTTCTTCTCTTTTCTTTCTTTTCTCTCTTTCATTTTGTTTCTCTTCTTCTGCTGTGAGTGAGCTGAGGAGGAGAGCTTGAGGGAGAGAGAGTGTATTTATAAGAGAGAGAGAGGGAGTGACCCTTCTCCCCAAGTTTGGAGGAATTCCTCTGTAGCTTGATCATCAAGTCTGTCGGAGGAAACCAAGGAAGTCCACAACCACGGATGTCAGGCGAGGTGCGCGGCGCACCTAGCATGGTGTGTGCGCACCAAACTTATTTTTTGTCTTTTTAGTTTTGCTTTTGTTGCACTTTGGCTCCTTGAGCTTTGTATCTTCAGTTTTGACCCCTTGAGCTTTGTAGTTTCAGTTTTGACCCTTTATGTTGATCTAACTGAAGTTGTCATGTTTGTTGGACGTCGTTAATCCTATTGAGTATTTTGTTTTCTGAAATGATCATAGAAACAAGTGTTAATCCATTTATAAATAAACAATTATTTATAGGACAATTCGTATAATATAGGTGTACGATGCGGGTGTCTAGGCGCTCGCGTCCCTTCTCTGGTGCGACTGCTCCGACACTCTTCCAGCTTTTGACGAGATTTTTAATTGTTGACCAATTTGACCCATTTCCTTGGCTGAAGTTGAGCCATGTCTCGAGGCTTTAAGAAGAGATAATATCTCTCCAATAGACACCATGAGAGACCTAAAAGACCTCTCATTTCATCTTCTTCAACCTTGAGCTTTAAAGAGAGAGTAGAAATCAGAGAAACCTTCATATCTTGGGCATCCGACGTCGGATCAATGATCCAATTTTGGTGTAGAGGGCGACAAGGGGAACATTCCTAGCTAAGAAATTTCCATGATATGTTGGTGATTCATGAACTCATCTTCCTCTCCCACATTTTAGAGAGAGAAAATGAGTTTTGAGAGAGAGAAAATTTGATTCAAGCCTAGTTTGAGGGTGGAATCGTCGATTGGACTTCGTAGCGGGGTGGAGATTATTGAGGAGAGCATTTCCACCTGAACCCACTTTGATTCCTTGAAGAATTTGCGATAGATTGTAAGTTACTATTCTTTTTCCTAGTTTTTAAGCATCGTAGTGTATAATCACGATGTTCGCATGCTATACTTGTTTTAAATAATTTGTTAGCATGATATGTGTTGGGTATTGATGATGTATCATTAATTTCGTTGTCTCCAAGTATTAGAGACTATTTTATCTAGATTTACTTGTTTCCATAACCTAAGTCTTTGTTACAAGATGACTAATGAGCATGCGTGTCTGTTAGAGTAGAAACTTGTACTTAGACAATTGCTTGTAATAGCTTAGGATTGCTTATTTTGTCTTAGCTTAAGTCTTCAGAAGATAGCCTTTGTATACTAGCCATCTTCACCAACAATGTCCAACAAGCCATCAGTCAAGAACGTTCCAGCCAAGCTTCATCAGTAATGTATGAAGACCTGAAGATCATCTGATCAAGACTTGTCTGAAGAAATGCCTTTAGTTATTAGCAAAGTTACTCTTTAACTTTGGTGTAACATTAACCTATTAGTTTATTTATTGGACCATTCTATTTTAGGCATTCTTCTCAGTAAAAGATATTCTGCCAGCAGTACTTGACTACCCATATTTGACAAAATTACAGGCAGTGCTCAGAGACAACTTGGACTATGCAGAACTCCCTCTCAAATTTCGACAGAAAGACCTAAGGGCATTTAATGCATCTCTCTTTGCATTAAATACACCTAATTCAAATCCATTCCAAGTCTAAAAATCCCCAACGGCTCCAAGAGATCTCTGAGTATAAATTGAAGACTTGATGAAGCATTGAAGACGCTCTCAACAACTCTACAACTCTGAAATCTTCATCTTCATTACTGCTAGTGCATTTAAGAATATTCAAGTTTTATTCTGTATATCTTTTGTTGAAGAGCACCAGTCTTAGACGCATAGTCTTTATTGCTCTTCATTGATTGTAATCCTTTGCATTAATAGCACACGAAAGTTATATCTTTCTAGATATCAACTTTCACCATAAACACGTGGTTAAATATTTTTGTACACGATCCATTAGTTATCCTTGTGATTATTTTAGTGGAAAAACTTATCAAATCCAAAGCTAACCACTTTGGTAGTGGACGTAACACTTATTCCTAGTGTGAACCACTTCAAATACCTTGTCTATTTAATTCCTGCTTTGTTGATTTGATTAATTACTTGAAGTCTTCTAGTTTCCAACATAGCTAAGAGAACAGCTAATCTTGTCTATCCAAGATTAGCCATTCGAACTTGTCCTTTACTTCACTTTATTTCGCAAAATTATTTTTTAACTCTTTTGTGAAGTAATTTTATCAAACATTTTAAAATTGGACATAGGTTATTCAACGCCCCCCCCCCTTTAGCCTATTTAAGCACCTTGAGACCTAACAGAGACTCGTCGAGGTTGTTATTGTGTGTTGTTGTTGATGTTGTTAGTATCCGATGATTAGAGACTCGTCGAGGTGTGTTATTGTTGTTTGTATTGTTTTATTAGTCTCGAGTATTAGAGACTCCTCGAGGTGTGTTGTATTGTTAAACTTTGAATATTAGTAACTCGTTAAGATTATGTAATTTGTTACTTGCGATGAAATTACTAGATTTTTATGGGTAGTAAAAATACCGAATGTTAGGTATTGTGATTGATATGGTTAATTAGGGACGTTACTATGGTTCGTCCCGATATGTCGACTATTAGTAGCAACTCTAATGGAGTCAATAGGATATAACGAAAATATATTGAATCCCTAGACGAACTAAGTGTTAGTCGTGATCGACTCGGTGGGGTGGAATAGGACGTAATGAACACACGTCGAATAATGTGATAAAATTATAATTGGGTGTAATCGACTCTACGAAGTCGAGTAATGGGTAGTATAAATCCCCACGAGTTGTATTTTAGTCTCCTACGATGTGGGATGATGGATTGAAGAGGTTATGAATCGTTATAGCTTGGCCTTGGTTGACTTAGTCAAACATTAGTTGACTACGAGTTACGTTGACTCGTTGACTTATGCCCTACGTCTAAACAAGGATTAATTGTATTCATTTGCCTTTTTTATAAGAGTTATCGAATAGTCATGCCCCTTAGTGCGTGACGTTAGTTGTTAGATGTATAGTCTCAATCGTCGGGTGACGAGTTGATTGTATTATAGATATTAGTGACTTACCTTGGTTATCTGTCTAATACAGACAATGTGACTTGTAATGAGTCATGATATACATAGTATACGACAATAACGATATATGATAGATTATAATATACATGAGATGGAGTGTATTGAGTGATTATAGGATACGTAGAGATCCTATTTGAGTGCAGTGGTTACGTATTGACTAATGATTGTAAGTAGGAGTAGACTTACGTATGTTGCGATTATGAAGTCTAGCATTAGCGAACTTAGATGAATTGGTGTATATGTGATTGTTCTAGTAAATGATAGGATAATCATCCTACTTTGATGATTGAATATGTGTTTAGTATTTACAAGCACCTTGTGTTAATTTGGGTATGTGATTCAATAGGACACATCATGTTTAAATATTATTGAGTTGTGATTCAAGAGAACAAACTTTGATTTGTTTAGCCACGGTAGGGGGTTTTTCTAGCCCCACAGATGTATGGAATAAATGCGATTGTGTGAACTTGTCGACATTTGTTTTGTTTTTGGGATACGAACATTGGTCCCTTGTGATTTGTGTAAGAGGCTAGATCCCTATAGTGTCTCGGGTAGTAGAAGGACTAAGCAATATGTCGACGTGAATATGGGAAACGGTTCACTTGAGGTACTGGATTCCATTATTTTGTTTTTGGGATACGAGCATCGGTCCTTTGTGATTCATGTATAGTAGCAGCATCACAATCATCCACTATGGTTTCATGGGTCGATCCTTGCTATTTGTGTATAGCAGTAGCAGCACAATCATCCATTACGGTTTCATAGAGCAATAAGGTCAGAAGTGTCGTCACGGAACCGCACGAGAAATAACGCTGCAGCCTGCTGCTATCCTGCCACCAAAATTCAAAATGCCTGATATTGAGAAATTCGATGAGATAGATTGACCTATTTCCCACCTGAGGTCTTATACTCATGCTATGCAACAGAGAGGTGCAAGCATCGAGGCAATGGCTTCCAATTTTCACTTGACTCTTATTGGGGCTGTTAAATAGTGGTTGATGTCAGTTGATAGCACTATAATTGCTACTTGGGACAAGCTTGTTGATGAATTTCAAAAAAGGTACAAAGACAACAGAAATTGGGGAAAGAATGGACGTGACCTTGAGTCATGCACTTAACAGTAAAATGAAACTTTCGCTGACTTCGCTAAAAGATGGAGGAAGAAAGTAGGGCAAGCTCTTGAAAGGCCTAACCCGGTCAAGCAATTGCGTATCCTTTTGAATAATCTTCAGTCTATGTTCTATGAATGAATGCGGTACTTGTCATATCGACTTCTGCCATCCTGGATATTGGGTTTCGCATCAATGAAGAAATTCGGGCCGACCTCATAGAGGTTCGTTCAAGCAACTTTGATGGTCTTGATTGAGCGATCTAGATCACGAGACCTACGATCACATTGTCGATGACGATACAGTTGTCGAAGAAGACTCTTCTAAAAGTGATGACTGAGATCCCAGGAATCAATGAACAATGGTTGGGGGTGATAGACCCTCAAGAACATGCCTCTTTTTGAACCTACTATCAATATTTCTTGTGAAGTATGCTCACTCGTCTTTTTGAATAATCTTTTGTTCTCAAGTCAATTGAGTCTTTAAAATGAACCTTTCATGTCTTTCCAATATATCGAGTCCAGGTCGAATCCTTGTGTGATTTCTTGACCCTTGAGTCTAGCTTATCGCTAAGTGTCTTTTGGGTGTCGAGTCTTCCCAAATGATGAATTGACTCATTCAAAAAAATGATAAACTTTACACGAGCCAATGATATATCATTTTGAAGTCATGGGCCCACAAACAATTAAGCACAAAAATATACACATAGTGAGTCAAGTGCCTTGACAAAGATTGTCTTCGACCCATTGCGATTGGCATTCGTACACTAGGCTGTCACCACACCTAAAACCCGAAACACTGAACCTCATCCAAATACCAAGCCTTGCTTAAAGGCCACACCTATATTAAACCCATACATAACCCATAGGTTTTGCAAACACCAAAATACCCTTCCAACCCTCACTTGCTCGAGAGATCATCTTCTTAAGTTTGCGCTTTTTAAAGCAAGGGTTGTTCTATCCTTATATGGACCAAGAGTGATCATTCACCCGCTCCACAAAGGGAGAGAGAGAACTTTCTTTTATCCTTCTTAATTCTCTTACATATGCTTAAAAACAAAAGTCGATAGGACTCTTTAGGCCGAATCCCGAAATGCAGCCTATGTAAAAAAAAAAAAGGAAAATAAAGAAAAAATGAGCCTCTCCTGAGAAATCTCTCTATCTCTTTCTCTAGCTCTCTCTCAAAAAACAAATATTGGATCCTCTTTCTTAAGCAAAGCCAAACAGCTATCCAACTACAAAGGCCAAGCCCTCAGCCAAAAAGCCAATCTCACATCCAAACCTAAACACTTAACCATGCCAACTAGGCACAGTCGCCATCGACAACTTTGTTTTAATCGGTTATAACATGATTCGAGTCAGGCTGATTACCAGCTATACACACAAAATACATCAAAATACAATAAATACCAAGGAGGCTCCATAACCCACCAATCAAGTGATGTTCGGCGATATTGTGAGCTCAAGGTTCTCGAGTCCTCTTTGAGTCGTCTATTTATTTCTTTGAGCATACTCTTTCTGTCATTTCTTTCATCGAGTCTCCCTGGGGCTTTTTGTTATCCATCTCACCTAAACTCCTCAATCAAGTTACCCCAGGGCATATTTTTCAATCTCACCATACTTATTCTGAGTCTCACAAAACACCAAATTTTGAGTCACCATCACAACTTCTCAATCGAGTCTACCGGGGCTTTAACCATTTAATCAAGGATCATTGTTTCTATCATGGCCAAAGGGAAAACAAGGGGCTGCACCCTTTTGATCTTCATATTTGGGATCTTTATCACCGACGGTATAGTTTGTTGATCACTGTCAAGGAACGAGCAAAGGGCTACACCCTTTGATCTTCGAAGGTATGATCTTTAACACCAATCTTGCAAAAAGGACACAAACCTAGAGCTATACCTGCTTAATCTCTAAGTTTAGATTTTATCACATACTTGACTTGTCATATACGTACGAGCAAGGGGTTGCACGCTTCTAACCGTTATGATCATCATGAGTTCGTCTTATCAAAAGACGTGAGCTTGGGGATGCACCTCTCCAATCTTCATAGAACGATGGTTCTCTTTGATTTCACCATGCTTCCCTCTTACAAAGAGGGCACAAGTTCAGATCTCCATACCTTTGATCATAGATCATGGCTCTTTACTACAAGCGTGGAGGCTATCTCCCCAACATTTGACAGAAGTAGGTCGTGGGGCTTTTCCTGTGGAAACACGGTAAAATACTAACAGTTGAGATAAGCGGGAATAACTACCGAGACACCATTGAACCAATACCCCTTCCAAGTATTGAGAAGGAAGACCCACCAAGCGAGTGACTAAAATTGAAACTGGATGCATGTACTAGTCAAGCGACCTCAAGGACCAAAATTTCACCCATATTCATCACAAAATTTTCATAGCTTATACATTCATCAGCTACATTTCAATGCCTTCAACCACATCACATATCCATCCCTCATTCCTCATTATGTATTATCGATGCATGTTTACGGAACAAGAAATACTCACTCCAAATCTAGAGTCCCATTTTGATTAAAAGTTTTACATAGCTTCTCTGTCAACGTGAGCTTGCATTTCATCATTGCATCGCCCGCATCATCAATACTTGCTCCATCAAACCCCTTACAAAATTAAATCTCCTACGGTACCCCACAGGTCATGGATACCACATCATGTCAAAATAGATACATTCCAAGCCTCAAGGTAGATTGCTTCTCTCCCAAGGTTGATTGAGCATCACCGGCGGCCTCTGCCATGAAGGGCAAAACATTTCAAGCATCCCTATGGGAAACCTTTCCTGAAACAACATTGTTTTCTAAGTCTCGACTGAGCCGCAAAATAAAGCGTCATTAAGGGCCCGACATCCAACATATCTCAACTGATCATTTCAAAACATCCATAAAGGGCAGTACATCTTGCCCAAGGTTATCAGAAAACGTTGCTGACGACTCAGCACCTCCATCTTGCCCAAGGATATCAGAAAACGTCGTTGATGAATCAACACTCACTCAGAATCATCCCCAGCAGTATCAGTTATTCAGTCGTTTTCACACAGGTGCAAACCTGAGGCCTCTGGAAATTAACCGCTAAACGGACACAGCTCAGAATCTGTCCCCATCGGACACCACATAAGACAGTATCTCTTAGTCATTTCCTAACGGGTGCAAACCTGGGGTTTATGGATTTGACCATCCAATCATATCATGCAGTGCATTCACACACATTTGCACACCCAATTATATCACACACATGCTTATATCTCTAGAAAAAAACAAAAAACAAAAACAAAAATTAAAAAAAACAAAAACATATTTCACATCTTTGGAAAAGAAAATCAACAAATATGTTCCATCTCTGAACTACGTTTTCATCTGATTTCCTATTGGGATACGTAGGCAACCTCTTAGGAGATACGACCATCTCATTATATCCCATCTGAACTGCGTTTGGCTTGATTCCTAGACAGAATACGTTGGTTACCCCACGGGGCCCATCCAAGGTTTTTATACGAAATCAGGGTGTCTATCTTTTTTAACGACGCTCGCTTACTCGTAAGCAAACGTCGCCGAGGGGTTCTATAGACACACAAAATTCGTAGACTTATATTATCTTCTCCGATAAATATTTAATTATTTACAAAATGGACTAACGTAATTTTTATGACAATTACAGGTATCCAGAATGCCTACACAAGCGACAACAGACTAATGACTGACGAAAGTACCTCCGAGGACTAACAGTTCAAGTCAAAGTCAAAGAAAAGGATAAAAGTGTCAAATATTAAAGTCCAAGGGCCAAAGTAGAATTAGCTAAAAGTTGAAGCTGCAGGACAAACCTCTATGGTGCGCTACACACCATTAGTGCAAATCTTCATCTTCACGGTTGCCAGCAATTGCCCAGGCAATTTCCTCGATCCAAACTTGATCACCAAGTTGTGAAACTTGGGCATGAGAGTAACCTGATTACTCCCTACTATATATACTCCCTCTCAGCCTTGAGAAAACTCTTACTCTCTCTCTCCCAGGTAATTGATCAACAAAAAAAGACATACACACAAACACACAGTATACTCCCTCTTCCATTTTTGAAGAACGACAGTGGCCACAACACATACACAACACACTTAAACACAAACACAATCAAACGTAAGTCTTCCTTTTCTCGTATCGGAAGCAGGGGAAGCACAAATCACGAATCAATAGCCAAGAACGTGGTCCGAATCTCTGTAAAATGACAAAAGGTAATAACCTTTGGTTCGTTAGTTTTTAGTTGATTTATATATGTAATCGATTGAATTGGGTTGAAAAATATGTAAATAAACATGGTGTGGTGTATTTAGTATGTAAATATATGTGATTCCAGTATCAAAAACCAAGTTTGAACTCAATTTGATCAAATTCAAATTCATTGGTGTTCATCCCATTTTTTGAGTTCTTGGACTATTTTCTTCACTTTAATCCATGATTTAAGCTTGGAAGTATTGTAAATTCAATACCATGTTGTTAATCTAGCCTAATACTATTATTGTACACAAATTTACTGTCCAAAAGCCAATTTTTAGGCTTTAATCTGAGCTCCAAGATCCCTGTCCAGAAAACAGAGTGAAATAGAGTAAAAGAAAAAGGGGGCTCGTATTGTGCGCAGCGCACAATACAAGACTTGGATTGTGCACCGCGCAAGATACAAGACAAAAATGCTTGGATTGTGCATTGCGCACGATACAAGACAAAAATGCTTGGATTATGCACGGTGCACAATCCATGAACATTGAACATCCACACACAGCCTCAAGTCAAATTTGATGATAAAGTAGCATTTTCTTCCTAATTAAACCCTTTATTGATAAGGTGGCTTCGCCCTGCACGTGAGTGTCTGTGTGTGTGTGTGTATATATATATATGTGTGTATGTGTGTGTGTGTGTGTGTGAATACATTTACCGTTCACATTACATGAGTAATGGCAACGTAATTTAGTAAAAAAATCATAAAATAACAAGGAAATAGGGACATGTTAATTAATTTACTTTGAAAATCAATAATAGCACTCTTGGTTTCAATTGTGGCATTTCATCAATACTTCATTTTATTTGTACCAAATCCTTCATATACTATACTATACTATACTATAGAGTAACATGGTCAAAAGTGAAGTGACCATAATACTTCTATTTTTATTTTAATTTACACCGTGAACCTTGTCATGGTGCTCGCTACGATCTGAGCCTCTCGAACCGGGTTCTATACCTAGCGCATTCAACAGTCAGTCTTTTGTGAATTTTCTGATTGTTGCTATCCATCCCATTTTTGTAGTCGAATCCCTTCTCACAAGGGTAGCAAAAATGCTCGACCCTTGCCTCTCCTTCCTTCTCGATCCTCAGCTTCGGCATTCCTAATTAGAAGACAATGTAGTTAAAATTGAAGACAATGAGTATAAAGAGAGATAATGTCATTTTAGAAAGCTTGTTTGTGCCTCTAACAGAGAGACAAGGTGTTGAGTATGTGTTTGTGTTTTTCGTTTGTGTGTTTTTGTGTATGTGTGTGTACGTGAGAGAGAGAAGGTGTTGAGTGTGTGGTTTTCATATGCGTGTAATTGTGCATGTGTGTGTGTGTGTGTGTGTGAGAGAGAGAGAGAGAGAGAGAGAGAAAGAGTGGGAGAGTAAGAGAGAGAGAGAAGGTGGTGAGCATGTGAATTGTGTTTTCATTTTTGTTTGTGTCTGTTTGTGTGTGTGAGAGAGAGAGAGAGAGAGAGAGAGAAAGAGAGTACCTGCGGATCTCAAGCAATTGAAAGAAGAAGCCTTGCTTGATAAGTAATGTTCAAATGAAGTTCTAGGATATATATATATATATATATATATATATATATATATATATATGAAGTCATGCAAGTATATAGGCATAGTTTATTTTGTGGTTCTAGAAGCTTCTTGCAACTCAAACTTGTACTCCTCCGTCCTTAAATTATTGTCTTCATTTCATTTTTCGTCTGTTAAATAATTGTCTTGTTTGAAACTTTCCTTTTTAAAACATTAATTTTACCATTTTACCCTTACAATTTCTTCTTACTTCAATTATGGGTCACATACACATGGGTATTAATGGAAACAAGACACTATACCAATATTAATAATCAAGTCAATTATTTTTTTCTTAATCCGTGTGCCGGGTCAAACAAGACAATAATTTAGAGACGGAGGGACTATGTTTTAGCACTTGATAGCCTAAAGAAACGTTGTGGTTCTATATCTTTGCTCCTCCTTTGTTTTATTCTGTGGGAAGAAGTTACAAGATCGTTAACATTGTCCGAAAGTATATAAGCCATGGTGATCTTGGAGGTAATTAAAAGCGGCTTGTTTTTTTTTTTTTTTAGAGTATCATTTATGTATTCTAGTGATCCTCCGTGAAGGCTAATCCTTGCGCTATTAGAACCAAAAGGTCTCTAGGAAAATTATTCCAATCAGCCACCTATGACAATATCTGAGAAAGAGATCGAGTAAAACAATGTTAAATTTCATTAAATCAAATTACCGGCCTAAAAGATGTTTAATTGTGGCCACACAATATATTGATACTAGGTCTCGATGCCCGTGCCTATGGCACGGTCACAGTAAAGATTGAATTATTATACACTTGAGGTTAACAAATGCTCAAAGTTTTGTAAGTGGTGAGTAAAACTAAATGACACAAAAATAATAAAATAATAATGAATTATAATTTATTTATTTTGTAACAAAATAAATAATGAAATATTGTAATAAAAAAAAATAAAAGCAACATAATTTTATTGTTTTTTCAATAACAAAAAATTAATCTTCTTCCGGAGGCTCTTGTTTTACAACAATGTTTGGTTTAGAAACGCGAGATGCAATACATCTTTCCATTACTTCCACCTACACGTGAGCCAAAGAAGATATCAGACACATTCATTGAATAATATTTTATGCATAATAGTTAATTAATTTAAATATCAAAAGAACTTACCGCTTCTTGTACAAAACTCGGATCTTCCCAAATATCATCATCTAATCTAACAGGCATATGTGTAGTTGGAGTTGCCGGTGTAGGGGGAGGTGGAGTTGCCGGTGGAGTGTTAAACGGAGTTGCGACCTATTTGAAATCATGTATATTAGATAAAAACTAAGTAATTATAAAATTTGAGTTATATGTAATTATAAAACTAAGTAATCATACTATAGTTTTATAACAAATGTTTGAAATAAAAGGAATACACATTCAGGGTATTGTAAACTAAGAGGTTTACATTTATTTAAGACTGAATGCATAATTGGGGGCAAAATGGTAAATAGTGCAAATCTTTTTCAAGAAAAAGGGGCAAAAGTATCCATAAGCTTGTAAGGGTGAGTAAGACTACATGTAACAAAATTAATGAAATAGTTATAAATTATAATTCATATTTAATAATCAACATGAAAATTATGTCATGTTAAAATTAAATTTTTTTTATGAATACTATCTTTTTAAAAAGAATTATTTTTTAACAATGTTTAATTTTTAATTTAATAATTTATATCAATATTACTTTAAAGTAAAAGCTGCTCAAAAGTTATAAATTTAATAATTTGACATTCGTCAATAACCTTAACTCACTCCACCTAATTTCGATCTCATATATCATTAAGGATATTACAACTTATTTATAAAATTTTAGGGGAGGTGATTGAAAATTTATAATTAATTTCGTTAAGAATTAGATGACTGTTACGATAATGACAAAATTGTAACATTTTCTAAAAATACAATGATAATTTTGCCCAAAAAAAAAGTACAGTGACAAAATTTAAAAATTGTTCAAATAATGGTGGCAAAAAAAACAACCACACTTATGGAAACATGTGAAATTGTTTAGTATTAGACGAATGTGTTGCCTTAGTCAATAGAAAAGGCCTGGGAAGTAAAATAAAAATAAAAATGAAAGAACATAAGAAACAAACAATGCAAAGATCATCGAAACGCACGCTTGCAATGCTTGATTGGTGCTATTCTTTATAGCCTTCAATGGCAAAAGAAGAACATGGTTAACTGATCATATGATTCTTTATAGCCTCCATACTTATCTCCATACTTGTTTGGCCAACTGATCATCTAACATGATTCTTTCTCTAGGTATCTACACCACAACAATGTTTTCACCTCTTTGTTACAGTATCAATCACCTCAAACATGTCCATGAAAACACACCTATTTTTGCCAAGTCAAGCAGGAAGTGCTCTGTATGTGTAGTCAAGCCAACACTGATGCAGGGTGATCAAAAGCTGCAAGATTCATCCAAGGAAGTTCAGAATTTAAGTTCGAACCACCTTACCTAAATACGTTTTTTGGTACATTCAAACCCATATATAACCAAAAACTAACAGCCCCATACACGATCAACCAACATAGTAACCATAACATTAACACATAACGGGGTGGCACTATGGCAGATGAGTCACACAAAATAATCTTGAAACAATACCACCAAACTTGAAAATGCTAACTTTTCTCCATACTTGTTTGGCCAACTGATCATCTAACATGATTCTTTCTCTAGGTATCTACAGTATGAATCACCTCAAACATGTCCATGAAAACACACCTATTTTTGCCAAGTCAAGCAGGAAGTGCCCTGTATGCTTTGCCCATCTTGATTGGGAGCTAAACTGTATGAAATCCCTTGTTATATGAAAACTAAAAGGTTTAAGACCTTGCAGAGAAAACTAAGCTGGAACATCCAGAATTTAATGACCAACTCATAGGCACCATCTCCGCAAAGATTTAATCCTTTGCACCTCAATTTATCTTAAATTGTCCACACAAAAGACCTCATGATTTGGGTTTTAAAGCTGCCAGAAGCCTCCAAGTGTTTTTAATCGGCTTATAAGAAAAAGTTTACATCAAAACAGATAAGCAACCCCCCCCCTTTACACCAAAACAGATACTCCTCTAGTAACAATTTCAACTAATGCCATACCAACAAAGTCAACATCCTGAACTGAAATAAAAGCAAATAAAAATTCCATGGTGAATCAACCTGGCTTCTAAATTTCAACCTTGACAGCGACAATCAAATTGTTTCGGCGCCAACGGAATAAAATCACGCGATCCCTGATTCTCTTCAAATTAAAAAGCGAAAACTCACGTTATATTCCTAATCTTTTGTAATTGTGCTGCTTTTCTTCAAAAGTAATAACCCCCTATTTTATCAATCCTTCTTCACCGATAAGAGAAGCTTGGGAACTACGGTGAGTTGAGCAGCAACTCACAGAATGATCCACACCTGACTCTAACCGTGGGTGTGTGAATTTAACTTATGGGGAAAGAAAAGGGAAGGCCTTGGATATTCAGACAAACCTGCATAAAAGATGCCCCCTTTCAATGTCAAGCCTGAACTTGACATTGTCTCTAATGCTAGCTGCACTACCAACTGTCTTGCTCCCCTTGCCAAGGTTATTATCTCCCTTTCTTTTATGCCCTGCTTGCTTATCATTCTGAAAACTAAGATCATTATTTTGCTTAATACTTCTCACCTTGACAACTTGCAGGTCATCAATGACAGATTTGGCATTGTTGAGGTTGTTGATGTAGCTTATTAGTGTATTAGGTGTTGAAGAAGTTTAATTTAATGTTTTCTTCTTTACTATTCCAGCTACTCAAAAGACTGTTGATGGGCCCTCTGCCAAGGACTGGAGAGGAGGAAGAGCTGCTTCATTCAACATCATTCCCAGCAGCACTGGAGCTGCTAAGGTAACTTTGGAATGAACTTCCAGGATTTATCCATGATTTATCCAGTTGCTGCTTCATTGTTTATGCTACATAGATTGCTACCAAGGGAATTAGGTTCATTTGACTTTAATTTGAATTATTATACACTTGAGGTTAACAAATGCTCAAAGTTTAATAAAAGCAACATAATTTTAAACTTTATCATTTATTTCATAAATTAAAATTAAATAATGCAACATACTTTAAAGTCATAAGTTAGCAGGGTCATTAGAGTTTAATAAAAGCAACATAATTTTATCCAGGATTATAACTATACACTTATAATTTATTAGACTTTTAATAAAGTTGATGGACCTACTGTAGATGAATAATGAATGAACCATCATTCTGAAACATTATTTTATTATTGGTTTTGCACATTCATTGTTTATGTAATAAACTTTGAATGTGATAGCAGTAATAAACGATTCATTATTTATGCAGCTAGCAGTAATTTTAACTTTGAGCATTTGTTATTGCATTTACTCATTCTTCCTTTTCAGCTCTCAATGGCAAGTTGACTGGAATGGCCTTCCGGGTTCCAACTGTAGATGTTTCAGTTGTTGACCTTACTGTAAGGCTTGAGAAGGCAGCTACCTATGATGAGATCAAGGCTGTTATCAAGTATGTGTTGGAGTTTCCATTTCATGAGATCTTGTTATCAAGTTTGATGGGTTTAAGATGCAACTACACCACAACAATGTTTTCACCTCGCGGAAACGTAATTAATTATACGATTTGCTAAATATCCAAAATAATAATTATGAGGGCAACAAATATACCTGCCTTAGCATACAAAAGATCACCCAAAAATATACCTGTTTCTAAAGGAGCAGAGATTAACAAAACATCACAAAACAGCCAACTCCAACTATACCCAATCAGGAAATCCCAACTATGAACTACTTAGCAGTTTGGAAAAATTCGATAATCACAGAGACCAATACACAAACAGTTGATATGCAAAAAGTCAAGTTTGGAAAAATTCGATAATCACAGAGACCAATACACAAACAGTTGAATTCGGAAAGAGAGAATTCGGAAGGGAGACAGACGAACCTGGAACAGAGGAGACGATCCTGGAACTGAACGGAGGGTGAACGGAGGGTGTAGCCGACCGAGAGGAAACTGGAACAGAGGAGACGATCCGAGATAGGTGAGAGGGTTTTATAGAATGAATGAAGAAGTGTTTCCAATTTGGTGAAGGAGAAGGAGAGGATATCAGAAGTGTTTCCAATTTGGGGAAGGAGATGAGGTTGAGCAAGGAGACGATATCAGTTGAGAACGACGAAGAATTAGCCGGGAAAGAAACAATCGCTCGCACGCGTGAAAGGTAATAGCCGTTAGATTTTAGTAATTTGGGAAAATCTCAGTCGGTAGTTGTCTTTTAGAAGATCACACGTGAGAGTCCACCCCTATTGTATAATAGATATTAGGAAGACAATTAATAATACTATTCCAATTCTTTTGGAATGGAGGTAGTACGGCTTATTACTTTCTCTGTTTCGATCTAATAGTTTTTTTTTTATAATTCAACTTGAGACCAAATCTAATTAAAATTTAGCATACTTAATTTAATTATGTTTTTATATCATTATAGCAGATAAAATTATTTAAAAACATTTTAAATACACTGTGTAGGCTAATATTGTTGGAAGAGATTGAGAAAGTTATACTCCCTCCATTCCAAATACAAGCTCCATGTTCCACTTTGTGATGTTTAAAATTAAGTGTCCATGTTCCACTTTGTAATGTTTAAAATTAAGTGTCCATGTTCCACTTTGTGACGTTTAAAATTAAGTGTCTTCGTTCTACTTTTAGAAACATTCTTTAAGTAAAAGCTTAGAAGAACAATTATCAGAACACATATAACATGTTGCTAAAAGAATACCTCAAAAAAAAGGGCAAAGAGTTTAGTTTTTCCAACATGAAACACACTCCAGGAACAGGGTGTAAATTGGGTTGGGGGTACCATTGAGTTTATATACAAAACGGACATAGAGAGAATTGTTCTAGGAACAAAGAGGCGGCTGAAGGGCTCTTAGATTTTTTGGTCCCTTTACCTTCTGGTTGACCCTAGCTATTTATAGGTTGAGAGTCTTAGGTAGTAATTAAGTTTATGATTCCTTAATTACTTGAGTAAGAATCCACCATTAACTTGGTTTTAGGTCTTAGAGGTCCCTAGGGTTTAAGTGGTATCCGGGTGTGTTAGCACCCTAATTTGGGTTATCCTTTTTACATTTTAGTTGTGCCTAGCTCGTGTTATCATGTTATTGGATCGAGGTGATTTTAATTTCACCTATACCAAGGTCCTTGAAGACGGTAACCTCAGGTCATAGGTGCAATTCACACCAAAATTGCACGAAAATTGCACAAAAATTTCACCTATACAAAAATTGCTACATTCTGTCGACATCTCTAATCACGCCAAAATTGCTAAACTCAAGATCAAAATTGACATTATTAAGCTAATTTACTAAGAAAAATGAATTAAGTAACTGCGAAAACTTGATAAATTGATATATTCATTAAGAGAAAGACACCATGATCAAGAAACATGTACATAATGCAAGAAAAATTAATAAGTTTAATTCCATCCTTTTCCTACGCCAAAATTTCCCTCTCTCAGGAACATCAAAAATTTTGAAGCCAGAGAAGGCCGTTGATCTTGAGGTAACCTTTTGGCGACGTCTGATTAATTATGTTCTAAGTAAACGTAGAAAATTTAACTAAGTATGCAATGTTGTCTAATAAAAAAAAAGCACTACAAAATTTAAATTGTTGTTCCAATTTTAGTTTTAACCTTTGGCATTGAACATCCACACAATGCCTTATGTCAAATTTGATGATAAAATGGCAATTTCTTCCTAATTAAACCCTTTATGGATAAGGTGGCTTCGCCCTGCACCTGTGTGTGTGTGTGTGTGTGTGTATGAATACATTTACCGTTCACATTACATGAGTAATGGTAACGTTATTTAGTAAACAAATCATTAAATAACAAGGAAATAGGGACATATTAATTAATTTACTTTGAAAATCAATATTAGCACTCTTGGTTTCAAATGTAGCATTTCATCAATTCAACATTTTGTTTGTACCAAATCCTTCACATACTATTCTATACTACACTATAGAGTAACATGGTCAAAAGTGACCATAATAGTTCTCTTTTTATTTTAATTGACACTGTGAACCTTGTCATGGTGCTCGCTATAGTCTGCGAGCCTCTCGAATCGGGTTCCGTACCTCGCGCATTCAACAATCAGTCTTTTGTGAATTTTCTGATTGTTGCTATCCATCCCATTTTTGTAGTCGAATCCCTTCTCACAAGGGTAGCAAAAATGCTCGACCATTGCCTCTCCTTCCTTCTCGATCCTCAGCTTCGGCATTCATAATTAGAAGACAATGTAGTTAAAATTAAAGGCAATGTGTATAAAAAGAGATAATGTCTTTTCAGTGAGCTTGTTTGTGCCTCTAACAGAGAGACAATGTGTTGAGAGTGTGTTTTTGTTTTTCGTTTGTGTTTTTGTGTATGTGTGTGTGCGTGAGAAAGAGAGAGAAGGTGTTGAGTGTGTGGTTTTTATGTGCATTGTGCGTGTGTGAGAGAGAAGAGAGAGAGAGAGAGAGATAAAGATATGGAGAGTGAGAGAGAGTGTGAGAGAGAGAGAAAGAGAGAGAGAGAAGGTGGTGAGCATGTGAATGTTGATTTCGTTTTTGTTTGTTTATGTGTGTGTGTGTGTCTATTTGGTGTGTGTGTGAGAGAGAGAAGGTGTATTAAGTGTGTGTTTCATTTCTCTGTGTGTGTGTGTGAGAGAGAGAGAGAGAGAGAGAGACAGAGTACCTGCGGATCTTAAGCAATTGAAAGAAGAAGCCTTGCTTGATAAGTAATGTTCAAAGAAGTTCCAGGATATATATATACATATATATATATATATATATGTATGTATATGTATATAAGAAGTTATGCAAGTATATAGGCAAATTTTATTTTGTGGTTTTAGAAGCTTCTAGCAACTCAAACTTGTACTCCCTTCGTCCTTAAATTATTGTCTTCCTTTCATTTTTTGTCTGTTCCTAAATAATTGTCTTGTTTGAAACCATCCTTTTTAAAATATCACTTTTACCATTTTACCTTTACAATTTCTACATGCTTTAATTATGGGCCACATACACATGGGTATTAAAGAAAACAACACACTATACCAATATTAATAATCAAGTCAATTATTTTTTCTTAATCCGTATGCCGGGTCAAA